>BMAW01011047.1:2958-34911 GCA_019974015.1 Nephila pilipes | reverse complement strand
ATATATATATAGATTATGTATATATATATATATATACACACACACATAATCAATTATATGTGACCCAATATAATTTTAAATTCCCAAATCGCTCGAAGTAGGAATATGATTTTAATTTATATCTTCTTTCGTTAAACCCCCTCAAACTTTGACAGTTATGCAAATATATTACAAATTAGGTAAATGATATCATTTTAGATTATATAAACTGTAAAAAATTATAAATTTTATTTAATAAGCCTCCCCAAAAGTTTTGAATAAATTGGAATGAAATATTAACGAACTGAAGTTGCATAAAAGAGTTGAAAAATCTACTCTGAACATTAATAAATTGAAATTGAACGAGGTTATTACAATTTTGACAATAATATTTAAAAAAAAAATAACAAATGTGTGGGGCACTAGCGCCCTCTAGTTGTGTAGAGTTCATCAGCGCCTGAGGCAGAAACGATGTAACTCCCGAAGGCGAAACACATCTAGATGAGCATTAATCTCGCTGAAGGACTTATGTCCATTCTATGTTGAATTTCCGTGTTTTGTGTGTGTTTTATGTTTGTAAAGTGTCGTTCTGTAATAGAAATAAAAATGATTAGAAATGAATGCTTGTAATTAAATGACACCATAAAAGAACGCTCGCTCATTACTTGGTTGCTTAAGTCACACATGTCTCGACTTCCAATTGCTTAATATAGCAAAAAGGGAGGCAATGCAGAACATTTACTTTAGCATACATGTACAATATTTTTAACTATTAAGAAATATGATGATTCATTTATTCTGTAGGGGATCAAAAAAAATCTAATGGACCATTCAAAGTGACATGCAATTAAATTTAAGAAAAATTAAAGACTTTTCAAAAGTGTTACATTCATCGGATTACATTAAATATGATTCAACATTGAAATAAAATCAGTTAGGTAAGAGAATATGATTTTTATTTCTTACTTCCACTCCCTTGAAAATGCCATCTATACCGAAAAATTCGGTTCCTATCGTTTTTTCTCCATTATCATATACAACCTTCAATTTTCCAGTTTCAAGGCTTTCGCTCAGATATTTCAAATAGGGACCAATACATTCAGCGTAATGAGACAAAATAAAACCTTGTACAGCAGCTGATTTAAAGAGTAACTGTGGAAGAGAAAATTAGTCATTTCAGATTTTAAAACAATTTTTCATAACAGAAGTATCCAAACTATGAGCTAGCTATTAACACCGGCCAGCGATCACTCCCACGATTTATTTCAATTACATTGTAAAATTGGCAGTGAAAGTAAATAATACAAACCTTTTAAGAAGCAATAATGGGCATTCACAATGAAATTTTACATTTTAACTGTAATTAATGTAATGAGATTTATCCTCTGTAATTTACAATAATTGACAAAATACATTGTTCACATAATAAACATTTTATTATGAAAAATGAAATGTATGTAGTTGCAGCTTTCCACTGACAATTGTTTGCAGCTGTGGATATGTTTACTAAATCAAATAGTAGAAATTATCATCAGCGGCCTCAAATGATCAGAATAAACTTGAGCTCTGCTATTCGCAACAAAATGGCGCTGTATTTTTCGACTAACCAAGCAAAGAACTATTGAGTTGAGCGCGAGACAAGTTCACAGGAATAAATTATTTAGGTATTTGAAATGTTGAATAATTTTGTATAAGTGTTTCTCATTTTTAAAATAAAAGTTTCTTTTGGTAGCTGAAGTTTTTAAAGGTGCAGGTTCCCAGATATAGTTTTTAAAAATAAATTGAAAACAAAAATATACAAATATACCCAGCATTTTCGCTGATTTGAAATTTCTATGACATATTGTAAACAGCCCTGAGCATTTATCTATGATGTAGTCGGTATGCTGCGATTTTTGATGCAACAATATTGCAGCTCGTTTTGTCTCTAACTGTATGCAAAGAGTAGTTCTTGTTTAATAATTTCAATTTCAGTGATATTGAATCTCCATAATAAACATTTTATACTTACAATAATATTGAATTACAAGAAAAATCGTTCCGAAATGTGTACCTATACATATATTAGCAGAAATAGATTCAAATATTTTGCCAATATTAATAAAAAGGATCCACTATAAACTATCTAAAAATTATTTATTCTAATTAGTTAATCCCTACTGAATGAAAACACCTATAAACTTTATTCAAATATTGATGCGTAAAATTAACCAATCTTAAACAATTAAAGAGTTGATTCTTTTATTTTTTCATTTTCCAGTTCATATTCAATAAACAAACATTGACTTTTCATATAGTTGTAAAGCAAAATAAAACTACATTTCTTGAGAAAATATACAAACCTTTATATTTTTTATATTAAATTCTTTTTATTAATATTATTAATTAAAATATTATCAATAAATATTTCATTCCATGCAGTAAATCTTAAGAATTTTAATATAAACTACATGAAATATTCTATAAGCAATAATTTAAATAAAACATGAAATATATAATAAATGGTTAATTTATTTTTGATATGTGGCTATTAATTTTTCATTTCGTTATGAAATTTTGAAGCATTTTCTAACTTCTTATACACCTTTCAAACTTAAATCATCAGTCGGAAATTAATAAGAACTATTTTCGTAAGAATTATTGAGTTGCGTCGATATTTATTTTCTCCATGAACTAATCTTAAATTACTTTAGATTAGTTTACGGTTATTTTCTTTACTTTAGATCTAGCTATGATAGTTAAGAAGTCAAGGTCACAGCCTTGTTCCGGATAATGTCCAATTGATCATTAACTTCTCAATTAGAAGCATCACTAGGGCTAATGACCTCGTAATTTTGAACCTGACTCAAATGACGAAGGATACTCTTAATCTGGTGCCTCCCTCTCCATACTTCCATACCACACCATTTGAAGATATTGGAGCCTCGACAGGACAGCATCAACTCCAGAGCTGGTCGGGTCTTTGGTGCCATCATGATTCGAACCCACGACTCGACGGAAACAATGCTGGCCGCGAGTGCGCAACCGTGACCATTGGACTACGGCAGTTACACGGATAATATTCGAATTGAGGAATTAGTAGTATCTAGTATGATATGGAAGTTAGATGAGAGAGGGAGATAGAAGCAGTAGTCGTTCTCGTCACTTGATCACGATTAAAATTTACGAAATTTTTCTGCATATAGCCTTCATGTTACTTGTGATATGTTAATTGAAAATTAACATCTACATCAAATCTATCATAATATTTTAATTGGTTTCAAATATTTGTAGAAATTTTGTATCATTGATAAATTTTTATATATTTTTATCAAGTATATTAGGTTAATATTCATTGATTATAGAAATATATTTAAAGCAAATATGTATGCACATTTTGTCATATCAAAATAACATTGATATTCTAATTCTAATATTAAAGCTAGAAAGTATTTATTTTATGTAGTTTTTAATTGATATTTTCTATTAAACATTTTGCTGAAATTTATGATTTGTTTATTACTATAATAAACTGAATTTCAAATAAATTACTAATTAAATAAAAAAAATAGATATAAAAACGAAAAGTATACTTGTTCAGGTAAAGTTGCAAGATCTAATTTCGTAAAAGCCTCTTTATTTTCCGTTTTGTATCCAGAAATTCCTCCCACTATCAGCAGTCTTCCCTTGGTGGCTAAATTTTTCAAACAATCTTCAAATACTTTGCCACCGATTGTTTCCCATATTGCATTCACCCCTTTCTGTAAAATACGAACATATTGATCAAACAAAACACTATATCCATAGAAATCCTGCTATAAACAACATTTATTCCTCACACACACACTCACACACCATATATATATATATATATATATATATCCATATATATTATTTTGCACAAAATCTTTTATTAGATCCCTTTAATAGTGATAACAAAAAGAAATGAATTCGTCCAGTATTTATAATTTTATATTTTATTTATATAAATATGTTAAATGAAATGTAGCTATTTATTATTGTAAGGAAATTACATAAAATACAGAATTAAAAATAGCAGTGTAAAATCTAAAGATCACCAAACAAATTGTTAATAACTATAAGTAATTTTCAAAGAAACAACTCTGAATTTTATAATCAAAAAATAGTTTCGTAAACACAAACATAGCAAAATTAGAATTTAAATTTTCTGAACTCGTTTCCAAGTACAGATTCATTTTTCAAAGAAATCATGTTTCTTTTATATTCAACATGACTTTCGTGTTTTACGTTATATATGAACGAAACTCAGACTAATTCAATACTAAAGATGGAAATAAAATCATATTTTAAGTACTCAAAGAAGACATGAATGTACATAACAGAATCATAAAAAACGATTAAGATTGAAACTGATGGAATAAAGGAAACATTTATTCCAAAACATTTCGAATGCATCGGTATTTAAAGAAAACCTTTTTCATTGGAAATTATATTACGCACGTAAGAATATGGACATTTTAAAATTAATTTACTTGAGTTTTAATACTTTCTTAAAGATAATATTCAGGACAAAATCAAATACTACAGCATTTAATAATCCCAGCAATAGAAAGAAAATTCATGTTCAGCGCTTATAACTTTATATTTTATTCATATAAATATATATGAAATAGTACAGTAGTTCTTTTTAACGTAAAAATATTACGAAAAACATAAAACAAACTAGCTCATATTAGATTAATTCAACACTTAAGAATTTCTCCAATTAAACTCAAAATTATTCATTTTAAATATTCTTTAAATAATTTTACCGGATATTCTTTCGCTAAGACTTCACCTAGATCTTCTGTTTTGTAGTTAATAACTCTATCGCATCCAAGACCCTGTATAAAAAGAAAACAAATAAGAAAATAAGAGATTTAATATTTTCTTTCCCTCGTAGATACATGTACTAACTTATATTTATTCTGTGAACTTAAAATAAAAAACGATAAACTTTAAGCCAAAGAAAATTTAGACTCATTTTATAAATGTAAAAAAAAATAATATTTTTTAAAACAATATCTCACTCGCAAAATTCATATTAAATCAATATTAATTCATCCCTTTTTATAAGAAGTATTAAGAAACAAACATAATTTTTTTTCATGGACAGTCTAAATAATACGTTCAGATGAAGGATAGATAAAATATATGAAGTAAAGCTACTAACTTTTAGCATTTTTTCCTTTTCTTCAGAAGAACAAGTTCCAATAACATGACAACCAGTGGATTTAGCCCATTGTACCTACGAAAAAAAAACGAGAATCTTAAAATTATACATTTCTAATTCCACAAGTCGCATAAATTACCCACAAAGATAGATTAGTTTTGTGTTATTTCAGGATTGCTTTGCTTGAATACAGATTTAATAAAAAGTGTTATAAATTTTACGATTCATCGCTTTTGGATTCAAATTAAAATTGAAATTCGGAAAATTATTATTAAAAAGTAATAATCTTGTTGAGAAATGTATTGAAAAATGAACAATATTAATGACTGATTATTGTTTTGATGATATCAAATGAAAAGAGAATGTTCGTTTAGCGAAGTACTTCATTAATCTTTCTTAGTACTTCATTTCTAATTAAATAAACAAATTGGCTTTGTTAATTTCACCGAAACATGTGCCAATATTTCCCTTTTTAATTCTCAGAAAAGTATAATTATTCAAAAGGAATATCAATTAGCACAAAGTAAGCGTACTTCGAAGTCCTAGGTTCCACAGTAGCAACTATCATCAAGAAAAGAAAATATTTTCTTCAAATTCCTAATGCATTCTATATGCACAACCAAAACATTCCGAAGCACAAACCATTACAATGTTAACAACAAAGAGAATAAAAGCAGACGACTTTGCCACAAAAATTAATTATTAAATTTAATATTAAAAATAAGAGTAATCAATAAATTACTGAGTAAACAGCACTATTCTTTTCGAACATTAAAAAATGCAGATGATAAATTATTGAATTCAAAATACTATAGCAATGCAAATATACCTTAAACAAACTAAATGTAAAATGTAATATAACCATACCATGTATTAAAAATGTCAATCTTTTGAGCCTAACACCATGTATTCATTCTTTTATGTCCACGTATTTTATTGAAGCTATTTTCTCAAAACAACATGTTAACACAAGATGTGGTTACTAAATAACGAGACTGGCGCTGTAAGACATTTTAGTTTGATGTCATACATATTTTCTTATTATCACCTTCAATATACATTTCTCCTTCATCCCTACAACGCTCTATGCGAATCTTCCGTTGTTTTCGTCATTTGATAGTCATACCTCCTATGCATCTAAAAATTTGAAGAAAAAAAAATTCTCTCTGAAAAAGTCAATTTTAATAATACATGTAAAACTTACTGCAACATGTCCTGTACCCCCAGCAGCTGCGGTGATTAACACGGTATCCCCCGCAGTAATGCGAGCACCCTGAAAAAAGAAATACATTTTGATAAAAATTAAGAGGACTAAAGAAAGCACATATTTTTTATATATTCACGAGTATGTGTAATTATAAATAATCATCTTTATTACTGCGACATTAATGTTTATTATACTTCTTCTAGAAGCATTTATTTGTAAAGAATAATTATGTAAAGAAAATCAAAGTTATTCTGAATATTGATTTTTTTTTAAATCTTGTTATAGAATTAAAATTATTCTACTGTTAGTTACATAATTTCGTTTCATATGAGGAATGATTAGTTTATTAACGTCGTACCTAATAGCAACACGATTGCTGTTGGCGACGGACCTCATAATTTTAAGCATTAAATTAATTATGAAGCATTAATCTCATAATTTTAAGCATTTCATTTAATAAGTGACTAAAGTGACACTTGAACTAGCGCCTACCTCTTCAAACTTCCCCAGCATTCCAACAGAATGGCTTGGGACCTCGACCAGAATTAACGCGTGCATCAGTCTTATACTCGGTGAGTTTTCATTAGCATCGCAGCTGAAACCCACGACTTGACGCGAGCGATGCCGGCCGATAGTTCGCGACCATGACCATTAAACTACCATGGCCTGCAATTGGGGAAGAAATATACTTAAAAACTTTAAAAAAGCAAATCGATCTTTTTTCTCGATTTAATATAAACTCATCCGAATTTTACAAAATCTTAGACTTGTCAATTGATAAAAATTTAATATTAATGATAAACTGATATTAATCAAAAACAAATATGGATCGATTTGAAGTTCATTATTTTAGAATAACATATATAATTGACTTCATATTTTATACATCATCATAAAGAAAAATATCATTTCAGAAGTGCTATGCTACCCAAATGCTTACTTTGTCTAATATTAAATCGGAAAGACCCCCTTACAAAAACAATTATTAAGAATTAGTCAGAAATATACTAAAAACATACTTTTTAACTTCACTAATGTTATAGCAAATAGCATATTTTAAACAACTACAAATTGGTTCCTGGAAGCAGTAGGGTTCATTTCTTGTACATTCATACCATCCCTTTCCTCACCATTTTGCATTAAAATAAAAATTTTCGCCTTTATTGAATGTCTCAAAACTTAATACAATTTCATTAAATGTTAAATTACCATTAATAATTTTGATTAACTATAATAGTGAATTGGAGTATTTTCTATCAGAAATAGCTCTAATTATATACACAGCTTCTAATTATATTCTATTTATATCTATTAAAATTTTGATATGCATAAAATTTGAAATAGAAAATTCCCTGTGTGAAAAAAAAATCATCTCAGAAATGCTTGTGACCTTGGGCTAATAGCGATTTTCTCTTCACTAGCTCGTGGACTTTTTGGTAATTAACATTGCATAAAATAACACTTTCTTGCCAGCCATAATGAAACGTTATTAGGTAAATTAGATGAAGATAAGGAGTGTAATGAATTTAATTAGGGATAGTAATATATAAACGAAATAGGATTGCAAGGAAAGAGAAGGAAGATGACAAACTGAAAAGTATTTGTAAATTGGATTCAGTCATCGCATTATTAACTGTTTGAAGTTAAGTAAAATTGTCTCCTAGTTAGAGTAACAGGAACTGAACCTGTGATTTGGTAAGCAATGCCGGAATCAAAACGAGGGATTTGGTAAGCTAAGACTTTATTACGAGTATATGAATATAAGCTAGGATGAAAAGAGTTTAGAGGAATCCGAGAGAGAGAGCTATCTTGTATGTTTTGTATTTATAGATAATAAACTGTAGCGCAAATTTTTTCTGGCGTATCTTCAATTGGAGTTTTGAAATTATCTATTTAAGTGAACTTTAAGATGTTTGGGAAGTTAAATATTGTAGGAAGATCGTTACAATTTTTTTTTTTTAAAAAAAAAAAAGCTAAATGCTTTACATTTATATATAATATTAGGCATATGGGATTTTCTAAAAGATTAAGACATGCTTCTAATATACCATTCTTTTCTGTCTCTTATTACACTCTATGAATATTTCTATCACTTTAAACATTATTTAAATGTCTCTCTCTTGGTAAGTAGGATAGCGTACTTGGTCGTCGTGGACTCGCGGTCGACATTGTATTCGTCGAGTCGTAGGTTACAGCCCTGATGTCACTAAAGATCCACTGATTCACATGAAATCTGGTCAAGGTGCCGATTCCTCACATTAACGTGTATAGAAGTTTGGAGAGGGAGGTGCCAGCACAGTTGTCTTTCTCGTCACTTGTTTGAGGCTCAAAATTACGAGGTCCGTCGCCAATATCCCTCGTTTTTCTTCGAAATGCGATATTAATAAACAAAAAATTCAGTCAATAAAAAAAGCCATTTGGTAAGTGACACATTTCGTATCTTTTTTTCACATGTTCATTTTAATATTGGATAACTAATCATTAATTAATTATTTTTAATTATAATTGTTATTAATTTACTCGTATTGATTGATTGACTTTAGTGGATATGGAGCAACACACACACAAAGATTTTTACTCTCTTTATTGTATATTTCCAAAAATATGTTGATTTTTATAGATAAGTACCTATATATATATAATCTTAACTTATAATTAACATTCTGAATATATTTGAGTTTTCAAGGGTAAATTTGATTAAATATCAATTTTTCTATAGTCTGAAGAGATACGTATTTTCGAAATTTGCAGTAACAATCGACGCATATATTTTCGCTCTTAATCTCGATGGTTAAACACCTCTTCAATTAAAAAAATTTTTCCAGCTTCAGGTAACGAGATGTGAATTATAGTTTTATGTTGCACATCTTACATTGCATTTAAAACTCTACAGTTGCTTAAAATTTCACAAAAATACTATTGAAATTTATGTTGTAAATCATTTTATTAAGTGTAAGAAAAAAAATAGTTTGAATACACCGCATATTGTGATTTGAATAATATTTTTAATATTGAATAATTATGAACACGTCACACTTCACTTCTATTTTCTTACCCAACAACTTATAATACAAAAAATTTGCTAAGGAAATCAACGAACATTTGTTGAAAACATTTCTGTGGAAAGAATTTAAATCAAAGCACGCCCACACACAATAACGACTGAACGTATTTATTTGTCTGACATTTTATCATTTTCATTCTTCGGCGATTCTTGTCCAGGAATTCTTTTGTTTTGATATTCTGAAGAATGAAAGCATCAACGTTTTTTAATAAGGTATGTCAAAGATATACTTTTTTAAAAAGTTATTAAAAATATATTACCTTGTCTAAGCCTATTGCCGCTGTAAGACCGCTGAGTAACAGAACCAAGTAATCAGGGAGGGCTTCGGGTATAGGAAACACATCAGTGGCTGGAAGACACTATAACGAAATGTAAAATACAGTGTACAAAACATCATGAGCTTTTCTGAATTAAAGTGATATGGAAAAAGGTTTAATTTGTAATATATACTACTTAAAAATCAAATTAAATTAGCTTAAATTACAGCATTTAAGTGGAAAATTTCAAGAACTATATTCCGAATACATTTACTTGAATTTCTTACTTAATATGGACATAAAAATTGAGTGTTAACAAAAACAAAAATTTTAATAATTTTCCATAAAAGAAACATCTTAAAATATTTATGATTTTCCTTTATGAAAAAACTATAAATATTCGCTTCACTTTTTTTATATTTTTTAAACAAAAGATTTTAATTTCAAGAAAAGAAATATTTTTTAAAAAAGTTTATTGATAAAAGAGGAATTATTTCGGGATTCATTTGAAAATTGTTGAGTTTTTTCCCTTGAAACTTGCTAACATGTTCATTCTCGGTATTTTATGCTACTGTGTATTTTTGGATGCGTTTATCTATACCGACTATAATTTATTGAGTAACACATTGACAATCATGTAGAAGATTTTGTTCAGTTATACACATTAAAAATCATATTTATGTATGCGAGATTCAATTCGAATCCCAAAAATATGTACTTTTTGTTTTTACAATTCGGTTTGCATTTTACTACATTATTTTAGTTCATATACAAATATAATAGAAAAGATTAGGCTTTAGCTTAAAGAGGAATATAAGAAAAATTGAAATTAAGAATTATTACTTCCTTTAACGCGACATATTAAATATTCTTAATTAATTCACATATATTACATTTGTTTTTACCTTTCTGGAAAATATTAGTCATTTTAAAAGATTAAATTAACAATTGGCTCGAGAAGCTTCTAAAAGCAGAAATCTGAATTAATCGTTGTCTCAACAATAATAAAGCTCTCGGTGGATTTAAAATGAAAGTTATGTCTTCTTTTCTACCCCCCCCCGGGGGGGGGCGGGGGTACGGTAAGTATACTACGGATTATATGCAATACATATGAATCTCAACTCTGAAAACCAATTAAATCACCATTATCAACACTTATCACACCAATCTGGTGCAAAAGGCTGCAACAGCTGCACGTCATTGAATTTGATCTAACGCTGCTCCCAGGCACTTCCCCAACTCAGTCATCCTTGAATTCTTTTCTTCTATTGCCATACCACGTCATGTGGTACTTGGTCTCCTTCTCTTTTCTTATCATCTAGTGCCCACATTAACACATTTCTTATACTATCATTTGATGGCATTCTAAATCCAATGCATGTCCAGCATAGTTTTTTTTTTTTTTTTAATTTATGCAAAAATAGGTTTGGCAAATGTTTTGTTATACAAATCAACATTTGAAGCTTTATCTGGCCTGTACATTTTAAAAGTATTTATGAGGCACGTAATTGTGATTTTGTGAGTTTAAAGCAATTTAAGCCATCCTTTTAGGTAAAAAATATTCTTAATTTGTCTAAGCCTTAATTATAAACCTTCGCTCAAAATTTTAACATTATAATTATTGTTTACTCTTATGTACATTTTTCTCTATAAGTGAAATACATTTAAAGTTCTAAAATTTACTACTCTGAATGTGTCTTCCTAAAAGTAAGAAATGCATATTTAAATGAAAGTATTCTGATCTTTGATTAAGCTTACCACGTATTCAGAATAAGCACTGCAGCGTGAGTCCATATACGCAACGTTTGCTCCAACTTTAAGATTTTCAACATTTTCTCCTACTTCCACTATTTCTCCAACACCCTAAGATAAAATGATAGAAGAAACAGCAAAATAAAAACAAATAATATATACTTAAAATCAGAATTTTAAAGAAAACTGGAATTTCCCAATAAGAAAGTAAATCCAGATAAAAAGATATATCAATTAGTTACAATGATTGTATAGATTTAAAGTATTAAAATCAAGTTTCCGTAATTTGATTTTTATAATCTATTTGATAACCGAATTCGGTTTATCCGCTTGTGGAAAGGTTTTTTATACTTGAATAAAAAAAAAAAATTTAAATCTCTAACCTCCTTTTCGTAAGTAAAGACTGATTTTTTTTAAAAAGAAGGGGACAAAAAGCTACAGTTTTTAATTTTATTAATTTTTTTGTTTAGAAAAGATAATAATTTTTAAAGTAAAGTAACTTAAAATATAAAGTAGTGTTTTTTTTTATTTACATAGTGAATTGAACGATAAAACAACACAAATCTATTCCTGCTTAAAAGTGTTAAATCTCGAGTTTCAACTTAAAAGGCAGAGGGATTTCATAGTTTTATGCTATAAAAATAAGTAATGATCTCAAAATATATTGATGTAAATTTTGAACATTCTTTCTAGTATAGAAAAAGAATCTTTGAATATAAATAAGTGAATATATTATCTTTGTATGTAAACTTGATTGTAAATATCGAAAATACTTTGATGAAAGATAACTAATTTACTCATAGCAAAAATATATATTTAATTCATTGCAAATTCTAGATGTTTCTTATTGATATAAAAACTACTTGCAAACAATCGTAATTAAGAGGGAGGGATATCATCTAACTATTGGGTTGGCAACTAAGTAATTGCGGATTTTTTTTAGAAAATCAAAGACAATTTTTTCATGGAAGTAAATAACTTTATTCTGTAATGTATTGCCCTTTTTGATCAATGACCTTTTGCCATCTTTCAGGCAGCATCATAATCCCACGTTCATAAAACTTCTGGTTTTTATTAGCAAATAACTGAATCAGGTACGATTTGACATCATCATCATTATTGAAATTTTTACCATTCAAGGAGTTTTGTAAAGATCGAAATAAAAAGTAGTCATATGGTGCAAGATCAGGACTATATGGTGGATGTGGCAAAACATCCCAACCAAGCTCCAATAATTTTTGCCGAGTGACCAAAAATGTGTGTGGCCTTGCATTGTCATGATGGAATACAACACCTTTTCGATTTGTCAATTCGCGCCACTTTTTTTCAACTCCATTGTTTAATTTCGTTAGTTGTTCAATGTAGACATCAGAATTGATCGTTTGGTTGGGTGGTAAGAGTTCAAAGTTGACAATTCCTTTGTAATCCCACCAAACTGATAACAAAACCTTCTTTTGATGAATATCAGCTTTTGATGTTGTTTGAGTGAGTTCACCTGGCCTGCTCCACGATCTTTTCCGCTTGATATTGTTGTAAACAACCCATTTTTCATCGCCAATTATCAGTCGTTTTAAAAATGGATCATTTTCATTACGTTTCTTTAGCAAATCGCAGCTGTTAATGCGTTGCATTAAATGCGTTTCTTTCAGTTCGTGAGGAACCCATATATCGAGTTTTGAACATAGCCAAGTTGTTTTAAGTGACTTTCAATGCATGTATGTGATACATGAAGCTTCTCTGCCATCTCACGTGTTGTACTGTGACGATCCGAATCGATTATTGCTTTGATTTGGGCGTCATCAACTTCAACTGGACGACCAGAGCGTTTTTCATCTTGGAGTGAAAAATCACCAGAACGAAATTTGGCAAACCAATTTTGACACTGCCGTTCTTTTAAGGCTTCGTCACCATAAGCATCACATAACTTTTTATGAGCTTGCGATGCGTTTTTCCCTTTGCGGAAATAAAAAAGCAAAATATGACGAAAATGTTCCTTTTGATTTTCCATTCTTCAACGAAGGCTAAGCGAAAACTACGCAACCGATCAAAAAACTTTTTTTACTGATTGACAGCTGAATTGCCAACTATCAAATAACAAAATGTGTTTTACATTTGTACTACGTCTGCAAACCTAAAAATTCAACTGAAGCCATCTATGAGTGAAATCCGCAATTACTTAGTTGCCAACCCAATAGTTTCTCTTTTTTTTATTTAACGATTTCTATTTGAAATTCTTTAATATCTAGAGAATTTCTTATTGATTTTGATGTATAAATTTTTATAATTAATCAGTCACAAATTTTTATATTAGTTACATCAATTTTCCTAAGCTATTTTAGTTTTAACAACTTGTGATTTTTGAGTTATTTTGAACTTCTTTGTTTCTGCATCATTAATTTTTATATTATAATAAATGCATTTTGCTAATAAATCATCAGTTCCTGAGAACAACTCAAAAGACTAGAAATGTGTAATATATTGCTTATTATTTATTTTCATATATAAATTATTTAACTTTACTGATACTTTCAATTGAATCATTAAGTTCAATTGAATCACCTATTTTTAGAATATTATAACTAGAAGAGAAAACTGCGTATTCTACTGCTTTTTGTAGCAGAAAACATTCAAAATGTGAAGAATTTTAACATTAACTTCCTCTTAATTTTGGGGGGGGGGAAGAATTGCTTCTAAGAATAAAATATTTTTAATTGTATGCAGTAAAGCAATTAAATGAATTCATGTGAATATATATCTTTTTCTTCCGTTCGAAATGGTTTCATCAATTATAGTCGAGATCGCTTTGTGATAAAACAGATGTATTTAGACTTTGGCCATTCCACACCCACATATCTGGAACTATTTATAAATACTTGCCAATATCTTAAATTTTTCATTCAATTCAACTGTCATTTTTCGAGATTAGAAAGGGGTGGAAAGGCGACTATTATCGCGAACGACGTATGACTTTGGATTTATGTTGAATCATAACCAAATATCATCATGTTTAAATGGGTAAAATTATCATGGAAGACTGCAATATTCTCTTTACAAATAGTATTTTGTAAATATATTAAGAACTCTCTGTATGGCACCCTGTTTAAATTATACCAGTTTTTATTTAAAATCTTAAAAACAGCATAAAAATTAATTTTGGGGGTGTGGAGGCCTTTTCAATCGAGTATTTTACAAACAAAATTATCATTGTTTCACAGTTATTAAAATTTTCATATTTTTATAAATTTACATCCATCAAAAAAAAAATTACACATTTTTTTTTAAATTTTCTTCTGATAATTCAAACTGTAATTTTTCTTAAATATCTTTGAATAATAACTACTCCTTAACTCCATTTCTGTCTAAGCCAATAATATTTATGGTTAATTTTTTGTTTATCAACAATACTTCTTCAATAAAGGAAGGGAAATCTTTCTTATATAGGCATAATCTCAAAACAATATTAGTAACTTCATATCTGTTTGAAGCTAAATCAGTGGCGTACCTAGAAATTTATTTTGGGGGGTGTATATCATTATTTCCATGATAGAAGCAATTTCTTTAGTTTAGAATTACCACTTGGTAAAAACTAAAAAAATATGCAATATCAAACTGATTTCGCCTATTTGAAACTTTTCAATGGTTGATCTATTTTTTATGAAGTTACAAAAATAAAGATCCCTCAAGAAAAATAATAAAGATACTATAAGAACAAAACGTCATACTAGAATCTTATATCGCCTCATAAAAGACTGACGCAGGTGCAAAATCCTTTCATCAATGAAGTTGTCAATGCTTAGACATTACTCATTGAAGAATATAAAATTTCTTTATGAGTAATTTCTTCAGATGTGGGTATACTAGCATGCGAATGTTTTTGATACGAACCGATATTAAGTCAATTTTTGCCTTGAGTTAAGTATTTGAAATAAAACTTTCACCGCTAATGTCACAACCACCACTTTGCCCAGATTTCTTTTTCTCGCAAGTCTCGTTAAGTATATTTACTTCACGACGGAAATATTTATGTTGTGTTGAATTTTAATATTCAGGAGAGTGAGATTGTATTTATTGTTATTCATTCTTTTTTCTAGCTAAACCATGAGTCTATAGAAGATGTGTGTAAGGATTTTTCATTTAAAAGAAATGCCCTAAAGAATTTAAAATCTGTTTGTGCAGAGGCACTAATTTTACTGACATTTGCTCGTACTTATTTCAGAAATATTTCAAAAAGGAAGGAAGAAGCAAAACTCGTTGGACTGGTTGAACGTTTTAGAATGATACTGACAAAAGCACTAAAACATTGGCAAAATATTAGTAAAAAGAAAAATTAAGTTAAATAAAAAAAGAAAGTGAAAAAATTAAACAATCTAATCGGCTCATCTGATTATTTCCTTAGCTTTGCTTTATTACGCATGAATTTGGTTTATATATTTTAAGTGTGCATAATATTTGTTCCTAATTGTCTTACACAAAGTTTACAAAGAACAGATTACGCCACCATATGGGATAATTTTTTTTTGTAATCCTTAATTTATTCAATTAAATATTAGAATTAAAACAAGCGATAAAATTTTGAAGTGGGTAATAATATTTTTGCAAATATTATTATTAAAGCAAACAATAAATTATTAAATTAAATATATTTTTAACTAACTGTAATTATTATTGCCGTAAAATTGATCAATTTTTGTTTATGTTTCATTTCAGTCCAACAAAAAAAAAAGTTAAAAGAAATTTAAAATATCATATTTTTAAAAATTAAGTTCATTACTTGTAAAAGGTAGGTATAAGACATACATACGAATAAAATTTTACGACTTCATTTTTAAGACGTATTTTTTAAAATTAACTTTATTATTGGTGATAACAAGCATCAATCGAAAACGAAAAACCTTTTATGATAAAATTTCGAAAAGTTCTCGGGTGACCGTTTTGTCGTTGACTATAGCAACAGCTCCTTGGATGGCTAAAATGAATAGCTAGAAGGGCTTTTAATGTTTTTTGGAGACTGGTACAAATAAATCCCATGTCAATTCATTTCAAGTGGAAAAAAGGATTTGCGATACAAAGGTTTTGATTTACAAGCTCAGACATAGAACAAATTAAACTAATGTCTCAAAGTATCACTGTATATCCTATAGTTTAATGAAAATATTTTTTGAAGAATCAGCAATTTGTTTAATTTTAATTTAATTTCTTAAAGTGTTAAATCTTACCTCGATTCCAATTCCAAATGGTACTTTGCCGCTCACAAAGTATCGACCTTTCGTCATGTTAACGTCAGTGGCATTAACACCAACATATCTGAAAAATATTAAAGCACATTAATTTTTATTCAACAACACATTTCATGGATAATAAGAAATAAATATGAGAGATTTTAAAATAAAAAATCTCAAAAAATTCCTAAAGTATTGCTTTACTAGCTCAAAACAAGTACAAGATACTAGGTTGGATTACAAATAAATTATATTTGATAATACTGCTAAAGGGAAATTAAGTCTTTCATTATAATTTTAAAAATATAGTGACTTTCAAGAGATTTAACAAAAGTTATATAAAAAAAACAACAGTGAATAGTTATGTCCAGTAATATTTTATGTAAAAAATGTTAATATCAGTTATTTTATCCAAAATAGCCTTATTATAGTAGATAAATACAAAATAATTGGCACCTTCAAGTTTTTTGGTGAAGTTAATATTGGAGTGGAGTATCCAGAAATTAGTTTGGGGAAAGGGTGCATATAGTCATTATCATGAAATAAAAAATTTGTAGTTTAGAATTACCACTTGTTAAAAAGTAAAAAATATGCTATATTTCAGTCTTATTTGTCCAGTCTAAAACTATTCAAGCACTGTTATAATTTTATCAAGAAATAAAATTACGAAAATAAAGATTATTTAATAAAAATAATTAAGGTACCATAAAAATAAAATTCTTATTTTAGGGGGTGTATTTTCTATAGGGCGCTTCCCGTCCTCCTCTCTTTATCACAAACGCTGACCAGAGGCACTGATTTAGGGACAACAAAGAATTTTCTATTCTTTTCTCAAGAATCGGTTTAGTTGGAATCCTTCTTTCTCTTCGTGATGAAAAACATTTAAGCATGTCAAGAAAACAATTCCGAACTTTAACATTTGAAACATTTGTGTAATAGTATAATAAGAGAATTATCCTGATATTTCAATTTTGAGAAAAAAATTTGAGGGGGTGTATATGCCCTTCGCACATACACCCGGGTACGCCACTGTAATATTGAATAAAGAAAGGACTATATCTCTGTCTCTTTGATGGATTGATTTCAAGTTTTTTCAGAATTTTCAAATTCTCTCAAAAATTTTAAATCACGTTATATTAAAAAATATTGAGGTAAAAAGATAAATATAATATTACCCTTTATTTATAGACTCATTTTAATATCCAGACCTTCCCTTCCTATTAAGAAAATGTAATGGTTAATTGTGACGATTAGTTATTTGTAATAACGTATAATATTTTCCTTGACTGTATTCTAATAGGTATTGGTATTTATCCAAATTTTGAAATAAGATAAATATTAGTTAAACATACTCGTATATGTCAATCATATCTTCAACCTTATGGTAAATTGACCGAAGTGGCGCTCTTTTTTGTCTCTCCATATATAATTCTTTTATGTTCTACTGTGATAATAGTGCTAAAGATTGAATATATATATACTGAAATCAAGCTTTGGCTAATCCAGGAGGTAAACACGTGTTTCCTCCCAGTTCCTATCATAATTTAATGCGCAGATAAAATAATATACATGAGTAAAAAATCTCAACCAAATTTAAAAATAATTATTTTGTTGTTTCACTTAAACGTTGTGTCCAAGCACATATAACCGAGTTATCTAACGTGCTGTAACTTTTTAGTTTTCACTTTGAATTTGATTCCCAATTTGTTTATTTTCAGATTAAAGTCTTAAGAAACATAATTAATAAATAAAATAAATACAGTTATGCGTTATGAAAATTTTAAAGGAAAGAAATAAAAAAAGTGCTCCTTCTGTAGATTTTTTCTAGATTAGCCATTGATTTCAAATGAACTTTTAGAGAGGGGGGGGGGGGGGTCTCTGTGTTATCCTTTCTCCTGAAATACTTGAGCAGTGAAAAAAATAATTGAAAAATAACTGAAATCACTCATTTTTTTGAGTGAAAAAAAATCTCATAGCTGTTTATTAACATTCAAAGTTAGTTTTTAATGAAATTTAACGAGTTTTAACGATCTTAAATTTTTTTTATTTATTTATTATTGATGGCATTCTATGACAATAAATGGGCCTAATGATTTTTGAAAAATTATAGTTGAATTTCTTTTGAAAATAAAAAGAATATTATATTATGTCCATTTTAAAAAAGGATATTCGGTCTAATTGAATTTGAGCACATTCAAAATATTTAAGACGTTTTCGCACTCACTTATTTTTGACGCACACTTCACCCTTTCCAGGATGACACATTTCTACGTTTTCTATGGAAACAGCTTCACGGAAATTCGTCGTCAGTTTCTGAACCATGAGTTTTTTAAAGGTTTTCGGTTTTGACGCCATTCTATTGAGTTTAGAATCTGAATTCACGTTGACCTGTTTTTCAGAAAGACAAAATAAATTGCTTAAAAGGAAACTCATGAATTCAACAACTAAATATAGATGTAACAGATTAAGAGAAAAATGTTAGATTCTCTAAGACAAACCAATAATTTTTATTCACTGTAAATGTAACTATACAAAAACAAGTAAATTAGTTATAATGTAGTGAGAATAAAATAATTAAGAAATCTAAAACAGCAAGAACATTCTTTTGTCAATTTATAAACGCACATTCTTCACTAACCTCGGCGATTTTTCAATAATTTGAAATGAAAAGAAATACGATTCTTTCCCAACCCAAATGAAATATAATTATGTAAACCAGAGGAAAATAAGAAATGTAGTAGAGATTGTTATACAAGCGGAACAGAGTTGAAAGGAAATAGAAGAGAGATTTGAGTATAACGGCAAACTGATAGACATTTGGAGATTGGATTGAATCATCATAGTTAATAGTTTGTATTGAAATTATTTAGAAGCGACTCCTATTTAGTGAAAAATGAATTGAATCTGTTATAAATAAGAAGTATTGGAATAAGAATGAATGATTTGGTAAACTAAGACTTTTTTATTTGAACGTAAACTAGGTTTAACTGAGTGTTTGTAAGGATTCGTGAGGAAGCGATCTTATTTATTTTGTATTTACAGATAATTAATTGCATTGTCTTTCTCAGACCTATCTTCAGTTGAGGAGTTTCGAACTTATTGACTATTTTATTAGATTTTAAGATGTCTGTGAAGTTAAATAATGAAAGACGGACGTTACAAACTTTGAAAAAAAGCTGAGCACCTTACATTTAATCTTAGGAATATGGAGTTTTCTTAATAATCAAGACACACCTCTACCTTTTTTTCAAGAATGAGTCTCTTTACAACTTTAAACATTATTTAAATGCCTCTCCTCTTGGTAAGTGGGTTGGCCGAGATAGTTAGGTGGTCAAGGTCGAGGACTCGCGTTGTTTTAGTAGAGTCGTAGATTCCAGCTCTGATGCCACAAAAGATCCACAAGTGTAACAGATCTGTTGCACGTTAAATCTGTTCTTAATCTCAAGTCCTCCCTTGGTATGGTGTGGAAATTTAAAATGTAATGTCAGGTGTCGTCTTCGTCATTTGACCGAGGTTCAGAATTGCGACTCAAGCTGATAAATAATTATATTTTGAAAAAATCGCCATGATTAATTGTTTGGATTGAAGTGACTCCTTGTTAGAGTAATACAAGTTGAATCTATGATAAACAAGCATTGACTGAAATTGAATGATGGGCTTCGTTCTCTAAGACTTAATTATTAGAATATGAACAAAGTTTAACTGAGTTAAGAGGGTTTCGAAAGAGAGAGACAGATTGAGTGATGTCGGATACAATATATGACAAGAGCTACGAGTATATATAATAAACTGTGTTGTCTCTTATATCAACTGTGATTCATTTGCAATCTTTGACTTACTGAATATATAATTGGACTTTAAGATGGCTGTGGAGTTAAGTAATGAAGGAAATACATCACACACAGACTTGTTCACATCCCTTTTTGAAGATGTTGTGGAATAAACTAAGTTCTTTTCAGTACCGCCAATTACAACACTCGCAAAGTTGTTCCCTCCAATCTATTCTTTCACAGAGTAGTTCAATCCACTCATCTATTCTGTGTTAATCTGCAATAGTTATTTCTTCATCGAAATTAGAAGATTCACTTTTCTCCTTCACTCAAGCAGTGATGAATTATTGGAATAGAAATCTATTTTTTCCTTGTATTTCTTCGATTTAACGTAAATTCTCGTTTATTGCTACTGCGATAGCCAAGTGGTCATGATCGCGACCTCATGAGCTTGCTGTTTCCGTCGATTCAAGGGTTCGAGTCCTGATGTAACTAAAAGACCCGCCGGGTAGTCGGGTGTTCTACCTTAAATCTATCTAGACACAAATTCTTCTGTGGTTGAAAGTTTCCGTTGTAATCTGTAGCTCAGGTGGTGTTCTCTTCAATACGAGGTTTCGTAATTTGAATCTCGGTTAAATGACGAGGATGACACCTGGGTTGGCACTATCTCTCTAAATTTTCACTACCACGACAACGGGAGGGCCCTGAGCTTGGACCTATTTAACTTGTATCGACCCCGCTACACGGTGGCTTTTAAGTGGCATCGCATCAGGGCTCGAAGCTACTATTCGACAAAAACAACGACTTTCGCGAGTTCGCGACCATGATCCTAGGCTACAGCAGCCTAAGAATTGTTATACTTAGTGCTTTCGGATCGAACAAGAATATTCGATGTTAAAAATCTAATTTTATAAGCAATATCATTGGAATAATGGTTTTGTATCATAAATAATATATTCGTGTGATTTTATGTAAGGTTTTGAATTTCACTGAAAAAGTCGCAACAGTTATAATGGGACAAACTTGGAAGAAAAAGCCATAGAAAAATATGTACTTTTAATACATTTCTATTGATTTCTTTAACTATTTAACACTCGTAGAAAAAACACGCATGAATAAAATCAACAGCATTTAGCTGGTATTTTTTTTTCAATACAATAACTGCATTATCATTCCAAAATATGGTAACTACAGAATAAGAAAAACTACTACTTCGTGCTTAGTGATACCATTCGCTTATTACTGTTTCGAAATTAAATGTAAGAATAACATTTAAACAATAATACCTTGTATAATATTGGAATGTCTTAAAAATTCTTTAATGTATTCGAAACATGCAGTTTTTTTTAAAAATCTAATTCATGACATAAGCATCTGATCCCTAAGTAATACATTTGAAAAAAAATCTAAGTTTACAATGTTTCCATTGCGCTGCAATTGGTGTGATAATGCGCTTAGAGCCAAACATATTTTTGCACTTTTTAGAGTTCAAAATAATTCACTTGTAACTCAAAGCTCATTTATATAGGCTTAGAAGTATAATAGTATGAAGTATATACGAGGATTAAAGAAAATCAAATTTAAAATTCAGTCGAAGGAACGTTCTGGAAGGTAAGTACTCGAACTATTTTATGTCATTTTTCTGAATAATGTTATCATCTTTTTGTCAACTGTATTCTTAAGAATAGATTAATATGTTAAAATTTATCTTATTTCGATTTTACGGTAATGATAGTTACATTTATTTTAAAATATATGCAATTTAATAATTTATCATATGCTTTAATTCTATTATCTGAAAAGAATATCATTGTCTACTTTAATATATATTTATCGTTTATTTTAATTCTGATATTAAACTGAATAACTGAATTTTTTATCGCACATTCTTTGGTTTTATTATGTTTCTTATCAAATGTCGGTATTGTTTTTAATCTTGAAAAGCTGTTTGGTTTTTATTATAAGCAGAAGATAGTGACTGAATAAAGAATACAGTAATATATATGGAAAGAGTCATTTTATTTTAGAATTTTTAGATAATTACTCAGGATAAAGTTATTTTTTATGAGTAAAGATATTTTCAGATTATATAAAACTATTTTTAGAATACATCAAATACTTTAAAAATTCTTCCTAAATTTATAACCAGGTTTAAAGAGGGAAAAGTAGAGGATAGATTTTTAAACAGATTATTCAGAAAATCTTTCTTTTGAGGATAAATTAGCTTTTAACACAAGGCGAAGTGCAATACAACAATTGTAATTACATCCATAGAAAATGGGTCAGGCCTAGAACGTTCAGTAAAATTTCAATGGAACTTAAAACATCATATGATCTTGGGAATTTTTTATTAAGCCACATAGTATTTGCTGTATTAGTGATTGTGCGTTGTTGCATTTAATCTTTATACTGTAGTAATCCTTTGCGCTCTTGCTAAATAAATAAATATAATTTATTTATATTTACAAACCTCGCGTTGAATTCACATCTTCCTGTTATTAATATTACAGAAAAATGTAATACGAATCTTCAATTAAATACTAGAATTAAAAATAATTTATATTTAATATGAAAAAAATGTTTAATTATTATGAGAATTATAATACAAAGGGAAAGAATCCAGATTGAGGGAAATTACTATAAATTGATACCTTATCATGAATAAATATTTCCCCCCTCTATGTATAAAATGTTTAAATATTTTAATCACGAATATATGAAAAAAGACATCCTTATAAATAAATTCACAAACTTCTGGAAAAAAATTTTTATTATAGCTAAACACTGTGAGCTTCAAAGAACTCAGAATTGTGTTCAGATATTTAAGATACATTTGCAGGGCCTTCTTTTCACTACTTAAAACTACAGACATCACAAACCTTAATTAAATTGTCAATAACATTAGAATTTCAATTCAAGAGAGTGGCTACTGTAGCCTAGTTGTCAAGATCGAGAACTCGCGGCCGGTGGTTTTCGTTGAGTCTTGGATTGCAACCCTGATGCCACTAAAGACCCGTCGTGTAGCCAGGACTGATGCGTGTTTTATCAGTCGAGACATGAAGACCACCCGTTAGCGAAGAGGGGGGGGGGGGGGTGGAGAGGGAGATGCCTGGTCGGGTGACGTCCTCATCACTTGACTAAAGTTCAGAATTACAAGGTTCGTCGCCAATAGCCTTCGAGTTCCTTCTCAATGCGACGTTAGCAATCACGTCACATCCTATTCAAGAGACATTTGGACGCGGACAAACATATTGTGCAGCATCTCTCTCTCTCTCTCAAATAACTCTCCACGCGCCTGAATCCTATCATAGAATTAAACAATAAAGTGTTAGCTTACCAACTCACTCGCATCGAGTGAGACACTTCTTGAAAACAATGGGTTCGATTCATATTACCCCTTACTCTAACCAGGAGTCTCTTCTAAATATTTTTAACAATAAACGATTAACTTCAACAATTCATTCCAATGAAGTCAGAAGGTTCTCGTTATCACAATTCCCCATATTCTTTTAAATTCTATTTCGCTTGAATATATATCTTATTCTTCTTTCCTCTAGTTCCATACTTATATATTCTATTTTGTTAATCATTAATTTAATTCATTACTCTATTTATCCTCATCTAATTTGCTTAATCACGTTTCATTTGGCTGTAAGGTGTTGGGATTTTATGCAATTCAAATAACAAAAAGTTCCTAAGGTTAGTTAAGAGAAAGCCGCGAATAGCTCAATGTCATAAATTTGGAATGAAAAATTAATGTAACATATACTGCAAAATTTATGATGAATATACATATAATATGTATAAAATACTCCATTTATTGTTTTAATTAAACATTTTAGCAGGATAATTATAAATTTCGAGATTATTGCGTCCAATAAGAATGAAAATAAAGTATATTTTGGAAAAAACTATGCAATTTTATAGTAAAAAAAAGACCTAAATTTAACGAATTATAAAAATGTAGCATAATAAAAATTGAAATGAAATTGATTCCTATTACTGACTAATTAATCTTTACCCAAAAATAAATTTTATCGGTAGATTATTTTTTCTTTTATTATAGTTACAACTCTACTTAACAACTAAATATAAATAGGCAAAATGCAAAAAATAACAAAGTTATGATGTGCAATGATAGTTATTAAATTAAATTTGTATCAAATGTAGATACATATAATAGTTCACAGAGAAAAAAGTAAAAGTTATAAACACATATCTTTATTCACACTAGATATACCGAGATTTTGAGTATAACTATTTCTATCAAAACCAGTCAAAATTACTGGATTAAGGGAAAAAAATTACTAGTTTCTCAAAAATAATATACCTTATAAAATGAAATAAATAACAAATTCTCGCTCTTCTGTTAGGAATAGCCATAAAACTCTTTTTAACACCGCTAGTACTTATTGATACATTGTCATTTTCAGTACCTTCCATTTCTTTGCATTATGATTCTTCTTTAAAGAACGTATGTTCTATAGTTTCATCTGTTTATGTAATAGAATATTTCTCGTTTTCATTGTTTATTCTTTCCAATAAGTTAATTTTCTTTGGCCTTTTCAGAATTACTCGATTATACAACAATCAAATAATTCTTTGAGTACCAGCCTGGATAGGCGATTTTTCACTCTTGTTTCATTTTAAAACATTAAGAAGGAGAAACAGACAGATTGCATTGTGCCGAAGCACGGAGCAGAACACAGCAGAAGGCAAAAAAAAAGATGAGAGAAAGGAAAAAGAAAGAGACATAATTTTTTTCCAAATTCTTTTAAAATTTTATTTGATTTTTTTTCCTGTCCGAAACACAAGTATTTCGGGTTTTTTTATTATTTATATAGTATTGTAAGATCGATATTAAAAAAAAGATAGTAGTAGTTAAAATTTAAAAATATGAAGTATAATGACCAAAAATGGTCTTATGATTAAGCGAAAATAGAGAAATTAAGCATTTTACAACACTTTTCCTGAAGGGAGAGGGGAGGACAGAAAGGAAGAAAAACCTATTTCCTAAACTAATAACTAATGTTTAATAATAATATAATAGGATTACAAGTACCTTATATTAGAATTAATAATTATAAAAAAAAATATAAAAACATTATATTATTGCAGTGGCGAGAACCTTAGTAGCGATCAAGGTTATAGCTGTTGCAAGGAAAAGAAGTAGAGATGGGATGAAACTGGCCGAATGTGCAACCAAAATGAACGAATGCTTGATGGATTTGAAGTGGGAATAAACTGAATTACTATTGGTGGCTCGATTATAACCACATAAAAAATATCGGTATTTTTACTTTAAAAAACATTTTGGCGAATAAGCAATAGTAAGCCAGATATAAATTATAATTAAATGTTTTTATATTATTTTTTATAATTATTAATTCTAATAATATACTTGTAATCTTATTATATCATTATTAAACATTAGTTATTTTATTCTTTTATGAAAGATTACATTAGTAAATTCTTGGACTCAAACGACAATCTTTATTCCGCTTTAAACGTGATAGATCCTCAAAAGTAGAGAAAATAACACATACTATTTATTCTACCTAACATTTCATCTGTATATTTTTTTACAAATCTCCTGTGAGATTACCAGGATGCATAAAAATAATTCCAAAATATATTTTGATACGTCCAAATGTTCCAGCCTATCCAAACGACTTGTCTTAGGAAACAAGATGTGGTTGTTAAATAACGAGACTGACGCTGCAAAACATTTTATTTTGATGTCATACATATTTACATATCACCTTCGATATACACCCCTCCTCATCCCTACAACGCTCCATGCGAATCTTCGAAACAGTGCTGGAAGTGTTCTGTCTGTTCCTTCAGGACGCGTACCGCTTTCTCTTTCACAGCTTCAACAGACTCAAATCTTGTTCCTTTTTATACAGATTTCACCTCAGGAAACAGATAGAAGTCGCATGGCTCAAGATCCGACAAATAAAGAGAATGGTATAACAATAGGATAATATACTTGGCTAGAAACCTTTTGAAAGACAATGTGGAATAAGCCGGCCAATTGTTCTTGGTGGAAAATTTTGCTGTATGATTTTTTTATCAATTCCTACAGTCATAGCAATTGTACGAATACTTAACCGACGGTCCGATTGCTTCCAGATTACCGATTTTTTCGATGTTGTCATCCGTTTTTGACGTGCGAGGGCAACCCGGGCGTGAATCATCTTCAACGTCTTCTCGGCCACCTTGAAAATTCTTAAACTATTCAAAAATACGTGTACGCGATATACATTTATTGCCATATACTTCTTTCAAAAAATAATAAGTTTCAGTAGCGGTGTTTCCACGTTTCATGTGAAATTTTTCAACAATTCGTTACTCTAATTTGGTTTACACTTATCATTTTTTTCCATCGAAAAAATAAATTTACTCTTAATGCGAAATTAGGTTACGGCTATACTGATTTGTTTATAGAAGTGAGATGCACTGCATTTAAAAGAAAAGGCTTCACGCTAAACAGCTGTCGTCGCTGGCGTTAAGCGCATGCGTACTTCTTCTGCATCAGTGTCAGCCTCGTTATTTAATACCCACACCTCATATCTACGCAACTATACGCATACTCATAAAGAATTTAAAAAAAGAATGGGAGAAAAATAAATTCATAAATATATAAATTTTTTTTTATTAATAGTCATCAAAAGTCAGAGAATTGGACCATTATATGTTTACCTATTTTCTAAAAATTGAGAATTACAATCATTTTAATTAGTCTGGTAAATTTAGTGATAACATTGAAATTGTATTTTATGGCTTTTTAAAATTTTACGGGATCATTATAAATTACTCAATACATGGCAAATTGATAATTTTTGAAAATTTAGCATTTGAATATGAATTAAAATAAATATGAAAATGCTGCGTTGAGCAAATTAAGTTCTAATTTATGTTTAATATTGATTACTTTATTTTCCTCCTCATCTACATTTACATCTACAACTCTACATAGCAATGGAATATGAGAAAGTAAGATGCAAAATAATATAATTATTATGTACACTGATATCAAATATCCGAATATAAGTTTTCGTGAAAAATCTGTAAAAATTATAAATCCCATATATTTATTAAAGTTGAAATAACATTTAGTGGCTATAAAGTGTAAGAGATCCTTATAAAGTTATAAAACATATGGTTAAACCAATATTTTGTTTGATTTACGCATCTTGTTTAACGATTACAAACAATCATACAAGACAACTGCGAATTCCTGATTACCAAAATGATTTGAAAGAAATCTTAAGTAAAAAAGAACTCTTACCTATTAACTTGTTTCTAAGAAAATTAAAGAAGCGACAGTATAGTTCACAGACTATTTAATATTCAAAATGAAACACCTTCCTGAATATCAAAACAGATAAGTCAAACTGATATGTCATTCTCGAAAGAAAGTATCAATAAAACGAGATATCTCACGAGAGTTTTGTAATATTTCCTGTTTCGTGGTAGAGGTAAAGTTAATGTTTCTAGTCTCCTATTTTTCCTTTTAAACTCTAATTTAAAAAGTGAAAACCAGTTTAAAATAAATGTGTTGCAACATAATTTTACAAATGTAGCAAGACATATATTCCGCGAAATCTATTAATAATTCTCAAAATAAGAAAGTATAATATTGAATAGAAACTAGATGTTCTTTAATGAAATATAATTTATACGATTCTTGGAAATAAGCTCATAAAGAAACGAAACTTTTATCTCGAATACAGATAATTGTATCTTTTACCACATTGAGAAAAAATGATAAAGCCATTTTAATTCTTATAAATATTATCGCATATTTAACCAATGATTTTATTTCATAAGATACTTTTCATTAAAACCTAGTCGAAGATGAAATGCATTTCCTTTTATTTATCGTTTTTGAATGTCTGTTCGCATCTGAGTCGCCAAATAACTACTTCCAAGGGCCTAGGTTTTTTGCCAGCCGAAATTCATGTGCAACTTTTCTGCCGGTTCTACAGAGAATTATTAGCCATCTACGGGGCTATTGTTTTAGGTGGATCCTTTTTAACGAACCAGATCACTTTTCAATTTCTTATTTATTTGCTTCATTTTTTATTACATTTAGTTTAAATAAATTCAATTTAATATTTTATCACTTGCTTTAATTTTAATTAACTACAGCTTAAATAAATACAATTTAATAATTTATCGTTTGTTTTAATTTTAATTACATGGAGCTGATATAATATTCCATTTAATAATTTATCGTTTACTTTAATTTTAATATCGGAAAAGCTTACTATTAACCATTTCTCGATATATCATCGTTTACTTTAATTCATATATTTAAATGATAATTTGATTATTATTAAGAAAAACCGTACTTTGAGTGGCTAAATGTGTTCTTAACAAAACTTTGCATAGAACTTTTTTTTAATTTTTCTGTTGTTTTCGATTATACACGAAACATCCGGCATCTCGCAATAAAATTAAATTTTATTTCAAATAATTGTTTCGTAATGTATCCGTTAAAGTTCTCTTAAACCAAATAAACAATATCTATTTGTAAAATTTCTAAAATGATTTAGTCCTCGTGTTGCTATTAGTACAACGTTAATAAAACCAATCCGATCTAAAATAAGTAGAGATATGTCAAATTTAGAGATGTTTCATTCGGTTTTTTCTTAGTTAATAGTATTTAAATATTAGCATGATTTATTATTTTAAATAAGAATTAATGTATAAATTTATTACTTTATAAGATTGTTCAGATTGGAACTTAGACAAAGATTGAAAGTGTCGTTTATTTATCGATTTTGAATGCTATCCATTTATACAATTGTTAAAAGAAATTCATACGAATGATATTTAAAAAGATGCTTTGTTCCACTTTTATTGAGTGGTGTTTAAAAATTAAAAAGTTATCCTAAACTTTTATTACAAAAGTATCCTGTCAGTTTGTGGACCTTACACTAAATTTTATTATACTATGATATTTCAATTTTGAGTATGATATTTCAATAACAGTTCACAAACGAAATTAGCATATTATGACGTGACGTCTATCTTAACCTTCCTTAAGCATGCAATTTCATATTTTCTGAGTTAATCATGCATGCGGTGTAATTGTTTTACACCACTGATTATTAATTTACTGTCATTCTTTAGTGAAGAAGCATAAAAAAAATTCAAAACTGCAAAAAGTTCAAGATTTGACCCCGTAAGATTTTTTTTCATTTACTTTGATAGTTGCAAATGTACATATATTTGATTTGTTGTACTTAGAAACCAATAAAAAAATTAACTATGATTTTATTTGCTTGATTTTTTTAAATAAAAGTACTACGTTATAAAATATAGAATACAATGGAAACTATTTTTACTAGCACAACTGTAGTTTTGATGTCGTTAAGATAAAAAGAAAATCTTTTGTCGAGAGATACGCATTGAAATACTTAAAAAAAAAAAAAAAACAGGACTAATAAACAACACACACATTCAATACGCAGTTTCCAAAAAGTAAAGAAAGATCAGAAAAAGTGCGAATTCACCACTGAAAATAAGTAAATTTTCATACAAATTTCGCAGTATATGTAAAGAGAAATGTTGTATTAAAATACCATAAGCAAAGTATTGAAGCTGCTGTCGTTTTACGTCATTGAACACATGATCGAAATCGGATTTAAAAGTGCTTGCTTATCTACAATATAAAAACTGCAAGGTGAAATTCCAAGACAGCCAATTTTTATATTTGATTGCTTGGCATCATTTATCTGAAAAATTACAATGGACTGCCATTAGGTGAATAGAAGTTATATATAGTTTGGTTTAGTTTAGTTTTTATTAACATAGCACTAGAAGCAACACGAAGGCGATTGGCGACGATCCTCGTAATTTTGAACCTAGGTCAAGTGACGAGGACGACACCTGAGCTGTCACCCCTCTCACCTAACTTCCACACCACGCCAACCGGAGAACTTTGGGCCCTGACATATTTGATGTGCATCAGCCCCGGCTACACGCCGGGTCTTTAGCGGCCAAGGATCGAACCCGCGACCGAAGGAAAACCTTCAACCACGAATCCGAAACTATGAGCACTAGGCTACCACTGCCACAGAAGTTACCTATAATTGATCCTAAAAAGCAAGATGGTTGAATGTGAGTCATTCTGTAATTCTTTCTATAATGTTTTTGTGAATTTTTTAAGAACATTCTCACCTTCTAAAAGTTATAGCTAAGAAAGACTTTTAGAAGCTAAAAAGGCCAAATATAATGGCTATTTGGAGCTAACTGCAGGGAGACATAGAACGGCCATACCAACTCATCTCAGATCATCTTTTGTAGCGGCCACAAGAAAGCTGATAAATCAGATCAACTACTATGCGCAAAAAACTTCAAGAAGTTGAGTTGTTCGCAAGACGTCCAGAATTGTGTGTACTTCCACACCACCGAAATCCAAGATTTAATTGAACACGCGCGCTGGACGATTGGAGTCCAAGTCTATACACTTACTCTGGTTAATCCATACGACTTGTGAACGACTCAAGAATATTGTTTGTCTGGTGGGAGTGGGAACTCGCTATTATTCTAATCATATCTTGAAAGAGACAGATTAGTGGATCCAGGGGATGCATCTCTTCGAATCACTGCATTGACTTGTATATCAACCCCACCGTTAATTCTCAGTTATATAGAGACATCATTCGGGATCCAATTGCTCCTCCTTACGCATATCAGTGCTTGATTCATCCATCCCATAAGACGATAATGCTGGACCACACAGAGCAAGATTGATGGAGAATTATTTTTGTGGGAGAAACTATTTTTACGTAAAGACTGACAAACTCGCTCTTCGGACTTCATTTCAACCTCCCTAAAAATAGTCAGGTATTTGTGTTCCCTTGACAAAGTAATGGGCTTTTCTGCCAACTGAGATGATAAAGACTATAAATTTGAGTATGGAGCATCGCCGTCGCTCCTGTACAGCTGTTAGAGGTGATACATATTGTAATTAATCACATATTGAACTCGGATAATATATTTTTGGCGTGTTTTCACACTGTGTATTTTCAAGATAGAATAGAGGTATGTTGTTTTTGTTTTGTACCTAATTTTTGAAGCACAATTTGTTTTATTTTTGTCGAATTTCATTAAATCCAAACGAATACAAATTTTACGATACCGATTTTCGGAAACTAGAGTATGTGATAGTATTTCGTCTAACTTGATATGATATTTCATTTTTTTGTTCTGAACTGTCAATAGAAATACACAATCGATTTTAAAATAATAAGAATTTCTTAAGAATCATAAACTCTTTTTTATTTGTGTATTAAAAAATGAAACAATTTTTAACAAAAATCTGGATGTTGAAACGAAAATAGTAAACTCCTGAAGTACAGAAAACAATTCGGTAAGAAATTATGCTACATTGAATGCAATTCCTCAAAAACTCAAATACATTATGAATGTGATTAAAATTCCGATTTGCTCTCAGTTCTACGATTTTTGTTTTAAGACTTCTAGAGGTTGTATTAATAAGTTTTTTTTCTTTTG
>BMAW01011046.1:18101-46094 GCA_019974015.1 Nephila pilipes | reverse complement strand
ATATATATATATATATATATATATATATATATATATATATATATATACATATATAACAGGTGCTCCGTGGGTTAAGGGAGAAAATTTACTTAATCGAATCATCATATGCACATTTCTGCTTTCTAGGAACGAAAATAAACCCATTTTGGTCCCGATGATAACTGGTGATGAAAAATTGATTACTATCTAAAATATCGTAAGGAAAACAGAATACAAAGAACCTGGACAACTCTCCCCCAACAACCTCTAAACCGAACTTGAACCTGAATAGGAGAATATTGTGTATACGGTGGGACGTCCAGGAACCAATTCGTTACCGGCATTTGATACCTAACGAAAAGCTCTGTTTTGAAACATACTACCAGCAAATGGATGATTTAAACAAAGCACTGAAAGAAAAGAGGCCAGCGAATTTCAATATGAAGTACATTATATTATATCATGATAACGTTAAACCACATGCTGCTTTGGCGATTCGTCTGGAAATCGCAGAGATAGGCTAGGAATTCTGTCAGATCCATCATGCTCCTCAGACCTAAAAGCCTCTGATTATCACTTGTTTATCTTTCTGTAAAATATTTTCAAAAGAAAAATGTTCAAAACTGAAGCTTACTGTAACCTTACACTGCTTCGCCTCTAAAGACAAGGTATGTTTCAAAAATGGTACTTACAAATTACCATCCCGCTGGCAAGAGCTCATTAGTAACGATTGAAGATATATTGTACACTTTTGGATCACTTTTGGCGTACCAGGTCACTTTTCAATTATAATTACATTTAGCTTAAATATATTGCTCTTATTAATTTATCGTTTGTTTTTATTTTAATTGCGTGTAGCTGATATGATATTCAGTTTAATAATTCATCGTTTGCATTAATTTTATAATTACACTTAGCTTAAATATATTCAATTTAATAATTTATAGTTTCCTTTACTTTTAATATCGGAAAAATTTACTATTGTGCATTTCTCGATATTTCATCGTTTATTTTAAATCTTATATGTAAATGAGTAATTTAATAATAATTATAAAAAAGCGCACCTTGGGTGGCTATATTTGTTCTTTGCACAGAACTTTTTAAATTGTCCATATTTTGTTCCAATGTAATTGTACGTTTCCCGTACAGATCCATTGTACTGTGAAAAAGTAATATATTTCTTGTAAGGTTTGGGTATTTAATGGAAATATATATATTATAAAAATACATTATAAAAACCTTGCAAAAAATCAAGAATTAAAAATTCGGAAATTCAACCACAGGAAAAAAAGATAAACAATAGAAACATTTTCATTTGACTTAAATATACTAAAGTACTCTTAATTAATCGTCTAAAATATATGTACACCTATTTATAATTATTACTTAAAAGAGTCATGAAATTGTAACAATAATTATAACACTGAGGTTCATATAACTCAAACATATTAAGTACAAAAAACTTACCAACAACACGTCATCACAGTTCTGAATTGAGGAACAAGTTAAGTGCTAGTAAAACACAAGCAAAATGAATTTCTAAATGCTTCAATTTCTTGTAGAGTAAGCTTTTCAAAACGTTTCACCAACTTGCCTTCATTCTTCCTTATATATATATAATAATAATAATAATAATAATAATAATTATTACAAATCGTAATTAATTAAAACCAGTAACGTAAGCAAATCTTATTCATTAAGCAAAAAAACATTTAATTACACACTCACGTGTTATAAAACGTGTTATAAATACACACTCACAAGAATAATTAAATACAATTCAAAAACACCCACAGATATATTTCAGAATACATTTTAAGAGGTTTTAATTTTGTTCAATTCTCAATTGCAAATGCTTCTCATTAAAAAGTAAAAGTAAAATGTCAGTAACTTATTTAGTCTCCCGTCTACTTACTATTTTGATTTCATGAACATAATGTTTATCATATGGAATGTTTACTATCATCCTCAAATCTACACTATTTTATCTATATCAGGGGTCTCCAAACTACGGCCCGAGGGCCACATCCGGCCCGCGGACATATTTTGTCCGGCCCACGGAGAGCTAGCATACTTGAAAGAAAACTCCTTCTAGAGAACATATTTATTTTTTATAGCAAATTAAATTTAGTTTACTGAAGTAATCTATTTTTATGTTGAATAATTATTAATATGACATCTACATTGATATGGTCATGGGCTAACTACTCATAACATTGTTGTAGGTTACTATATACTAACTAACAAATTATTGAAATGAATCCAACTAACATTTTATACATTTTAAATGAAAAAATAACTTATAACAAGCATAATGACATATGAAATACTAATGAGATTTATGTATTTGAGATTTTCCACTGACAATAGTTTGTAGTTGTGGACTAATTTTACTTGTACCAATTATTAAAAGAGATTTAAGATGCTCATCAGTTAATTTAGATCTGTAAACATTTTTTGTGTACTTCATTTTGGAAAAGGTCTTCTCACACAAATAAGTAGTACCAAAAACAGAAAACAGCCCACGAGCAAATTTATGCAAATTATCAAATTGTGTCAGTGGAAGACACTTATAAAATTCCAACAAAGATAAGTTTTGATATTTGTTCTTAATTATATCACTGCACTGTAGATCAATCATTTCCATCGCTTTTATCTACTCCTCGAATATAAATCAACACCTGAGCAGTATCTGACACATCCGTTGACTCATCCAAGGCCAAAGAAAACCACTCAACATGTCCATTTTTGTTGAACAGTTGAGAGGATATATTTTCAGCGATGTCTTCTACCCTTCGAGCCACAGTGTTTGCTGACATACTGACAGTTTTTAATAAATTTACCTTTTCAGGGCACATTTCTTCGGCTACTGCGATTATGCATTCTTTGACCATTTCTCCATCGGTGAATGGTTTTCCACGTTTTGCAATTTCAAGAGCCACACGAAAGCTGGCATGAGTTGCAGCCTCTTGTTCAGTTTTGAGTTTTGTAGATAAAGATTGCTGCGATTTCAATCCGAGCTTCATAGCTTCGAATTTTTCTGTCCGCAAACTTCCTGTATATTTTGAGTAATTTTGAAAATGTTTTGCTTCATAATGACGTTTAATGTTATATTCTTTGAGAACGGCTATGCTTTCATTGCAAATCAAACATAGCGCCTTGTTACTGGACTCAATTACGAAATACTGAATGTTCCACTGATCTTTGAATTTTCTGCATTCACTATCAATTTTTCGCTTCTTTTCCATTCTACTAAATCACACACAAAAGCAACAATTCAAATCAAAATATTGTTACAAAGATGTCTTAAACTTAAACACGCACAAACACGTTTTAAGGAGGTACGCACTATTTTATTTCACAGCAGTGTCATAGGAACTGACTTGTGGTTGCGCCACTAGCCTTCTTATATATTCCACTTACTGCCATCTAGAAGTGAGTGGAAGACACCAGAACTTTCTCGAACCAACGAGATTATTCTGTAAGTGCTATTAGCGCCATCTGTTAGCGATAGAAGGTACTACCTATTTCCGCTTGTGTCCACCAGATGTCCTGTCACGTTACTCCTCATGGCTCGCTCGTACTCTACGACTAATCTAGAAATTACAGATAATGTCAGGAAAATTAATAATATGCAGTGTTGCCGTTTTGCGGACTTTAGTCCGATTTGCAGCCTTTTTTAAACGTGGCGTACTTTTTCGGACTTTTTTTTTCATGTAAAAAAAATACTCATTCGTTACTTGAGTACTCGTTACTCGTTAGGAACCGAAGTAACGATTACTGAAGAAAAAAGTAATCAATGATTACTTGTGTATTTCATTACTTTTGTAATCAATGATTACTATGGCGATACGATGCGGGTACCCCATTATAACGGATACCCATACGATACGGAAAATACATCAGCTTCCCCGTCGCTAGAGGCATCTGGCAGAAATTAAATGAGTATCGTCCCCGTCGCTAGAGGCATAAAATTAAAGCGTTCCCGTCGCTAGAGGCATCTGGCAAAAAAGTAATCATATTTTACACCACTAGTGGACTGATTCAACTTTTTACCACCGGCAACAATGAATGATAATATGGTTTTGGCCCTTGGAATTTACTGGAGTAATCAATATGGCCCTAAGGCTGGAAAGTTTGGAGACCCCTGATCTATATGAATATAAAAAAGTACAACCAGAAAAGCAAAATATAGTGAAAGTTTCTGAGGAATTGTATTTTTCTCCCGAATTTTTTAAAAAAGTTTTAGAATACTTTTAATGATCTGAAAACCCGCAACCGAATCATTAAAATAATATTAAAAATATTTTGAGGAAAGCGGAGGGAAAATGTGTGCATAATTCCGTAGAAACCCTTATTGTGTTTCGCTCTGTCGGATGCACTTCATTGCAATCAAATAGATGAAATAACAAAAATTTGAGAACAGTAGTAGAAATTCCATAGGATTAACATAACGTTCACGAAATCGAAATGGCTGGTTGACGAAAACCTTAACTGAATACAAATTATAACAATGTTGTTAAGAATAAATTCGTAAATATTTGTTTTATTTTATAAGAATAATAGATATTTTTCTCTTAAGATACGTTCTACTTACTTATTTATAATTTGCTATCATTTTAATACCTGAAAAGGATGATATAAATAGGTTAAGGAATTTATTGTTTTCTTTATTATTCTATTGTTTGGCTTAATTTTATTATCTGTAAATCAACTGGATTTGTTATCACGATCGTTTGCTTTTGAATAATTTTGTTGTTAACGATGGCAGTTTTTCTTAACTTTAGAAGTTTTGCATCTGTTTGAAGAAATTATAGTATTCCAAGATAACGAATCATTAGGCGCTATGTGTTCGAATTAAGAACTGATGAATTAAGAATGTGGACGTGGTAACCTAGTAAATAAGACAGCGGACTTGTGTCCGACGGTTTATGTCGAGTCATTGGTTCGAGCCTCAATACCACAAAAAACCTGTCGTGTAACCGGTGTTGATGCACATTAAATCTGTCGGGGCTGATGCACATTAAATCTGTAGGGGCTCAATGTCCTCCAGTTGGTGTGGAAGCTAGAAAATGGGGTTCCAGCTCAGGTGTTGTCCTCGTCACTTGATTGAGGTTCAAAATTACGAGGTCCTTTGCCAACTGCCGGTGTTGCTCCTAGTGTGACATTAATAAAACCAAACAAACTGATTCTATGATGCGTTTGTACTTCTCTATATTTGTGTCTCCTCTTTAAATCAAGCATTTATTTTGAATCTTTTCAAGTTATAATTCTACAGCTGCGTCTATGAATATGGCTATCATAAGATTCCGCATTGTTTAAAAATGTGCAGCAGTATAAAATTAGCGTCCATCATTAATAGCTTAAGTAATAATACAACAAAAATGTTCTTATATTAATTTATGAGAAAAAAAATGATAATGTTATTTCTTATAATATATATAAAATGAACATCCGTTATTAATAATTTAAGTAATAAAACAACAAAAACATTTTTCTTCAAAAATCTTTCAACATAATTTTAAGCAATGGACCTTTCAAGATTAGATTGTGTACAATCTAATCTAGAATTATAAAGTTATAGTATAAATATTTACTATTATTTTTATTGTTGAAATCACTCTGTGAAAAGAAATTGCTTCTTTAATTTAAAGATAAACTTCGTTTATTGGTAATTTCCCTTTTTGCTCAGTTTTTATAAGCAATAAAAACAATTATTTTCCTAGTAACAATGTTTAATAAAAAAGATTTTTTTTTATTTATGAATTCTTTTGGAAAATTCAGAAATATTTTTAAATACTCATCTCTGTCCATGAACATAATTTTATTTCTCTGTATCCTATTCCCCTCTTTATCACTTAGAGTTTTTTTTATTTATATTTAAGAAATACTTTCCTTGAATTTTCGTGGAAGGGAATTATTTTTATCCCTGAATCCCTAGACAAGCACAATTCCAAGAAAAGAAACCCTCCTCGCGATCTTATCGATAAGGTAACACTCCCGAACTTTGAAAAGATGATAGCATTATTATTTTAATGTTTTTTAAAAGTGTTTTCAAATAATTTTTCAAGACAGCTTCCTTTTAATACATTCGATTAACTTCTATCGAAATCTTATAAATGCTACTATGTTAAAATTAACGATTGCCTTATGTCATGTTTTATTTTAATATTTTTCAAATAATAGTTTTCAATCATTATATATATAAAAAGAGAGGAGAAATTAATAATTAAATATTTCCTTGGGTGTCAGCAAAATTAACTCCAAGGGTAAATTATTTACCTTCAAAAGCAAGACATCGGCCATTAATTACGAGGTTACTTGTTTTAAAATTTAAAATTAACCCTCTTATAATATTCAATAAAATGTTTCACAATTTAAGATTTTTTTTATAATTCTATAAAATATATCAAAATAGGAAGTCATTGCAAAATATGACTGGAAATTTAGGACGGCTACTGAGGACCACTGAAATTTAGAAGAGAATTTTTTTAGAGAAAAAGGAAAGGGGGAATAACGATTGGACACTCCGGAAGTGTGCCTCGGAGCGGAAAAACCGCTTTGTCCAGGGCTCTATCCGGTAGGGAAGAAAAAGGGATATTTACAAGTTACATTAATTAATCTTTTGCCACTTTTGTGACAATGCTTTTTTCTCCTTTTTTGCCCCCAAACGGTACATGATTCTATGCCAAGTAATAAATTCAATATAAATGTTTACAAGTGTAAGTGTATAATGATGATGGATAGAATTCAACTTGCATTGCATTACACATGAAATATAAATCATTTTCACAAATAATACACATTCAATCGTAAGTTTCCTCTTTGTAACATGTACTGATTTAGCCTTTTTTGTTAGGAAAACAGCAGCTTTGCTACATGTTTCAGCAACTCTATGAAAAAAGCAATATTATTACGCGTTACCATATAAATTCCATCGTTAAAAATTTATTTTCTTTAAATGGTATTTAATTATTGTTAAGCTACATCAAATGCTTAAATTTAATTATTGTTAGCTTTCGCTAAGTATGTGTGTATAATTCTTCACTTGTTATTTGTTTCCTTATTTTCTTTTAAGAAGTATCATTTAAAATACAAACCGAAACAATTACATTCATAAAACAAGTGTGCGGCTGCAGGGTTATCTATTTTGTGACCGCCAGTGTTTAAAATCGTGCCAAAGGTTCAATAACGGAAATAGCTCTACACTAGCCTTAAAGTCCTCTCACTATAAAGTGAGGAAATTAGGAAAAAATGCTATAAACTCTCTCACATTTCACAAATATTATTATCGTCATTTGATAGAGGCTAAAGATTCCGAGGTTTGTCGTTAGTAGTCTTTCAGAGGTTTCTAGTTTGATAATTATTTAAACAAATATTATGTAAATGTACATTTCAGTATTGATATTATATGGTTAAAACAGAGCAGAAACAGCATTGAAAAGTGTTTTTATTCTGTAAGGAGATTTGTTGATTAATATCATTAGAATCAATATGAGAGCTATTGATGACGGATCTTATAATTTTGAACTTGCGTCAAGTGACGAGGACGATGCCTGAACTGGCTCCTCATATTCCAAACTTTCACACCAACGAGAGGATTTGGAGCATCAACAGATTGCATCAGCCCCACTATATGGTGGGCTTTTAATGGCATCATTACTCGATCCCCCGACTCGGCGGAAACAACGGTGGTGAAGAGTGGCGACCATGATCTCTACTGCAACCACTGTTCTATAAGGTAACAAAACAGAACAAGTACAAGAAATTTTTAACAAAAAACAAATACAAGAAATGATACTGCTGCGCATCTATTCCCTTTGCACGTTAATTCAACACATAAGTTTAAGATGTTAGAATCAACGTAGATTTTCGATGCCATGTATCAAATGGATGTGACTGTCTGAAAATAATATTGCAATAGGTCGATCGTTTAACGAACCAGTGAAATTGTCAGATTATTGTTAATTTTATAATGACGTGAGATACAATTTTTCTCTCGGACAATGCAAAGCTTTCATACGTAAAATATATTTCCTACTATAAATAAAACACCTCGTTTAAAGTTAATTGATGAGCATTCTTTCACTCTACTAAGTTTTCAGAATTAGATATAAGATGTGATGGCTAAACTAATTGTCAATGTACAAGTTTGATTAAAATTTCTCATTTCCCAAGTTCTTACTTATAGTAGGATTACGAGATACTAGTGATTCACATTCCAAATTCCAGACACACGTCATTTCATTTAACAAACTTTAAAGTCGAATCAATCTTTCAGACCCAAATTTGTATTTCAGTGGCTAACAAAATGTTCTTTGGACTCTACTCTATACTGAGGTCCCGTATTCCTTCTAGAAATACTAAGCTTTTAATTTATAAAGCTCTCATTAGACCAATATTAATGCATGGTTAAGAAACATGACCTCTAACTATAAACATAGAAAGCAAAATTTCAGCTTTTGAGAGAAATTTTCTCAGAAGTATTCTTGGTGACGTCAAGGAAAATGGTCTTTGGCGAAGACATTTTAAATCAGAATTTTCAATGAGCCTGATATCATTAAGGCGATTGAGGGGTAGAGAACTGGTAGGGACTAAGATAAAAGGCAGGTTGCCTTGGAGGAATCTTAAAAAGAAGTCCTAGGCCCACCCTGGGCTGTTGAGTCATATATGCCGATATCAGCCGAATCGATCCTAAAAAAGTGATAAGATATAATAATTACTTTTAGTTAACATTTTATTGGTTTTTTGTAATCTTTTTAATAGGGGAAATAAAATTATGTAACTAAGAAAAATGTTTCAAAAAACAATTTTGTATTTTTACCTTTTTTAAAAAAATTCTACTGAACATTTTCCTAAATCGAAGAAATGCATCACTTTTATCTTAAAAAAATCAAATACATCTTATTGTTGTTAATTAAGCCTAAAGGAGAAAAAAAAAGAATTTTGCTTTTATTATTGCAAAACTCTATAAATTTACTCATAAATATTTCATTCGGATTGCTATAGCAGATTTCTAAAAAGAAGGCGTCGCACAAATAATACGGCCAATCAATTGTGTACTTATTTCAGTCAAGAAAAATCTTCCTTTATAACAATTTGTTAGATTTCCAGAGAAAAAAATTGTATTATTTCAATATAAAAATTGATGCTATTGTACTATTACTTTAATTAATTACACAATGTAGTTATGTGGTATTATGAGAAAATTCCAATTAAATACAAAAGTATCTAAAATTTTTAAAAAATATTTTGGGGATCGTCAGGAAAGCTCAAATTAACCATAAATCTATCGAGGTCATGTTGCTTAAATCCAAATTTGAAATACATGGGAAAGACAAAAGTACAATTTTATCGTGAATATTCTCGAATCCCTGCACACAAACACACACTACATAGATTTAAAAACTAATATTAAAACAAATCATGTAGTCATTTCAATCATTTTTATGGGTTACTGATGCAGCATATAGTCGGTAGGACTTAAAAGAATCTCTTAACCGAAGTGTGAAATATTTGATTGAAATTTGCTATGTTATCTGCCAACCTGGTTACAAAAATCATCCGATCTAAACAATTAATAGATGGCCGTGGTATCCTAGTAATCATGGTCACGAACTCGTGTTGCTTCCTTTAAGTCGTGGGTTCAAGTTCTGATGACACTGAACACCCCCCGTGAAAGGGGTTGGTTCTCATGAAATCTGCTGAGGCTCCAAGTAACCTCACTGATGTGGTGTGGAAAGTTGAGTGAGATGTGTCTGCTGAGATGTTGTCCTCATCACTTGACCAAGATTCCAAATTACGAGGTCAGTTGCCAGTAGTCCCTATGTTACTTCTAAGTGTGACTTTAATAAACTGTCAATCACATAAATAATCATGAGCCTTGATAATACGAGTATATCGATCGTGAAAAAATTATGAAACTGAATTTTCTCATACTGTTCTGAAAAAACTTTAAATTTTCAATTAAAGTTAATTGAACAGGAAAAGATACTTTTATTTTGGTTTTTAGTTTTGTTTGGTTAGAATTAACGTTACACTAGATGTTACAAGAAGACAATTGACAACATGTATCACTATTTTAAATCTTGTTCAGAGACCAAAACATTATTTCATCTGGCACCTCCCCTTCTTAAGATTCGCGTCACACAGAGAGGATTTTAAGGCTCAGTAGCAGTATCATTATTCAGAGTGACGGATCTTTTTTCCTTTTTTTTTTCTTTTTTTTTTTAAACTCACTACTATGATAACTTTCTCTGATCAATTTTCTTCTTAATAATTCTTCGGAAATAAAAAAAAATCTTTAATTAATTGACTACAACCAAGTGAAAAATAATTATTGTTCAATTGCTGTTAATAGTTGTTCAGAAGCCAATGCGGTTAAGTCCATTAAGCAAATATCGAGAATTTTAATATTCTTTCTATTCAATGAGTTTTAAAATATTTTGTTCATTAATTTGATCAGACAAATATATTCACACGGGTTTTTCTTTAAAATAAGAAAGCTCTGCAACTAAACAAGACATGTACAGTATAAGCAAATAAGAAAGTAAGTATTTGAAAAAGTGCAAAATTTTAAAACTTTTAGGATTTACATTATTTGGCAGCTGAAAATGATAAGAATTTTTAATAGCATTTTCCGCTTAGAATTTTGTATTTATTCATCGTAACAAACATTTTTATTTCGAGATATTATAAATTTAAATTTTGATCTTAATGTGTTGATTGTAATTTCTCGTAAAAGTGTTTTATTAGAGGTATATACACTCAGGAACATTGAAAATACTGTACCAAAGAAGGAAGCGAACTACGATGACGAAACTTAGCAAAATAGTTGAATGATGTCCGATATGAAAGTGGTCCAAGTTTTGTATCAATGCGCATGACCACACATCATGGCCATGCAGTGGCGCTGCAATCAAGAAGTGCGTCCTTATACACAGACGCATAGAGGAAAATTAATAAATGTAACGATCCCATACCGACTATATGATGACTTTAGTAAGCGAAAATTATCAGATTGACATGTGAGGAGAGATTTTGTGCAGTTAAGCGAGAGTTTGAGAGGGGCTGGATCATTGGCATTAAAACCGCAGACTGATCAATGTACCATGTTTTTGCCAGGTCGATCGTTCAAAGTGTGCCTTCAGAACATGCTGGAGTAGTGGACACGAGATGGTACTCAGGTGCATAGAATTGGATCTGGAGCGACCAGGAAGCCGACGTGGCTAGAGCATTGAAGGATCGAACCAAGCGCTAGTGTTCAGTGACTCTTTCCATGATACAATTAGATGCCGGGCTACCAGTTGTTCCACAAACCATTTCCAGACGCGTTACGGAAGTGAATATACAATCCAATCTTTCTTTCTGTGTATTGCTTTGAAAAAGGAAACATCGAAACATTTATTTAAAGTGGTGCCAAGCGAATGGAATGCCACAGATTAGCCAAACGTGGTGTTTAACGATGAATCTCAATACGCTTATGGGACAAAAAAATAACGGTGTACGGGTGTAGAGGCATTTTAGTGAACGATACAATTCCATCCACGCAGGCTGCACAGCAGGCTTTAATTATCTGGCGATCCATAGCTTATGATAGCCAGTCCACTCTTATTGTGGTACGTGTAACAGTTACAGGCCATCTTTATGTTAATGGCTTTCTCTTACCCCACGTGAGGCTTTCCTAATGTACTGTATTGAAGACTATTAATAAAAATGACTTGTTTTCAGGACATGACATTTATTTGCGCACATCTTTTCAAACATTCAATTCAAGAAAATTTCAATTCAAGACACAATTTTACACAAGCACCATTTATCAAAGTTCGTCTTTACCTCTTGGAACCAAACTCAATACTACTTTTCATGTCCGTTGCCAGTAAATTATCTAAAATCAAAACTATGATCTAATGTTGCCAAAAAAATATATTTTAATAAAGAATATTGAAAAAGGTATCACTTTAAGTTTAAATCATCTGCTTTTAAAAGTTGAATAGGTAATATCTTAAATAAAGTATCACATTAGATTAAATCGTTTGCCTAAAAAGTCGAACAGATAATATCTTTACAAAAGTATCACATTAAATTAAATCGTCTGCCTTTATAAGTTGAACAGATAATACAGATCTTTTAGTGTTGCCGACTCATACAGTTATGAATTTGTCATTTGTCAGTGTTTCCAACACTTATTGGAATAAGAAGAATTTATATATAGTTTTTATTTCATAATTTATATAAAAGTATTTAAAAAATAGACTTATTCTCTAGGACTTTTGAAATTATTGTGCAACATGATCAGAATCTGTAAAAAGTAGGGCTTTTGGACCTAGAAAAATGAATCCTTTAATATAAATAAAAAGAATGCTATTAAAATTTACGAAAATCTGAAAATATCAAAAAATTGTCTGAATCATGTTAGTTTCTGAGTGACTCATATAAAAATGCACTTAAAGTTTGAAATATTTTATTCTAATAATAACTGTGAAGGTAACATATAAAATGATTTATCGAAAGAAATAACTAAATAAAAAATGTAATAAATGAAAATTTTAATTGTTTTATTGATATAACATACATATAAATTATCGTAGATGGCTATTTTCTTATGATAATAAAAGTTTTTACTTAACTCTTGAGACACGCTTATTTTTTTTTATTCGTAAATTGTAAAGAAGTAATCAGTTCCAAAAGTAAATAATTTATTATTTGTATGTTTTTCCTGATTCGCTTACTTTCATGTAACTGAAATTAGAGTTATTTTACGTTAAACTTTATTAAAATTAAAATTGTAACAATAAGCACTGAACTTTAAATTAATAAATTATTATAGATTTGATAATATATAAAAACAACATTCAAATCAGAATTTATTGTAATCACTATCGAGATTAATTTACACTTGTTTAATTTAATTTCAAAATAAATGCATTTTATACAAAGAAAGCAAGTGGGAAAGCATTTTTTAAATTAATATCTGATGTCTCGAAAACGTTGTAAATTGATTTTCTTTCACGTGGAATAAAGATACCAAGTTTGAGCGTAATTTTCTAGAGTACCATCGTCACACTTTAAGTGTAAAAATAACTTGTTACGTAATTTTTTGTATAAATATGCGATAATTCGATCTCGTCAGATTTCTATCGGTTATGTAACTGATGAAATATCTCTCAATTTTTGCTCTGTTCGCTATCAGATCTATCTGTGTCACTGATAATAATTTCAAATAATGACGAAAGGAAAACGTGTTGATAGTGGTTTGGTTGTAATTTTGAACTTAAACAAAATAAGAGGAATGATTTAACTTCCTTTCAAAATATATTAAAAACTTAATATTTTTATTATTACTGAAAATATTTGCAAGAGTTTTAATTTAACGATTTGCATGTAGATACATGGGAAAAAATGGTGATAATACGATACGTCTATCAATAATCAGTGAAATTATTTAATTAACCAAACTTATGCAGTAAAAGTAATGTTTTTCACTTAAAACAGGTAATTATTATGTAAGTGACCAAGAAGTTATCTTAAGACAGAATTATGATTTGTTCTACAATCAACATAAATATGATAAACTTGGAGGGTTTTATATATATACAAGGATCAGTTATAAAATAGGCAATGGTTCTACATTTCCCAGTAAAGAAAAAAAATAGATCTTAGTTAAAAGGTACGTTTTTTAATTAAATATATTTTGATGATAAAAGTAATATATTAAATGTTAATTTAAATCAGCGTAATAAATGTAACATGTTTTTAGATTGTGTAGTATATGTCAAAGTATTTTTCTCCTTTCTAATATCAAAATTATTCATGGTTTTATTTTTATGAATTTAGTTTTAGAATAAAAATTGTATTGGCAGATTTCGTAAATATTGTCCAAGATTGAATAAAGAAGCAGATAAAGATAAAAAAAAATACAATAGTTTTATGATAAATTACCTTTCCAATAAGTTCTTTTTGTAAATGTAATCCATCACTTTTTGAAAATTTTACTACAAATAAATATTGTTGATCTTCTTTCTTTGAACTGGAATACTGCCATCATTGCATTGCATTCTGCAAACTCTATATAGACTTAATTTTGTCATTTTTTAGGTTAAAAGTGAAAAAAGTATGAGCAAAAAAATGGATATACCCTTAATTTATTAATTACGATGGAAGATGGAAAAAAAGATTAAAGTATGTTGACTTATTTAGAAATGAGTAAAGTATTATATCCTTTTTTGTGGTAATAATAAATAATTTTTATGTTGAATGAGATTCATTTTTAAAATGCATTTGTACTCCCTTCCACCTTCCACCATATCTAGATTTATCTGTCCTAGAAATGTAGTTTACATGCAGTCAGCTATAAGATTTTTCCGATTTTTTTTCCCTTTAAAAATAACATTTTAAAGAAAGGTGAAATGCAATCATATGTTATTTTAAAAAACTCATTTTGCAAACAAGCGCAAAAAAACATTATAATGCATAAATATATATGCTGAGAAATATAATACATAGGGTGAGAAAAAAACCCCAATTTTGTAAAATTACAAAATGTTATATCAATTCAATTCACTTTACAATAAAAAAATGTCATCAAAAGTTTTATGTGTTTTCAGTAAGTAAAATATTATTTCATGCAAAGAAACACCGTTAATTCTCTCTTTACTTCAAGTTTATTGATGCAACATGTTATTTGTTTATGATATCCTCCATGTTAGTTTCTTATGGCAAAATTATTAAATATATTAATATTTAATTATTACTGTCCTCAACTTCTTCTCCAGCTCATATACTCTCTGATATTTTGTATTGGTTAACCATAAATTTCTTTTTATGATTAAATTTAGGGTTTGTAGAATTCAAAGATAGGAAGTATTTGTATATCCAATTTAAAACCCAAAATACGCATTAACATTTTCATATCCACAAACACAATAAAAATTTCTAACAGTAATGCCCATTTATTCAGAACTTGAAATAGTAAGTTACAACTCCCATCCCACATGTATTTTTAATATTAATTCTAGTATATTATTTTACAAATATATGTTTTTAATAATCTTGCTCATTTGTTCTCCTACCAGCTATGTTTTATATGGTATATCATTTCGATATAAGTCTTTGCTGTACGCTTTATACTCTTTTAACGCAAATTTTATGCGATACAATCATAAATAAATATCTGATATAAAAATAAAATAAGCTCATGATTACTTTAAAAGTTTGAATTAACTCCATGAATCGCTTCCTGATTTGAATGCACATGCGGATAGCAAGAGCCATTACGTATGTGTTCTCCAGTCTGGGACATCATTTTTAGTGCCTCTCGGTACAAATACAGTTAACAACATTGTGGGTGAACAAATTGAGCTTTAAAATAATATATTATAATTAATATCGACATCTGATAGCATAAAAGTGTTTTGCTCACTGAAAGCGTTATTTGAACAAATGGAAATAAAAGTGTTTTAGCTTCATTGCAAAAGAATTACACAACTAACTCTTTTATTATTTTTTCATTCTGAATTTATTTTTGTAAACACCAGTCAAACGCTTGAATTTAATTCCGCTAACTATTCTGCGTTAGCATTAACTCTATTTAAATATAGAAATAGACATATCACGCAAGTATTTTAAGGTATCAGTAAATTTAACAACGATGCACACACATCCCTTCAGTTGCTTTAATTCCGATTCTCCTCGGTACATTCAATTCCGAAAGTGACTGACACACAATATAGTTTATTTCTCTGATTAAATAAAATCGAGATTATTCGTCTACTAAAACATATCACAGGTTGAGTCTCAATATATCAAGTTTTAGATATAAAGATATCTAAGATATCTAAATTTATCATTCTAAAGTAATCAAGTCTTAGATACGTTTTATTCACATAAAAACTACATAAGTATAAAAGATTTCCTAACGCATACCCTCTTAATGCAACTTAAAATCATTCTCAACTATATATATATATACATAGATATAGATATATAGATATATATATGTATACATATATGTATATATACATATATGTATATATACATATATATACATATATATATGTATATATATATACACATATATATATACATATATATATATATATATATATATATATATATATATATATATATATATACATGTAACATTATCCTGTCGACTTTTGTAATGTAACATAATATCAAATAACAGTCGAGGCGTATTGAATTTTCACAGAACTTTTATTTAAGCTGAGAGAGAGAGACCATTTCCATTACGTAGTTGGTTACATCATTAGACTGCAAAAATAAGAAAGAAGAGTAAGAGTAAGAGAAGAGAGAGTAAGAGCGCGTTTTTTGTTGTGGTTTTGTTTATATACCAGGGGAAATTCCCATGAAACGTCAGAAGCACGTGGTATGAATAAGAGGATTCCAGGGAAATATAATAGATAGGGAATTAAAAAGGGATTGTTTTTGACAGATTTATAATTGGTTTAAGCAGAATTAATCCGTTTCAAGAGCGCGTGATGTAATATATAAAAGGATACTTTGGAAGGGGATCAGGAAATACGAATGAACTCTTTACTTTTGTATTAGGGAATGAGATAGAATAGAAAGTTAAGTTATTATTTAGAGTAATTATTGAATTAAAAGTTAAATCATTACATACATACATACATACATATATATATATATATCATCAAAAGTTCGTTAATTTCTCCGCAAAAGAAGGCTAAAATTGTCACTAACCATAGTAACCAAGCTCGCCTGGGAACTCAGAAGTGGTACAATAACCTAATGGCCAAGGTCGTGAACTCAAGGCCAGTCGGTTTCGTCGAGTCCTGGATTCAAGTCTTGAAGCCACTTAAGACCCTAAGTGTAGCCGAGCCTGATGCACATTAAGTCTTCGGGACTCAAAGTTGCATAAAAAGTATGGTGTGGAAGTATAGAGTGGTAAGTGCCATCTCAGTTGTCGTCCTCGTCACTTGACAGATGCTCAAAATTACGAGATGTGTCACCAATAGTATTCGTGTTGCTTATAAGTACTACATTAATAAATAATCACAATAACAGGGTGACTTAGAAATTATACTTTGTTCAGGAGTTATTATACTTTGTTGACACCTAATGTCCATTCTATTGAACATTTTTATTTTACATACAGAGAAAGAATTTATAGTTTTATATCCTAAAATCAAGCACCAATTATAATGGATATTCCAGTGCTGTCTTCTATTCAGCAAAATTGAAATTATTTGGCGGGATCTTTGTTCCAGAAGCGTTTAAAAATGGCGGACAAGGAGAAAGCAAAAAAATTGAAGTTGTCTCAGTATTGAAGTATGTGTTGAATTTAGTTTCATTATACTTTTATAAAAAAAAATATTTTTTTGTTAAAAATAGTTATTATACAATTTTAAATGTGTGAAAAGTGAAATTATGTTGTATATTTAATCAGTAACACAAGATTTTATAAGACTAAGACAAAATGTCCATTATATTGGCCTGGCCAAAAATTGTACTTTTCTTAATTTTTTTAAAAATCCGGCTGTATATATAGCTTTGTATTCCTTTTTATATGATTTATCTTAAATTAGAGGGTATTTCTCAAAGAATATATTCTTGGGTCTCAAGAGGTTAAGAATAAGTATGAAAAATAATTGCCCATAAATTACTCAAAAGAAATTTTATTTCATGCGTCATTTATCGATCAATAAATTCACTTCCGTATATATTCATTTCGAACAATAATTATTAAATTAAATACATTTTTTCATTATTATATTATTAGTATTATTATACACAACTAACGCATTACGGAAAAACTATGCATTCAGTGAGGCCAATTGAATGAAATCAGCAAAGCAACAGTATAAAGTAATGATAATGTCATTTTAAGTGTATGTTTTATTTCTTTTAATATGGAAATAGAACAAAGATATCAACTTTCGTTAAGTTCACAATCATACTCATTTATTCTTATAGTAAAATTCGATATATGGGTCAAATGAAAATTCCGCGTTTTGCAAATAAAGCTATTATTCTAAATTATATTTTACTTAAATAACTATTCAAGAAAAGTATGAAAAGGTTTTTAGTTCAGAATTAAAGTTTAATCCAAAATGTATCAAAATAAATCGATAACCAGTCAATAAAAATATTTTCAGATCTTCATGCGTTTCTACTTTTTTTCTTTAACTTCATTCAATCTAAAAAGCTTATTTCCTGGAATCGTAAGAAAATGATCCAAATAAAAATTGTAAAACTCCCAAATAATATTAATAGTAATCTAGGTGTTAATGCTTTTAAAAAATTTATCTATTTTATTTGACTAATCGAAATTTCATTTTTGAATTTTTTTTATTTTTATGTTTTGGGCAGCGTATTTAGCACATGATACACAGCATAGGCTTTAAAGTGCTTCTTTATAAAGTGCTTCATCATTTCTAATTTATCACTTTAAAAAATTAGTAATTTCAATAAGCAGTATAAATAAAAAGATTCTTTCTTTCCGAGTAAAAATCGAATTTCCTATATTTTGTTTTATTTTTTACTGCTTTTTGCATCTGAAGACTTTAATATGATTAACTTAATTCATTTCCATTTTTTTTTCTTTAATACGGGCGTAATATAAATAAATATTTTTTTTACTGAACTCATCAAGAAAATTTGAATAATGAATTACATCCGTATAATTATATTATATAATTTCTGCGTTACTTTATATCTTTCTAAAATATCTTCATGAGATTATATATCAACAGTAATTTTTAGTTAACGATTCGAATGCAGCACCATTTTGTTGATAATTTGTTTATAATATTATTTGCGTGTAATCTTTCAGAAAAATGAAACCAATTTATGAAAAATATTTTATTACTCAGAAAAGTTAAGTTTCTTTTTTATTTAAGGTTAAATATTTTTCAGTGAAGACAGGATTCCAGATATCTTCTGACGTTTTTTTTAAATATCCAATTTAAGATAATTCTAATAATGTTATATATTTGTTAATTTGTAAATAGCAATTATGTTAAAGTAAATTTTGAATCATAAAAATAAGTCAAAAGCTGGCATTCCTTGCTCATTTAAATAGATAGAATGTAAACATTGGCTTTTTAAATCTAGAATACAATTGAAAGTTTCAAGCTACTTTACTTGTATTAGAGAAGAAAGTGATTCAACTGTGATTAACTGTTCACCAATTTTCAACAGATAATTTTTTTCCTTCTTTGCTAAACTTTTCGATTGTAAATTGAACTCATAGTGCTTTTCACTTTCACTTTGATTCAGAATAAATAGAAGAAAAGAATTTAACAATATTGTTATAAACTTATAACATGGATTCTATAGCTATTCTCCCTGAAAACGAAATTGTGTGGTTCTTGTATGTTATTTGAATTGAAAATTTTTCTCAACAAATGAAACGTGACGTAAGTAAATTAGATTCTTCGATTTTTCCATAAACTTGAACCCGATTGTGTCGGTAAGAAGAATAATCTTTAATTAAATGATGTAATTAAATGTTACATCAAACGTATATGAGGGTTATTTACTACAGATTAAAAAAACTAATGCTAAATATTGATTATTCGTTGATCTGAAGAAAGGAATTTGATTATCATCAGTGAATGACTTTCTTTTTGTAAGACTATTGATTAAATAAGTTTAATAACGATCACAGACGGGGATTAACAAATGACGGGTCACAGACCAATGACGGGCATATTATTCAAATTGAAAGTACTTCGTTACATGCTGAAGCACCAAAAGTCATGTGATTGCAATTTGCAAATATACAGATTATAGAAGCATCGGGGAAGAAATGTAAATGAGTTGTGCTTTGTCAAGATTCTCATTTGTACTCAAGTGATTCCGGTAAAAAGTTTTCTGATGTCATCCGACATGACTCAACATATTTTGAAGCGAAATGTTGATTGGAGATAGGCAAATTAAAGATCCCATTTCGTATTTTGTTATGAATTGATTGATTGTTCATTAACGTCGCATGGAGAAGCAACAAGAAGACTATTGGGGATGGAACTAATAATTTTGAATCACGACGAGCTTCTGTCATGGACTATGCAATAACTTACCACCTTTAAATTATAACCCAGACTAGCGATATCTATGTAGTGTAATCGAGTGTAACTGAGTATCAATGTAACTGAGCAAGCAACACTGCGTCAAATAGCAGCAAAAATGAAAGTAGGACGTACGTCAGACGTGTCTGTGAGGGCGATGCTGCGAAATTTGATGTTGATGAAATATGACAGTAGAAGGCAAACTCTATTGCATTTAATAACAACCAGCTATCGGATGAATATATTTATTTACTCTAGATAACTGGCAAAACGTTGCTTGGTCTGATGAATCACGATTTCCACTGGTAAGAGCTGATAGAATTCGAATGCGACCCAAGTAGTCAACAAGGTACTGTGCAAGCTGGTGGTGGTTCTATATCGATGTGGGCTGTTTTTAAATGATATAGACTAAGTTACTCTGGCCAAACGTAACCAGTCATTGAATGGAAAGGGTCATGTTCAGCTATTTGAGACCGTTATTGGATTACATCTAACCAAATAACGATAGAAATTTCCAGTATTACAACGCGCCATGTCACCGGGTCAAAATCAACCGAGGTTAGTTTGACGAACCTTATGGTCAGTAGCAGGGAATGATTTGGCCTCTTAGATCGCTAGACAGGAATTCCATCGAACCTATGTGGGACATGATTGAAAGATACATTCATACACAAAATCCTACACTGGTAACACTTTCATTATTTTGGATGGTTGTAGAGGCAGCATATCTGAATTATGCTTGTGCAATATACATCCGATATCTTGCTGAATCAATGCCTCATGGAGTTGCTGCATTTCACTGGAATAAGGGAGGTTCCATAGATTTTTAGGAAGTATCCCATGAGTTTTGCCACTTCAGTGAATGCTTAGATCTCATTTCTTGAAGTAATAACTTATCCAATAATAACAGTGCAGGGTGATTCTAATATTAAAGGGGATGCTGAATTTAAAAAACGTTTTGAGAATCAAAGGAAAACTTCTAATTTATATGAAGCGTTTTCTTCGTGTGAAAAAAATGAAAGGCTTTATTTTTGTCATAATGAACTAAAATATACTTTGCATTTGAATTTAAGAATGCCCAGAGAAAAGTTAGTGACTGAGGCATGAATTTACAAGTTTTGAAAAACAACTCTGGACTATTTCTTATCTATTTCTTTCACCTTGATGGTCTGTTTGTATCATTTACTCTTATTATCCTGAAGGAACTTAAATATCACTTGTGCGCGCCAGGTACGTAAATACTATACGTTCCATTGGAAAAGGTGCAGGAGCTGAAAGAAAGTTTTGTGTTTTTATGAATCTCTTTCAGCCACTCATGAATTTTTCTATTTACAAAGAGAAAGTATTAAATGTTCCAAAATTAGTTTGTGTGGAAACTGTACAACTTGCTACGCGAGATGTTGTATGTGAAAATGAAAACAGAGCAGTAACATTGCAGTTGGAAAGTGGCGAAAGCAAACACGTTATTGAATGATGCTATGACATTTACGGTTACTGGAGGAGTAATAAATGTCGAAATACGATTCAAGTATAGGGCATGCAAAAACTAATATACACTTTAAAAAATAATGAATGTTATTTTAAAGGTTGTAGCCGGCTTAAGGAAGTCTAAAGTGCAATGATTATATTTTAACATTTATTTTCATTACATTATGATCGGTACATCTCGTATTTAGAGAATGATATTCAAAAGCATTGGATGCTATCAAACAGACAAACATCGATGGAATTTATTTTCCTACAGAAAAGTACGATAATATCTAACATGTGTATGAAACTTTTGCGAACAAAATTATGTAAATTTAAAAATCAAACAAATATAATAAAAAATAAATCCTATTTGACAAAAAGGGTTTATCTGACAAATAAAAATTTTATATGAACAAGAAATAGAAAAGTTATCCTCTTAAGACCTTATATCTTTGAACAGTTTTTTGCTAATTTGGGATAAATCATATAAAAAGTAATACAAAACAATATACACTTCATTTTCTCAGAAAATTTTTAAAAAGGTACAATTTTTGGCCAATCCATTATAATGGACATTGAGACATAGTCTTGTAAAAACATATGTTACTGATTAAACACACAACATAATTTCATAATTCACACGTTAAAATTGTATAATAGCTATTTTTAATTAAAAAGTATGTAAAAAGTATAATAAACTAAGTATAAAACCTACAATTTTTTTGCTTTCTCATTGTCTTCCATTTTCAAACGCTTCTGGAACAAGGATTCCGCCAAATAATTTCAAGTTTTGCTGAATAGAAGACAACCTTGGACCATCCATTATAATGGAGCTCCTAATTTTGGAATATAAAACTGTAAATTCTTTCTCTGCATGTAAAATGAAATGTCCAATAGAATGGACACTGGGTCTCAAAAAGTTATAACTACATTACGTATTAACTATTCAGAGAAATATACACGATGATTATTATGTGCAACAAACTGAATAAACCATTTTTTCCGTAAGTCTATTTCCTGAACATGGATTTTGGTCTCTTTTTTAAACAGCACAACAAACAATAGCAAGTATAAAAATTATCCTATGACAGCCGTTTTTATCATTCATCTAATATCTAAAGACCTTTCTCATCTTAATTTTTAATGTAATCTTTGTATGAGTCCATTGGTTTTACTGTTAGGGTGGCTATGTTTCGTCTATGTTTGGACCAAACACAGAGTTTGGCTGTGCTTGGTCCAAACATTCGTCAATCTGTTTATAATTTAATTTAGTATTCAAATAATTGTTTACAAACGCATAACATTGATCTAGACGTAATATCAATTAAATATATAGAGATCGCTAAATATAAAATTGAGAAAGATCGCTAGAACCCCAGAGAGTGTCACCCGTGCTTTCCAAAGACAATAAACCTCTTTGAAGGGAGGAAAGATCACTAGGTATCTTAAAAAGGTCATATATATCTACCTAAATAGCATTAACCTAAGAGACCTGTTAACGGTATAACTCTCAAAGACCTAATGAACGTTTTTATTATAAGGATATATGTATATATATATGTGTGTTCTTCAAATGAGTAAAATGCATCGAAGCTGGTTGTTCTTCAAAGACTGGGAATAGATATCAGAAAATATGCAGTAAATGTTATGTCTCGATTAGAAAATTGTATATTTTATACGGTTATCCTTTTTTATTTTTAAAAAAGTGAATAAGATCCCAAGAGTTTATATATATATATATATATATATATATATATATATATATATATATATATATATATCTTTGAACACGAAACAAAACTCATTTAATACGAAATTAGCTCACTTCATTGACCTAGACTTTTAGACTTATTTTTTCTCATTAGACTGAACAGAAAGGTTGCTATGATAGCTAGGTTATCACATTTCATCACATAAAGGCATTGCAATTATCAAAACTTCTCAATTTATAGGTCATTTAGTTTTTTTTTATTTCGGTGATGGGTGTGTCGAAATCAGTGAATTGTGATTCAATCAGAGAATTTTGTTCTTGTAATAGAGAATATTGTGGGCTTTGTGTCAAATCCCACAAAATGCGAAAGATGATGAAAAGTTCGCATTCGATTGGAGAAATAAATAAATTGATGCACAATATCGAACAATTTATCCAAAACTTAATATTGTAAAACACACTGCCAAAAAAAAACATATTTTTTTACAAATAAATTATACTTTTTAAAATGTTCTTTATAAAATATGTATAATATAATTATTTGAAAAGTAATATAACTTAAAATATATATAATTTAATGTATTTTGATATATATATATATATATATATATATACATGTGTGTGTATGCTTTCAATGTATGTATTTATAAGAATAAATTTTAGCAAAGGAAAATGACAATACACAAAATATTGGTAATTATTCTGCAGTTATGCACTTAGCAAGAAATTCGTTTATCCCGAAAATCATCTCAATCTCCTCAGTTTCTTGTGAAACTATTTTCAATGTGACTAACCTACTAAGCGGTTAACATGAAATGGAATCTGATCCATTAATTTTAAAAGGGTGTTGTGTGGTAGAGGGAAGATGTGCTATTGAGGTGCTACACTCATTCCTTGTCCGTTGCTCAAAATTGCATTCCAGTGTTGTGTCTTTAAATGTAACATCTTAATATTCCAGTCCCTGTCTTATTACATACGATTTACTTAATGAATAAACGTACAATAGAAGTATTTTTAAATTCAAAATCGCTTTAGGCAAGAGAAAGGAGATATCGTCATAATTTTAATGATCCAAACTGATTGCGTGTATAAAATCTCCCATTCACATACAAAAGAATTATTTTCGTTCTATCTTTGTATCTATTTGATTGATTCGAATATACTTCTGAATACACTTGGTAGTGAAAGGATTACTCACATTCATCAGCAATAAGTTAATATCGATCCCGTATAAATAATCCTTCGTAATAAATAGACCTGAGGTAAAACTTGTTATTGCTTTCTCTCGTTATTAATCGTAAGTTATTGCAAATACGATTTTTCTTACTTTTGGATATATGCGCATGTTACTCTTTGCTTGAAAGGAAATAATTACTTATTATTCTCATTTCTTTTATCGGTAAATGTTGAAATTTAGCAAAAGGGCGTACAAGAATCAGAAAAAAAATAACGCTGTATTACAACTGTAAATTCCTAAGAATGCATCCTGTTCGATAACAAACCCCGTCCCAATTTAAGGTTAATTTGAATTTTTCCTTCCCTCCAGAAAATACGAATTCGGAATTTTTGTTCTCATAGCATTTTATTTATGACTTTTTTTTGTGATTAATCTTTTTCTTGAAATTCAAATTCTTGCACATTACACTTTTTCTTCTAAAATATATTGATTTCCATTTGTAATGTTTTTTTTATTGACCTATTTATAATTTTCATAATGATATAATTTAACACATTTTTCATTAGATTTCATGAATATTTCGAAAGGTTTTCATTAAGATTTGTCTAATTGTGTATTCTTTCTTTTGAAATCTATTGTGTGTGTGATTTCTGTTGGTAGTTTTTTTAAATTCATAATTTATTTTTATTCATTCATCGTCTTTTAAATAATTACCCTAATTAAATAATTTGATATTACTTTACATTATACTTCATTATTCGAAATAGTTAGATTAAAACTCTTCTAAATCAATTCTTGTGTGCTATCTAACTAGCCCGAAGTAATCAAACTTCAAAGTTTTTGTAGTTTTCATTATTTATAGACAAATATGTTTAAACTAACTCAGCAAGTGATTATATTTATTAGTATAAACATTTTAATATAAAACAATGTTTTCTGTTTAATTGATTCAAATTTCAAATAAGAAAAGTTTGGGCATTTGAAAAGGAATTGGATTCTAAAAAAATTAACTATCCTAGAGAGACAAGTAATCTATTCGTAACATAAAAATAAATTTCGAAAACAATTTTATCAAAACATATGTACATTTCATTTTGTTTCAACGTGTACAATACATTTAGCTGCGTATTTATTTCTAACACGTATTATCGAAGTGTCATTTTTATATCACAGTGAAACATGTTAACTGTCATTTTTGTAATATTTATCTCCAACGCAATTCTGTTTTAATGTCTCTCAGCATTAAATAAATGTATCATGCAGCTCCCTTTTCAGTGAAAATATTTTTTCGTATTTTATTTTGTATTCTTGTATTGTATTTTATACACTAGTACTTTTGTAAAGTATCAAGTTTCATAGCATTCTTAAAAAGTATTATATTTTCCTTGATAGAATTATTATAAAGTATCTGTATTTCTTTTAGAGCGTTTTTCTAATTCTTCTTCTTTTTTTTTTTTTTTTTTTTTTGTTTCCTGAGCAATATCGTACAAAAACAGAAATAGTGAAAAAATTATTTTTGTTTTATTGAGAGATTAAAAGTAATATGCATAATTTCTTCAATCTAAAAATCAAGGAATGTTCTTTTCTATTGCATTATTTGTTTAAAAATTGAAAGTATAACTCAAAATACTTATAATTAATAAACTATGTTGTGACATTGGGCTATTCGCGGTTTCTCTTCACTAACCTTGGGGACTTTTAATTGAGATTGATTGCTTTTGCCAAACAACCTTTGCCCAATCAAAAATGAAACGTGATTATGTAAAGTAGGTAGAAATGAAGTGAAGCGGGTGAGTTAGGAAATATATAAACTCCAACTGAAAGTAGCGAGAGAGGCTGAAGGAGAAGGGAAGCTGAAGCTATATATAAGCGGAAGCTGAAGCTATATATAAGCGGAAGCAGAAGTGGAAAGAGAGGTTGAATTAAAGGTTCAGATTAAAGATTGTTGTAAGACGTTCCTTTACTACTGTTTTCAACAGTTGATCCAAAGTCTGAGTTGCAGTCGAGGAAGAATGAGTGGTAAGAATCTGTTAGATTATTATTGGTGGGTTAAATTGAAATTAATAGAAATATTCCCCGGGAGAGCATAGTGAGTTATTGTCATGGTAAATATATGTTAATAAATTCCGTAAAGATTGTTCTAGTATCTCTTTAATTATTGTGTCGTAGTGTTTAATAATTGAATCTAGTGATGGCACAAGATGAAGCCCGGGTCGGGCGGGCGTCACAATGTTCGCCACTTATTAAAATGGGAAATAATAATATTATAAAAATTATATTCATGCGATTTATCTTTCTTTGAATGCGTATACGAGTATAATCTTGAAATACTAATTATTTTATTGATAAATATGTATACCTTTTTACTTTTATGCATAATCGATTCTAGAAATGTGTATGAATGTAGAATAATGTTAAAATAATAATAGCATTAAACAGTGCTTTAAAATATTTTATTTTTAATCATGTGTATTATCGTTAAATAAGTAACGCACACATTTTATTAATATTTTATTTTTTACATATTTATTGTGTGATGATTTTTTTTTCTTTCTTTTTTGATAAAACAACTGCCCAATCTGGACTTTTTATTCAGTTCATGTATGAGATACATAGGCTCACCATATCATGTTCTTTTAAAAAGGTCAAAAATGTAACACAAGGAATAATATAAATCACACTGAAGTTACGCTGGCTTCTCTCTCTGAGATTCTTTATAGTAAAAATCCGGTTTTAAAATGCAATAAATAAGACGAGAAAAATAGCAAATTCTATAAAAATAAAACGTTCAGAAGTTGATGACTACCCGTAATTTATATATATATATATATATATGGATTTGGGTTTTGTAGAAGAAACGCCCGATCATAGAGGGCTCTTCATCTGCTACTGAAAGAAGCACGCACTCGAAGGAGACTCGACTGGAGTCATCGAAACAATGATGACGCCCTTGTTGATGTTTCGTAGCTATAAAGACGATTTGTGATTTTGTGAACATAAAAGACGATTATTTTTGTTTTTAAATGTTTTTGTGAAATGTCTCGTCCAGTGAATACAATAATTGTTAATGTGAAACGTCAATATTAAATGTGTTAAAATTCAAAGTTTGATTCTTTAATTAGAATAATTAGTAACATCGGCCATCCCATATATATATATATATATATATATAACACATCGATCAATAACTCCCGAGACTAACCCAGAGATGGCGCTCGTAGTAAACCAGTAACCAGGTCTTTCTAGAGTACTAACCTTTGCTTGAAACGTGTCAAAATTTTAAGTCGATCGGACCAGGAAAAAGATTTTTTGAAGTGAAGTGAAAAAGGTTTTTTCCAAGTGGGTGCCGCGATTGCTTTCGATGGAACAAAAACAGCAACGAGTCGATGATTTAGAAAGCTGTTTATCGCTATTTACTCGCAACAAAAAAGATTTCTTGCGAAAAAAAAATAAAAAGAAAAAATAAATTTTTGGGGGAAAAAAAAAAAAAAAAAAGGCTTTTAAAAAAAAAAAAAAATTTTTTAATATTTTTTTTCGGTTACAAAGTCTGTTATTATCTGCGATTTTTTGGTTTCTTAAGTTGCTTAAATAATTCTTGATATCCT
>BMAW01011039.1:0-30051 GCA_019974015.1 Nephila pilipes | reverse complement strand
CACAATATATTTCTTAAGACGAAAATGAGTATAACCTCATACTAAATGAAGTAAAAAATGATCAAGTGTTTTTTAATTTAAATTTAATATTAATATTTTAACATTACTGTGTATTCCACGGAATGTTTAATGTACAAAGCGTCAACCAACAAAACCGGAAAATGATTCTTTTGTTTTTGGTTTTATTACATGATATTATTACTGCTCGGCGATACTTCTTGAAAATAAAGAGATACTTGATTTCTGTATTGGTTAGCCAAGCATCTGTTGGAATGGTTGGTAACACAAGGCAACTTAGCACTACTGATTGAATTCTGAGTGTATTCTCTACCCAAATGAGCCCAAATTCTAACTAAGATATCCCACCTCAATCACATTTAGAGACTAGTAAAAGGCTTATGATAATTACCCTGGCATCCTCATACCCATATTCCGCCGACTCTCAGCTGTAGAGGATATGTACATGAGTTACGTTGATGGATTCCCAAGCAATAGTGTTGTATTGGCTATAAGTTCTCTGAAAGATACTTTTCTCTCTGGGTAGCAGAATTGAATTCGAGTGAATTCCACACCAAATTCAGTTAACAAAGCCTTAATGGAGTTCTTCGCGAGAGTTGTGTAAAAAGGAGTCAAGAAAGATATATGTTGATTTCATATGATAAAATACTGATGACTCTTTATCAGTAGTTTCAATTACAATTAAATTGATTATAGATTTAATTTTCTTAAAATGTTAACTAAGTGGCAATAGTATTAACTGCGTTTGGTCTTCAACATTGACAATACTAATCTGAACATTGACATGGAGAAATCAAATGAACCGAAATAAATTATTTTGTACTCGTATATATTAAATGTATTGTTATCGCACTTATGATATTAATTAACAATTATGTATTGTTATTTAAGACTATGTATTGTTATTAAGATTAACTGTTATTTTATGTATTGTTATTGTCTTCTCTCTCTCTCTCGTGTATTGGTAAGTAATTTGACTCGAAAATGGAACATGTTTTTCGATAATAAAAGGAACATTAATTTTATATTCTAACTTTGCTAATTTTTAAGAGAGCAGCACATTTTATAATATTTCTAATTCATATCAGAATCAATCTCTATTATTTGGTATAAAATGTGTTCTTATATTATTTCTTATACTGTAATGGTAAAATGGGTTTTGAACTTTACATGTTCAAGTAAAAAATGGCGCGTTTTTGGAATGTTAATAAATTTAAAAAACACTGCTTCATAAAAGATTCTACGTGTTATTCTTTCATGAAACTAACTTCTTAAACTTTAATGAAAATTAAAATAACTTTCTGTCTGGAAATGTATTCCGAGTTTTGATATGGTTTATTGACATTAGGTGAAAGACAGCCTTAAAGTGTCAGAAAAGAAGAACATATTTTTATGTTACATTTTTGTTCTGTTAAATGCTTTTAATATTTAAAAAGAAGGGATTTATGTGAATAGAATTCAACCCAATGAGATTTCGATGATTGCAACTTATATATTGGTGTAGGGAAGGTAGATCCCAACGAGGTCAGTATTTCCCACCAATGGAACGTTGGAGAAATTTAAGGAGGTGTATTTGGCTCAAGGCTAATTTAGGGTGATGAGAGCTAATTTGCCGCTTTCCTCAGCTTGGTAAATACTTGAAAGAACTCGCTGAAAAGCTTGATTAATACTCAAAATCATCGAACACATGTTTCAACAAATTGTTCTCAATGTTTTTTGGCAAGATAAATTCATATTAAAAGCAGTAGACGCGGTAGCCTAGTGGTCATGGTTGCGGACTCGTGGTCAGCGGTTTTCGTCGAGTCGTGGGTTCGAGCCTAATGGCCATAAAAAACCCACCGTCAAAAATGGCATTAACTTATGCACGTTTAATCTATCAAGGCCCAAAGTCCTCCAGTAGCTTGATGTTGAAGTTAGAAGAGGGAGGTGCCAGCTCAGGAGTCGTCCTCGTCACTTGATCACGCGTTCCATCACCAATAGCCCTCGTATTGCGACTAGTGTTAATAAAACTAGTCAATCGTATAAAAAGTAAGTATTGGTACATTACAGCTTTACTCCCGGTACCCTTTTGACTAATACATGAACGAGGGAGACACCGCTGTATGTGTGGTTATGTTCCGATTCTATCGACGAAGCTTGTATTTTAAAATTTGCTTACTCAAGATTAGATAAGGCCCCTCTGACATGTCAAGGTGAATACAGATAATAATGTAAATCCTATGGAGTTACTTTCTTCTCTTCTCAAAGTTATATTACTGCTTTTAATTGCATGGAATAAAATAATTTCAAAAGATTGAACAAAGTGAATATTTTTGCGCTATTTCTTTCTCTTTCTGACAATTTGAATTTTAAAATATATTTATTAAAAATTTGAAAACTCATAACTATACTATTGATTTTTTTTTTGAACGCAAGTCTCAGTATTTTTTTCTGTTAAGGGATGACGAGTAATTTTTTTTCGAGAAGAAAGACTATTTAAGGCTGGTAATGTATGACCTATAACATCAATAGTTTGCTCTAAAATTATATCTTTTATATGAGCATCGATAGTGAAGACTTTCCAAGACTTTAATTCTTCGTTTATTCATATAGAATGTGCTTTTTTTGAGGTATTCAGCTCGTCATTGACACCAATTGTCTAATGACAAGATATGCTCCTCCAAACCGTTTCGAACACTCAGTAAACAATTCAAACCATTCACCCTCCTATCATTTGATATTCGTCTCAGTCCTTCTACATGACGTCACGATTCGCACTCGAGAGATTCTAAGCAGCTCTCTCCTTCCCTTTTCCGGGGTGCGTAATCCCCTCCTCCAACAACAAGACATGACTAATCGCACAAAAGGGAAAGAAATTTTTGAGAGTTTCCCCAAGAACAAAGCCCTTCCCATCGCTGGGTGCAATCGATTTCCGTATCAATTCCTATTCTTCGAAAATCTTTCTTTTTTAGGGGGTTTTCTTTGCGGAGTAATGGAAAAGAGGCTCTTGTTGGAAGCATCGGGCATCAAAATGAAGTCGTCGCTCTCTTTTGAATATGGAGCTCAACTTTGCACTCATGCCATTCCCCCCGCGCCCGCTTAAGTAGTTTGCACCAAGGAATGAAGTAAAATGATACTTTTTAACATTGAGACATCAACATTGTGTTCATAGGGAAGTAAATTCAAGTTTCATGGTTGTTTTTTAAAAATAGCGCTGGTTTATTTTACATGAAGTGTTAAATTAAAAAAAACAGCAACAACCTTTATATCATATGTGTAATCAAATAAGTACATTTATTACATTTAATACAAGAGAGAAAAATTAATTTGTGGAAATTATTTATAGAATTTAAATGTCCTTATAAATCTTTCATTATCTGTTACATTGTGGAAAATGAATTTTTGAGCAACTGAGACATGTTTAGAGTAAAGTTTTAATGAGTTATCTCTCTCATTCGTTTATCCCTTAAATTAACACTTTTAGTTTTCGTATGACGTTTATTGATTTGAGAGCCTCCTTTTGTAAATGAACCATAACTTATGTAAATTAAATAGAATTACTGAAATGTAGTGAATAGGGTTGGTGTGATGTAATTATTAACGTGTGACATTGGGCTATTCGCAGTTTTCTCTTCACTAACCTTGGGGACTTTTAATTAAGATTGATTGCTATAAATAGCAATTTCTTCCCAACCAAAATGAAACGTGAGTATTTAAATTAGAGACCGGTAGAAATAAAGTGAAGTGAGGTAGATAGGAAAGTATATAAGCAAAGCGAGAGACATACGATAGAGGTCGAGTGACTCTAGCTTTGAGCAGTTATCCTTAAGTCATAGACGAGATCAAGAATTGCTTCAAGTTATAGACGGCATAAAGTCGAGTCAGCCTCAACTTCAACGTTTTGGTAAGACTCTGTTAATTTGGTATTAGGGAGATAGGCATATATATTTAAAGCGTTATTTTGGGAGAGTCGATGTTCATTTGTCGTTATAGTACTAAATTGTGAAATAAATATAATGTGTGAAATTTGTCTAACGTCTTCTTGCATAACTTATTGACTCTTTAGTGTTAGTATATTTAGTTCAGCTATGGCACAAGAGGCGAATAGGAATACTAATTCATCATAAACGGAGGTCAGTTTAATACTTAGAGTTGCGGGTGAGAGAGTGATTGAGGCTTACAACGATGAAATTAAACGTTTGTATATGCCGATAAGAGATATAAGACCCGAGGTCAGTGAGGAGGGGGATCTGAATTTGGACTTACCTTACGAGCATTATCATTATTCAGACATGGTTAATAACTGAAAGATTAATAAATATTTATATTATTAAATTTTAGATTCAGAAAAGTGAGTAAGGATCAATTCCTTAGACCTGATAATAAGTATATCATAAGAAGATTATTTTAAGATTCGAATGAACCACGTTTGAGCTCCAGATAACTTATGAAAAGCGTAGGTAAAAGGAATGCATCCTGAACAGTACAAGTATAAATGGCATATTGCCTATACTTGCTAAACATTAATCAAGTGATGATACCAGTAACGAATTTGGTATTTTATTCTAAAATCTGTCGAGCACAAGCTATCATTATTCGACAAAAGCGATCTTTCTAAACAGAAACAGTGTATTCAAAAAGTTCTCAGACGCCCATTTATAAAAAAGGTACGAATTGCGCTATCTGTACGAAAGTGATAGCATGATTTAGCTATGAGCGTAAGATACGGTTATCAAGTGATTGCCTTCATTTCCGACCAGCTACAGCTTGGCAGAGTTTCTTTGCGTTAAATGTATGCTGATCGGGAAAAAAAGATCAAGGCCGCAACGAACGACCTTTAAGTTTTGATTTCAATTAGGAAATTGGCCACAGAAATGTACGAAATTATTGACTCTAGGTATGGTGACGATGCTTTGAATAGTTCCCAAGGAATTTAGGGGCTTTCGAGGCTTAAAGCTGAGCGATACTCGATCAAAGAAGATGAAAGATCCCGCCATCCATGGTCGAGTGGAAATGATAAAAATATCCAGTTTTATAACAGAAATTCATCGTTAAGGTTTCATTACGGCTGATGAAATTGTTAGACAGAGGTAATTAGTACCATTTGCACAACAATGCACTTTCTTCAAGTCCATCCTTCAGCAACAGAATTTGGGAGAAGGTAAGTTGTGTTCATCAACTTCCTCTGCACTCATCAAATATGACAGCCGCTCTATTTGTTACTTCTCAAGTTTAAATAGAAGATGAAGAGACAGCGTTACGAATTGATAGAGGAGACTATAGAGGCGATGACTTCGGAACTCAATAATATTGGAGTGGAAGTGTTAGAGCTTATGGAACTTTAAACTTGTTTTAATAGTTGTTTTCGATTGACAGGAAATTAAGTAAATTCTTAATATCAAATGTAAGAGTTATATGGTCTGTATGCGATTAGTTCCGGTAATTTTTCAATATAATTTGTATTCTCGAAATTATTCATATAATATTATGTAACTTCAACTAGTAACTATGTAACTCTTTCTTATTTTCATATAAACTTAGAATGAATTCGTATACACTCATGCCCTTCAAGCCGCATGGAGGATGCAGGGGTAGTTCCTTTCATTCTTAAATAATAAATTAACCGAGTAGAGCAACACACCATATCATTACCAAGATTTTTAGAAATTGGAATCGTTGATTTTTTTTTCTTTTTATCGGTTCCACGCACAATCAAATAGCAACTAAGAGTAAACTCAGTTACAACTGGCACGTTTCTCGTTATTTGAATTTTCAATGAGGGAAAAATAAATGTCAGAAGTAATAAAATGCAAATTGGCCCAACATTTTTATTCCTTCTCTAAGTCGGAAAGAAACTTAGGAAAATTACCATATCTTTAGAAAACCGAAATTAAAACGAAAATCTGTTTGTTTTTCATGCTCATTTTAGCCAGTACTGAATTTAGTGAAAAAGGATTATCCTGTCATGGTTTCCAGAACATATTTTAGAAATTTCAAGGTTACTTTGTTGAATTCTCTTTCTGTTTCTCTCTTAAAATCATCTATGAGTTTTATAGGACCACACAATAGAACAGAGAAATGTTTCCATAAAATAATTGAAAATTGATAAATATTTACAATGAAGCATTTGAAACCCTCACTCACTATTATCTTCACTTTTCATTACTATTCTCAATTAGAAAGAGTAATAAGAAATCTAATGAAGAGTGAAAAAGTGAGACTACTTATAACACTAATCAATTTATTATTATTTACTTCCTATGTCTATAAACTTCCCAAACACATTTGAGATAACGTATAACACGTTTTAACACTTACTAACTCTTCGAGTGTGTACACTACCTGTAATCGAGAGATTGAGTCCCAAGCCCTTTCATTTATCTCTTCTAGGATTCTTCAGATCACTCCTGAAATTGCGAAAGACTGATTACAAAGTCTTACTTTGAATCATAACCACTCTCGCTAATCCTAACAATAACTTCTTCAGGGCTTCGCTGCTAATGAATGGAATTTATCTAATCCATTCATTACACTTTGTAACGTCTGTTCTTCGTTACTCAGTTCGTGCGCCAAATGTTATTAATTTACATTAAGCAATTAGACCAAATTTCAATTAAAGACACGTATTAACAAAACAGAATTCTTTATGAATTATCATTGTAGAATAGCTAATGTCGCTGATTCTAGGATGCCAACTTAACTTATTAACCTAATTTAAGATTTAAATGAGAAATATTATCTTACCAATTCACTCGTTCTTAATTCAACAACTCTCATCAACGTTAAATACGTAGCTTAATAGTTTGAGCAGACTTTCTTCAATCCATAAAACTAATAGAAGTGTCTCCATCTGAATTACAATTCTCAGCAAGTCGTTATAATCTCTAGAATGTTCTGTTAATGCTATTTCATTTATGAATCATTACATCTGTAACATCACTTTATATCTTATCTTTATCTAATTTACCTAATAACGCATCATTTGGTTGGGAAGAAAATGTAATTTTAGGAAATTCGATTTGTTAAAAGTCTTCGAGGTTAGTGAAGAGAAAACCAGGAAAAACTTAACGTCACAACTTTATAATTTCTATATAATGTGCATGAATCACATTTCATATTATTAAGCAAGGTTTCATCTTAAACATCTAAAACTATAAAGTTTCTCGAGGTTAAGTGAAGAGAAAATCACCATTGTTAAGAACTTGCTGTTCATAATTCATAAAATCTCAACATCGTTCCTGAGTAACAATACTTCCGAATAATGAACTGGACCCCGAAATAACAACTATTCCCATAGATGATAGATGGAAACATATGTTACTAATGCCATGGAATCATTCGGGTATATTTCCTTAAAGTAAATATTTGCATGCTAGTTTCTTTACTAGTATGCAAATATTTCAATTAAATAGTTAAATAGTTCAAACCCATAGGTACATCCCATGTAAAAATACTAAATTAACAACACGATTCTTTGCCTAGCAAAATTTGTGAGCATGAATGAAATGCAATATATATATATATATATATATATATATATATATTCGTCACACCATAGATGCAATTTGAAAACAAAATCAAGAAGCATCGGAACTGATCACAATTCTCAATAACATGAATGAAAAAAAAAAAAAAAACTATAATCAAGATATTAATATAAAATATCTTCCTCTGTAAAAACTAATCTATTTTACACTTCCAAGGATTCCAGATTAAATTGATTTTCGTAATGTCTTATATTGTTTCGTTAAGTTTGTACTGTATTCTCTTGAAGGAGGATTGTGCCCTGAAAAATGACTTCTAGGCAAAAAGAGAATACGCCAGTCAGTAATGGTGATTAGATGAGGGAATTTTTGGTGACAGACATAGCGCCAAATGTTTCAAAATCGCCAAATTTGGAGATTAAATTAGGTACTTCGAGCCAAACCTAGAAATATATGGAAATGATATTGAGAGTATATATAGACATGCCGGAAGTAAAGGATACTATGATCCTTTTTTCAAAATAGTAAACAATAAAGTCTTAAAAATAATAAGGATATGAAAGGTATAGTATATAAGTCAATGTCCCACTAATTAAAATGTTCAAGGATTTGTTGAAATATGTTCATAAATAAGCAAGCTGTGAATGAAAAGACATAAAAGAGCTCCTATAAACTGATCTCCTGTAAAGTTCACAAATGGACATATAATGCCTTTTAACCCCAGCGAAAAGATGTGTGCAAATTATACAATAACAGATGCATACGATATTGATTACGGATTTCGAATTGTTAATTTCCATGATTGCGTGAACTGGTGCTATTGTGTATTTATATGAATGCTTACAGTGTTTCTTGCTTTGAGAATTTATGTTACATCTATTAAAAAATTTCATAACATAAAATTTTGATTTGATCCTAACAAACCTGCTTGATAATTAAGTGTACCTATCCTACATTAGAAAGCCATTCAACTGCGTAACAATAATATTTATGGCAATAACACGAAACAGTTTTTATTCCGATTAATTATTATTGATTTGAATGAATGTACAGGAAGTTAAATCAATGAGCCCATGCAGTTTTATTTTTCATTCAATCGCAAATTGTACTTAGAATGTAATTTAATTTATTTGTTTTGCTTAATACTTTTTATTAATTTACTAAAATTATATCTCTCAACTAGCAAAACAAACATTGTCATAAGTAAATTCTCTTGGATATCTACATCTGATTTATTACTTCTGCTCGATATTCTTATTTTAAAAAAATGAAACTTTAAAAAGAAAACTTTGAAATGCATTACTGAATGCATTATGCTATGCGTATTACTGAAATGTATTCCTTATCAAACGGCCAAAAATCCCTGTTTCTATGTGATCACTGTAACTCTGGGTAACTGAACTTTAGAGAAATTATTACAAACGTAAAAATTAATAATATTTTGTTTTTGATAGATTATTTAACGCAATTATAACAGAAGATAATTTACATATTATTTCAAATACGAATTAATTATTTCCTACTACAAAATTTATTTACTAATTAAATAAGGGCGTAAAATAGTAAAAAAACTCATGACTGAGAACATTGTTTAAAATAAAATGAAAGAAGAGTGTGTGTGTGTTACTAATTTTTACAATACATTTATCTCCAAATTAAGTGAAATAATAAAGTGTAGGCTTTTTTCATAGATTAAATTCGTTACTGTTTGAAAAAGTTGTCATTTCCAAAGAAATTCATTTCATTGTCAAATGAAATGAATTTGAAAATTCCAGAAATGACTTGAAACATTGTTGTTAAGTTAAGAAACAGTAGAGTTCCCAAACATTTCCTCTGTTTTTTTTTATTTTTATTTTATTAACTGTGTACAATATTAATTGTTTGTCAACGTCTTCCAAATTCACGAGTTATGTTAAATAATCATTTTCTGCCTCAAAATAAATTTCCAACTCATTTAATGCATGCCAATAATCCCGAAGAAATAAATAACATTAATAAATAATACAATCTACAGAAACTAATCTTTTGCATTATTGGAGACCAGCATAAGCTTCTGTCACTAATTAAGTATGTAATATTTCGGTAAATAAATTGAGAATTTCTCATTCCATTCATTTCTCCAATAAAACGCTTCTGTTTCGTGTTGTTCTTATAATTGTTGTTATTACTATTTTATTTTCTTTCCTAATAAAATATAGAACAGATAAAAGAGGCAAAAGTTTATAATTTTCTATCAGTTAGATGACATTTAGTGCTACCTTTTTATTAACAACGGTCTTTAATCATGTTCCCCAACCAATTAATCAATCATGCAGTGCAAATGTAGCACAATGACGAGAAAAACTTTCGAAATGTAATAAATGATGCAATTTTATGATTCTACTTTGAAACTTTCTCTGTATAATAAAGAAAATTATCTCACAAACAGTGCATTTATAACGTTCCAGGATATCCGCTCATAAAAAAGTACAAGTAGCATCACTGTACGGGATGATGTATCAATGACTTTCAGCTACGTGTATCAAGTTAGCGACTGAACAGTTCTGAACGGCATTTTGAACAGTTGTTTTTTGGCACCGTTCCGTTTCGCAAAGTGTGTTTGAGTTATCGTAGTCGAAAAAAAGGGAGCAACGGACAAACGTTTTGTTTTAAATCCGAAAAATCGACCACACGCACTAAGTGAATAAATCTGTGCATGGTGCCGATGATATGAGTTGTTCCTGAAAATATTAAGTTTTCGAGGTCTAAAGCTGAAAGTAAATGTTGAACTTGTGCAATAGAATTTCGTCGTCAAGGTTTAACTGTGACTGTGGGGTTCTACAAAGACGTTTTTCGATCGACTTTTGAAAGAATGCGATGTGTGAGACCCGATTTGTTGAAAGAGGGGAACTGGTGCCTCTTGCCCCTCAGCGTACTGTCTCACTATGTAATGTAATGAGGAGAATTGAGGAAATGCATGTATAAGTAATGAAGCATTTAATATTGAAATATGTAGTTTAATGCGTGATAAAGTTAGGGAGTGGAAATCATGTTGTGAAACATCGGTATTAGATCTGCATTGGCATAAGGTGGCTTTCGAGTAACTCCAGATGAATCTACGTTGGGTTAGTGTCTCAAATCTTCAACTTTAATTCGTCTAAGACTTCGAACCCGATAGAGTTGGTAACAATTTCAATCTTCATTTTAGTTAACTATTAAGTCAGACGCGCATGAGACAAATTACCACTAACAAAGTTGGTTAAGGATTGAATTGCTATCATTTGTAGAACTGAATAAAATTTTCTACTTTTCCTTTGTGTGATCTTGTGATTCTTTAAATAAACTTAATCATGACCATTGGACGAAATAATAAAAGGGGCTGCTACATTAAGAATTATAACAGGGTTCACAAGCGTATTTCAATTCCACTAATCCTTGGGGTTTTTTATTGATGTTATTTGATTTGAGGACCTCTTTTGGAAAATGATCAGTAATGAGATTGCAGTAATATTAAAGTATAGTGAAGGTAAAACTTAAAAGCTGTAGAAAATTTAATAAGAGGGCTTGTAGTAAGAGAAAAAGAGAGTGATGAGGCTGTTTCATGGCGCAAGAGCCGGATATGACTATACTGAGCCATACAAGGTGTAACTGTGATCTAGATGTTCGAAAAAATAAGGGGGAAAGGTAAATATTGGTTAACAAGAAGAAGGATCGAAAATAGAGTAGGATCGGTTTGGTATACCAGGGCTGTGTGCCCCTTGTTTACCAAAAATAATAAACCCTTCATGGGAAAGAGAAAAGTCACTAGGGTGCTTCAAGTGAGTGATGCCCGTACTTACCTGAAGAAGATAAGCTCTGAGGACATTTATATATATATATATATATATATATATATATATATATATATATATATATATATAACTGTGTTGACTTCTCAGTGGTTAGTGTTATGTGACCGTAGGGAAATTGATATCTAGTCGAAACTAGATTATACATTTATTACGAATTCGGAACCGGATAGCCCGGTGGTATGATAATGGGGCATTTTATAATATTAATCTTCAGGTTCGGTAGCGTATAGAGATGACCGATTTCTTTGTTCCACATATTCATAACAATTCAGATACTGAATTTTGAAAGGTTTGAATAAAATCAGTTTAATTTCGTTTACATTCTGACTGTTTAATTATTGATTAACTCTTGACTGTGTGAATTCAATTAATTAGTGATGGAACAATTAGTTGGAAATACTACTGAGGCATCTCAAAATATATTTAAAAGATAAGTTTTCATTCAAAGTCATATTGGGCTGTTATTCTCATGCATTTGTATCCTACATTCTTAAAAATTATTTGCAAAGATACTACATTTCTTTCAAAATATTTAGTTTTCTTAACAATTGTATTAAATAAATTAAGTAAATTAATTTCCATTCGTAAAAAATTTATCTCTTTCTAATTTCCAATTAACAGTTCATATTGTTTAAATGAATATACTAGCTTTTATTTTACTTAAATGAACTTTTCTCATTTGAGAAAACCTATTAAATTACCCCACTCAACAACTCTGTTCCACAATAATTTATTCCGTCAGAACTCAAAGCTTCTAAATTAAAATATTCAAGTTACGTTTTCCAAGCCTCTGAAATACAAATTTCTCGAAAGCAATTAAACTTAATACTTCAACTTTCTTATTATGAAATGCATATTTTTTCTTCCAAAAGATTTCCCATTTTCTTTCATCTAAATTAATGGCATCTCTCCCGAGTGTTTGTGCTCGAATTTATGTTCAAAACACCTGTTCGAACACAAATGGAAATGCAGACGATAATAAATAATGATCGGGTTTCAGTAAGCATTATTATTCGAGCGAGCGGCAGGCAATTGATTATTTTTTCTTCTTTATTACTTACTTCCGCCGACTACTGATGGCAACAAAGTGAATCTACGTGCTCTGTTTTTTCCCGTCGTCCTAATAGGGATTCTTAGATTCAATTTATTGATATTCGGAAAAGATTGGAGAAACGGAAACAAGGTCATCCTTTATGGTTTCGTAAGGAAGTTATATCGTGTTTGTAGGAAAAGATATTGGATGTGTGTGTGGGGGGGCATTGTTGTTTGCTCTTAAGATGAAAACTTTATTTTTTGAGTAGGCGTTCACAAAACCTTATTGGGAAATATTATGCTTGAATTTCAATAATTCCTTGGAAGAAGATGTTTCGAAAAGATAGATTTTGAAGTATATATATATATATATATATATATATATATATATATATATATATATATATATATAAATTCGTCAGAATGAAATCTTATTCAATATCTGATTCAGAAGTAAAACTGCTTCGCAATATATAATTTCCCCCTATTTTTACTCTGACTTTTCACATTTTTTTAAAAAAAAGTGTTTATTTTTTCGGAAAATTTATGTTATTTTCACTTTTTTAATTTAAAATAAATAAAAATCACATATTTTACCATTAATTTATCCATCTATTTGTGTATGTGTTTATGCAATGATAATCACAATTAGAAACATACGAAATTACGTATCAGAAATTATTAGCGGTATCGACCTGTTTGGTGACCGGATATGACATAATAATCCCACTGTAGCTCATGCATGTCATAAGAGGTGACAAAAATGGGTACCCAGAGTCTGGGGTATAGCCGGGCATCCAGCCCTGGGGATTATATCAGGTGACTTGTCTTCTTTAGGTAAGTACGGGCATTATGACCCCAAGGCACCTCAGTGATCTTTTTCTTTCTTATGGGATGTACTGTCTTTGGTAAACACGGGTGACGCGCCCTCGGCTTACCCTAGCAAATCCTTCTCTATTTTCGACCCTTCTTCTTGTCAACCTATTTTTGTCTTTTTTTTTCGTTTTCTCCACGTCTAGACTACAGTTAAATCTTGTTTGGAGCACCATAGCCACATCTGGCTCTTGCTCCAACAACCTTCATATTCATTCACTCACTCATTAATAGCGGTATCTACACTTGTCAGTCATGTACTTACAATCAAGTGCAACTTGCATAAAATCCACTGCATTTATAACCGAAAATTACAGAGTATAAATAGGATGTTCTACATAATGAACCTGATTAAAATATTAAATTTGAATTAAATGAATTTTCAAATGTTATGATTCACATTTACATTTATCTTTACACGAATATTGTGCAATATCAAGAATTTCTGAGTTCTTATTACAAAAAAAAAGTTATCTGGATTGAAAACTTTTAGTATTTTATTCTCTTATGTAAAAAATATCAGCAATGTGGGTAAAGTATATTTTACGAACAGTATTCCAACATCCTCAAAATTCGCATTCTGAGAAATACGCAAATACAGATATTTTTCTCTATGAAGTTTTATGTGCGAGGACAATATTAAAATTCAATGGAATTAACAATGCACTCTCTATTTTTAAGAACAAAAAATTAAGGAATTACAAAAAGCAGCTGTCTCATTCACCTTGAGTCCCTTTAAATGATTTTACATATTTTTATGGATAGTTAAAGGATTATTTTAACATGAATAAAATTTTTACGAATATTTATTTGAAAAATATGCAACAAACAACTTACGAGGAATTGTAATCGTTGTGATTAAGAGGCATGGTTACGCAGAAATAACTGGGGAAAATTTTTAACCATTTCATTCAAGATGTATGCAATTTCAAAATAAATTAATGTGATGCGGTTAAATATTCGCATCTTTAATTTATTTTGGTTACTCCTTAACTTATCTTACTTAACATATCAATTTATCTTGGTGATTCTACTTAATTTGGTAATTCTGAACAATAGACATTAATTAAAACTAATCAGTATGCTTCCTATATGTAACTATTTGAATTTTTCTCCTGTTTTAATGCTATTTACTTCTATGCTAATTTTAATTATTAATTCTTTTAACTTATTTATTTATATAATTGAGTTATTATTTTCATTATATATATATATATATATAATGAAACATTGAAAATGCATCAATGCATCATCAAGAAGGAGAGGCCAGAAAGTGATGTCACTAGGCAAACTGAGAGAGACAGCAATGAACAATAAGTGATCTTTATTTCGAAATGATCCGCATAATACAGAGCGAGAACAGCGTCGGCTCGATAGGTTATTAGACTACTGTCAATGACGATACACGAAGCAACACGTCTAGTTACAAAGTCAATGAGAGTACGGATGATGTCCAGAGGAATGGTTCTCCATTATCTTTCAACCTTTTGCCACAGTTCGTCTTTTGAACGCGGCAATGGCAGGGTATACAAATGGCATCTAATCACATCCCAATTATGTTTTATTAGTGAAGGATCAGTAGAAAACGATGGGCAGGGAAGCATCTATACATCTTGCAGAACACGTTGGCCGAAGCGAGCAATGTGCCGTCGGGCACTATCTTGTTTATAAAAGGCATTGGGCACCACCTGAAGGTAAGGGAGTGTCACCGGCCGTAGCACATCATCCACGTATCGTTGGGCCGTCATAATGCCCTGAATACGAACTAGAGGTGACCTGGAATCGCACGCAATTGCGCCCCAAACTATGATACTGTGTTGTCTTGTTTTGGGTGTTCCACAATTGCTGCCGGATTTGACCTGTCTCCATATCGACGCCACACTCGTACGCAGCGACTATCATTGGAAAAACAGAAGCGAGACTCATCTGAGAGCACAACCTTGTGCCATTCCATCGTCCACATCGCTCGAATCCGGCACCATTGCAAACGTTGGCATCTATGCTGTGGGATCAATGACAGTCTTCTTAACAGACGTCATGAGTACAGGCCACTAGCAACCAATCGACGGGAAAAGGTTCTGGTCGATATGGGAACATCCAGGTTATCTTTAATATGCTGCAGAATGGAAGTAGAAGTGGCTTCCATGTCCGCCACCATTTGTCGGCAGATTATCAATCCATACGTGCAGACGTCACTCTGGCTGCAGCATCTTCCCTCAAACTTGCCCCAATTCTTTGTTCCAACCAACTGTGGGTACATCCAAGAGTGTGTCAGTTGAGACTTGCTGTATGGACCAACCTGACATTCAAAGTTCAATCAACATGACCCTTGTAAAATCGTCTGTCTGCTGGAACTGTTTCCGCTGATGACGCCCGGGCATTCTCTGCTATTACATACGTTCTTTGAGACAAGAATAATTTTCCTCTGATTTCCCTGGCAGAAATAACGGCATGAAAATTGAACATTACCTATATGTTCATCAACTTCCGCTTAGGAGGTGCGCATTTCATTTCATTCATATAACTCAGTGACGTACGTCAACCTGGAAATTTGCATTCCACATAGATTTCTGACTTAAATATTTTGATTCTTGAATAAATTTTTTGGGGTTTTGCTTTTAAAATTTCAGATTTTTTAATTACATAAATTTTTTTACCTCATTTGAATATTTTGTTTTTGTTTTTGAATGATTTCTTTGAATATTTAGAATAAAGAGTATTTAATTAGATATTTATAGTATTGAATTTATATATTTTTGACATTTTTAGATTGTTTTAAGATATTATGTTCTGTGACTTGTAATATTGGTGTTTAACACACCCACACACCTATATATATATATATATATATATATATATATATATATATATAAATCGAATAGCAGAAAAATCGAAATAATTTTAAAATGTTATGGAAACAAGAAATATAACTTGAGCAGGATTTTTTTTAAAGTTACAAACATATTTTTATATTATAAAAAATTAAAAGAGAAATGAAATTTTTTAATTGCAAAAGCTTTGAAAATAGAGGGAAAAAAAAGAAATTACTCCATAAAACAATTAAGAAAGTGAAGAAATACCTGAAAGAATACCAAGAAAAATAGTAAAAAGGTGAGCTTCAAAACATGAATTAGCACAAGCCAAGGCATGACGAACAATGAAACCACAAAAGAGAGAAAATAAATCAAGAAAAAAAAAATTAAAAATAACGTTTATAATTTCTGAATCTGGCATATGACTAATTAGCAGTTTTATCATGTTTTAGATGTCCGACATTCTGTGTTGAAAAATTTATATAAATATAGACAAAATATAAATATAGAAATTTAAAAGAAACAAAATGGCCACATTACAGAATAAGAAGTTAAGTAAAATCATAGAAAGGCAAAGAGATATATAACTGAACATTAACTAGTGAAAATAAAAAAGAACTTTCTTAAAATTAATTAATAAGATTAAAAAAGATTTTTAAAAAAAAACCAAGATACAAATGCTTTGCAATAATAAAACATGACTCTAAGACTAACCTAACAAAATTTTCACATCCTGTTAAAACCAGAAATATAGCAATTCCCTCTATCAGAGAGAAAGAGCACAAAAGTAAAATAATTTACAGACTAAAAATATAGACAAATTGGGAAAAAAAAGGGAAAGATAGAAATTTAACAGAAATAGAAAGCAAAAAGGAAATTTGAAAACAATAATATGAATAAAATATTCATTTCTTAAAATATCAAACGTAAAACCTCCCAGAAATTTATGATTATTATATTTTTAATTACTCTTAGCAAAATTCAAAGAAATTTTTGCTTATAAACAAATTTTCTTAATCTTTTCCAGGTAAATGTAAAAATCCAGTGTTTTTTTTTTTAATCACAATTCTAATATTATACAATATTGGGTTATAAATTAAGTTGCTAAAATATTCAGATTTAATGATCTCACAAATAAAGGTATTTCATAAATCCCAATAGAGAAAAAGTCAATTTTTATTCTATATATATTACTTTAAATTTTATTAACTTCTATTTAAAAAAACATCTGTATATTCTGCTTCATTCTTTGTTTATATTTGTTCGCTATAAATTTAAATTCTCTCTATGTAAAAAGAAGAACCGTTTAACATCTTAATTATAAGAAATTTAAATGGAAATAACAGCATTAAAAATACATCTAAATGCTCAAAAACTATTATAATCAAAAATTATCTTCATAAAAAAATATAAGTAAATATTGCATAAACAGTTATTAGTAGGCCCATCTTGTGGCATACCTTTAATATGTTAGAAAGTTTTCATATAAGATTAAAAAATTTTCTTGCAAGATTCACTTAAAACTATATATATATATATATATATATAACAAATTTTTCATATACAATAACTTAATTAGTGTTAAATTTCTTATAAATATCCAGAAATTTAATAAAATCTTTTTGGTCAGTAGTAGGAAAAATATAATAAAAATCATAGCTATAAGTAGCATAAATCTATTTATTATTAATATATTTGACTACATCTGCAATATTTTTAATAATGAGCAGTTGTCTCAAACATTTATATTTTGTATAATTTATATATATATATATATATATATATATATATATATATATATATATATATAGGGGTGGGGAGAAAATCTCATTCCGAAACATTCTTTCAATAATCAAAATGACTTCCATTTTTATTATTATGTTTCTATTCAACCCTCGTTATCAGTGTTTCCTAACCACTGATGCGCAAACTGGTCTGTATGGTGTTTATCATTAGTTTATATGGGGTGTACTGCTCGTCCACGAAATTTTTTTAATTTTATAGTCTATGTTAAGATAATTTAAACCTTCTCAACTATTTTGCCGAAATATAAACCTAACTATATGAACAACGTGTGTGATATAAAAGAGAACATATTAAATAAACATCCTAATTTGAAATAATTAAATTTTTCACATACTCTTAATTCATAATTTCTTTCAATGAAATATGGCCCTTTGAGCTGCAATCATATTCGAAGGTATTCGGACAATGCACGAGGCAAGTAAAGAACACAGGTCCCGAAAAACGATTAAATCCGATTTACGAGCCATTTTTTCTCTTTGGTCAGTACTACTGGAGATCTGTTTATGACACGTGGTAAGAAAATCTATTTTATCACACTCGTGTGTAACAGGTCAATTGAAAAGTACCCGGCCTACCATAGTAAAACACATTTTTTTCGCAAAATTAGTATTTTTTTAATTCAACATAATTCCCTTCAAGGGTGATACAATGATTATAGCGACCCTCCAACTTTTCGATACCATTTTTGTAGTACGATTTGTCCTTTGCTTCAAAATAGGCCTCAGTTTCGGCAATCACCTCTTCATTCGACAAAAATTTCTTCCCAGCGAGCGTTCTTTTGAGATCTGAGAACAGGAAATAGTCGCTGGGGGCCATATCTGGAGAATACGGTGGATGAGGAAGCAATTCGAAGTCCAATTCATGGATTTTTGCCATCGTTTTCACTGACTTGTGACACGGTGCATTGTCTCGGTGAAGCAGCACTTTCTTTTTCTTCAAATGCGGCCGTTTTTCGGCGATTTCGTCCTTCAAACGGTCCAATAACGCTATGTAATAGTCGCTGTTGATGGTCCTTCGTTTTTCAAGGTAGTCAATGAAAATTATTCCATGCGCATCCCAAAATACAGACTCCATAACCTTGCTAACCGACTGTTGCGTTTTCCCACGCTTTGGAGCGGGTTTATCGTGTGCAGTCCACTCGAATGACTGTCGATTGGACTGCGGAGTGAAATGATGGAGCCATGTTTCATCCATTGTCACATATCGACGCAAAAACTCGGGTTTATTACGCTTGATCATCTTCAAACACTGCTCCGAATCATCAACTCGTCGTTGTTTTTGGTCAAAAGTGAGCTCGCACGGCACCCACTTTGCACAGAGCTTTCTCATACCCAAATATTCGTGAATGAAATGATATACACGTTCAGTTGATGTCTTTAGAGTGTCTGCTATTTCATTCCATTTCAATTTACGGTCATTCAAAATAATTTTGTGAATTTTTTTTAATGTTTTCGTCGGTAACAACCTCTTTTGGGTGTCCACTGCGTTCACCGTCTTCGGTGCTCATTTCACCACGTCTAAACTTAGCATACCAATCCTTGATGGTTGATTTTCCTGGGGCAGTGTCCGGAAACTCGGCATCGAGCCAAGTTTTTGCTTCAACTGTATTTTTTCCCTTCAAAAAGCAATATTTTATCAACACGCGAAATTCCTTTTTATCCATTTTTTTCACAATAGCAAAAGTTGCTTCACTCAGAATGCTATAATTCACAAACTAATGATCCGACAGCTGTCAAATTTATACACGCATCTTTTGAGGGTTAGGGCTAACTAAAAAACATATGGATTTAATTCTAGTAGCGCCATCTATGTGTCAGGACGGGGACATTTCAATTGACCTGTTACTATTTTGTAGTTCAAAATTAAACTAATTTATTTTTGGAAGAAATTTAAACTCCAAATTAGAAAAGAGGATAATATTTCGGAGAAAGATAGTACGACCCCAAAAGTAGCAGCACAGTACAGCATTCTTGCTGCACTAGTACTGAGAAAAGTTTAGAAGAAACAAAGGAAAAGAAATACGTTGTTATTTAAGAATACACGATAAAAAAAAAAAAAAAAAAAAAAAAAAAAAAAAAAGAGTGCTCCAAATTTTTTAAAAAAATAAGCAATTTATTAAAATATAAATTTTTGCATTTAGGTAATATATTTAAAACACGTTTTGTATTTAAATCGCGTGGTGTAACAAAAAAACTTAAGAGTTAGAGTAATGAATTTATTAATATTCAAAGAAGAGGGAGGCATATGCATCCGGAATAGTGACTGATGACACACGTTCACTCCCTTTGGTAATCTGGTTAAAAGTGACAGTTTTTTCCTGATTTGATTCGACAGGGAAGTTAAATTAAGGATTGTGCAAATGACATGGTAATAGATGTAGGAATCTTTAGGTATTTTAAAAGGTGATTAATTAGTTGTTAGGGAGTCCTATTAGTTCAGAGAGTGGAAAATGTTATCTTAGCTTTTTTTGGGAACCATGCAATAGTATATATTAAAGATTAAAATGAATTGTATCATAAAATAACGGTGAACGCAGTACTACGGCAGTCAAAATATATTTTATAAGAGTAAGTTAAAAGGTAATCAATACATATATATATATATATATATATATATATATATTATTTTTGACTGACTCCCTCCATAGCACCAAACAATTATTTTTCTGAGAATCCAGAATCGAACCCTAAATTTATTACCAATGAAGCACACAATTCAAACAGCAGCTAATTTAGGAGCAAAATATTTTTAAAATCTTGATGCAGTTTCTTAAACGTATGATACAGACATTTTAATACTATTTTATTGCTTGAAAAACTATTTTTTTTCTTTGCCTTTAAAAAAGGAAGCTCATTAACTGTTTTTTGAATCACAGCAAGAACAACATCGCAAATTTTATATCTAAAGTGAAGTGAAATAAAATGCCAGAAAAGCATTTTTATAACGTTTTTCGGAATTCAATCTTCAATCAACACTGAGAAAAAAAGAACTTTTGCAAACATAAGTGGGTGATAATAACTGTCCGTAAGCGAAGATATTTAAAAATAATTCAAAGAAAGATCCCTAAAACTATTTAATGAAGTTCTGAACATTTTAGGGATGAATAAAAAAGAATCTCTTCTTTTGATAATTAAATCGCTTGTTTGCATTCCTATATTCCTTTCCTAAATCTCATTTCTTCCATACATTTGAAAAATACTTCAAAAGTTTCTCCTTCTCCCCCCTTTTCTTTTTTCAGAAAAAGTTGAAAACATCTCGAGTTGTGAAATAATTTAACAGCAATAGAGTCTTGCAAATTTTGGTATTTTGAGTCTGTAATGGAAATAAGAAAGAGTAAATTAACACCTGCTGAGTTGAAAAATATTTTTCTCATTTAATAATACAGCTACGTTTGCTGGAGATTTCAATTAAATTTATTCTTTCTTCTCAGGAGTTTATCATAAAGAGGAACGTATATTTGCTAAGTATGTGATTCTTTTATAATTAAAATAGCTAAGTAAATTATTTAATTATTTTACTGTTTTATGAAATTACTCAACACATTATATGATTTTTATCTTTTTAATAAGTTATTATTTGTTTAGGGAAAGTTTTGGTAAATTAATATTCAAGGGGAAAAAACTAGAATAATCCATTAAAATATAATATTTATTCTTTTTTTGTTAGTTTAGAAACTACTAAACTGCTGAGATATTTACGTCGAAATTAATTTCGATTTTGATTTTGCCATTTAATTAATTTTCTTAATCTCTCAAATTAAGTATAGAATGAAATGGAAAAATGTAATTCAGAATTAGTACTGCTAGTTTTGAATATTGAAGTAGTATTTTGTAATAGCTTGTTACGATTTATATTTCAATATTTATTTTATTGTGTTTGAGAGCTGGAGGTGGGTGAATGCCTATTCTTTTTATATCTCAGAATTAACAATAAAATGTTTAAGCTCAAAATTTAAATTATTCGGTGTATTTCTTTTATTTCTTTTATTTCAGATTGTGAGATTTATATTTATTTTTAGTTTCACAATTCGTAAGTAATTGCGATCTTATTTATGGATTTTATTTCTTCCTAAAACCAAATTACTTATCCAAAATACTTTATGAAATCATGCAAAAAATTAAAATTCGATTTTAATAAATTACAGGGTTCTTAGACGTATTCGAGTAAGATCATTCAAAATCAATATTGAGAATTTCACTTCTCTCTCTCTTCCTGTGTAACTATAGTAGCCGAACCACTCGGCTTCTACGCCCCGTCCCGTCGAGTAGTGGGTTCGCTAGACCATTCGAATAGAGGGATATGGGGCTCGAGGCTTTAAGTCCTGTCACTGGCATGTTGTGGAAGTTTGAAGAGAGAGATGTCAGGTCAGGTATCGTCCTCGTCCCTTGTCCTAAATTCAGAATGACGCCGGTCATCGCAAGTAGACCTCATGTTGCTTCTAAGTGCAACGTTGTAGCTGCTGTAATCTAATGACCATGGTCACATAATCACCGCTGTCATTGTTTTCAAGAGAAGTAGAGAATCAAAGAATTTGATGACCATACACTCAAGAGCTCAATGTATAAACAGAATATAGCAGCGAGATTGATGAGGAGCAGGTTGGTGGGAGAAATCATTATAAGTTGCGACCTGTGAAAAAGGCAGGACTTCGATAACAAAACATGCTTCCAGAATTCATGAGTAATGCCAGAAAATCCATTCATGCGGCTCATGAAGCAATAAATAGTTTTAAAAATTAAATGACATGTAAATATAAGTAAAATAAAAATTAAATAAATATTTACTATGCTCATATAACTATACCTTACTTAATAAATTATACTTACATCTTGAAAGGAAGGACAGATCAGGAAAAAAAATCTTTTTTAATGGAATAAATATTCTGATACAAATAATTTATTCAAACTAATATAAGGAATTAATATATTATTTTCTATAAAATAATTTTAAATAATATAACTAATATAAAATTATTGGAAGTATGTTCTCTTAATTATTGCTATAATTAGGGGCATTTTTGTTTATAAATATAATACATTAAATAGAAATTGATTACAAGGCATTTCAGCGGTATAAATCGCGCTTTGAAACATAAGACGAAACTCTTAATGTAAAGAAGTTTCATGAATTGAGAAAGAGATTGGAAAAGAACATTCATTGCTTATTCGATCGTGAGTTTTTAGGTTATGGACACTGAAGTTTTAAGGTAGAATTGTCCAATTAGACAAGCAGATTAGAAGTAAAAACGCTTGCTAAACAATTATGTATTAAAGTTGTTATCAGAAATGTTGCTATTACTTTTTAGATGTTTTAAAGAGAATTTTCTTCTCACGAAACTAATGCAGTCATCTGAAGTTAATTTTGATTTTGAATGAAATTAAAAGTGTGAGAAAGCCCTAAATCTGTAGAATAAGGTTGATTTTCAAACGTTACAATCAAGGCTTTTTGTGTGTAACTCTTGTAGAATCAGTGCAGAGTGGGAAGAGTAATTACTTTAATATTATAAAACGACATCAATTCCCAATGAGTTTTGTCCGCAGACATTTTAAAACGACCGTGTTATTGCATGCAGCTCATAAAATTGAGTAATATTTTATATTATTGAGATGTAATTTGGGCGAATAGCTTTGCATAGAAGAATAGCAGTGTACAAAATGCTTAGTTTAACTCACATTCGAAAATTTATGAAATCTTTTTTCAATAGAAAATATTTGCGTAATCTCTTTTACATTTTATAATTAATTATATTTCAAACTAAGACAATATTACAATATTTAAAATACGATATAATATGAACTCGTTTTTCTATAATTTCACTTTAAAATGATGCAAATGATATCACATCATATTTTACGTAGCAATTCATAAATCCAATGAGTTACAGTTACAAAATATCACAAAACAAAAGAGAGTTACTGATTTATTAATACACTAACGTGCATTGATTTAAAAATGACTTTCAGAAAGCTTGGAGAAATAACTCGTTAACTACGCACTATGATATTCTCAATAAAAATAAAATATATATTTTTCAAAAAAACTTCAACTGATATATTTACGAAATGGATCAGCTGAGGAACGTTAAATTACATGAAAGTGCATCAGAGTGGTCAGATCATTCATAAGAAGACACAGAAAAATTCCCAAACAAAGTTTGATTATAAGTTCAATGGAAATAAAATCGATTCCTTCAAGAAAATAACATTGCGCTTTTCATTTAAATACTATATAAATGCATGCAAGGACAAATATTGATTTTCAAAAAATTACCGGATTGAATATTAATCGAATTAATGAAATGTAACACAATATAAATGAACCATAACCAATATACATACTTCTTTTTTTGAAACTGAAAAGATAGTTATCATAATTAAATAAACTTGAAAGAACAAACGAAGACTAGCTCACAGTTCCATACATCGATTTGAAAAAAAAAGAAAAAAAAATCTCTCCTTTTAAATTTCAGTCATCTCAAAGTGTATCGAAAGTGATATTAATATAAAATACACCGTTAAAATCTCATCTTGAGTCTACTGAATGGTATAATATTATAATTGTGGCTAATTTTTGAAATTCTTGTAACGCATATGTCTTCCACGGAAATACTAGATAAAAAAGAAATCCGAATATTTATAAGAAAATCACTTAAATATCACTGCAATAAATTTCTATATATTACATCTCTAGCCATTGAAAAATTGATTCTAAAAATGTAAACTGTATTCATTTTATTATTGAAAAAAGTCTTACACCAAAAGCGATAAATCAAAAATTATTACCTTGTATTAAAAAAATATTATTTTCTCATTTTAAACATCTTTTATAAAGTAGCTGTGTTCATCTTTAAAATGTATATCGTATTCAAAATATTACGTAAAATTATTTCTGAAACTATTTTAATTAAAAATTTATTTTAATCTGTATGCTGTTTAAACTGCAATCTTTTTCAAAAGAATAGCAAAGCTTCTTCATTTGCTGAAAACTGTTATACTGAATTCCATAAAATAGAAACGCATCTCTTTTTTATTCGAATCATGTAATTATTCTAGAAATCTATCCATTTCTTAAATGAACGTGTACAGATTGAAGAAAACTTAGCATGTATACATATCTTCTTCAGGATGTTGAGAAATCTAATAAAAATGTAATAAAAGTCGAGTATATTCTCCAATACTAAAAACTTCTATGCCTAAATCTGTTCTAAGCAAAGTGAAAAAACGTATGTCAAAATATTTTATTTTGAACATTATACAAATAATATTTATTTATTCTCAACACTAGTCAAAAAAAAATTATTTTCTCCTTTTAGAATAGTTCAAAGGTTTTGAATCACTTTTCGTTCATATATTGAATTACTGAGTAATGCTCAAACACATGTTTCTTTTCTTTTACTTAACTTTGCATTGAAGAGAAAATTGTTTTTTAAACTTCAAATGCACACATTGAATAAAAAAAAACTCTTGAAAGTATTAATAACAAAATGAAAAAGAAAAAAATATTTCTCAGTTTTCGTATATGATTGGAAATGCTACAACGGTAAAAAAGCACAATGAGTGAAACCGAAGTAAGTAATGCATAATTTTAAAATAGCTTTATACATCTCTCTCTGAATGCTAGGTTTCGTAAAACTTCATTGTTGCCTTTTTCTTGAGAAAATTGAATCCGAATGCATATGCTGCTGAAACCTTACACCAGAGATAGAATCAAAGAAACCTTAAAACGTTTCACATTGCAACTGAACTGGAAAATCGCGAGCTGTTTTCTCCCTCGAGCGTTCTTAGAAATGAAACGTTACATTCCTTTTCTTTTTTGTTTACACTACCTCAATTTCACAAATCGTTCGAATGTCTTGAATCTCAATGCTTACTTAAAAGAAGAATTTATTGCTCAGAAACATTTCAGGGAAAAATTTACAAAAGCAAAATTGTAAAATTTACTCCAAAACTAGTTTTTTTTAGATGGAGAAAAATATCATGTTTTCTTCTTTAAAATGAGAACGGAAACGTTTCATTCAAATTTTTTAGTTTCAGATTTTGTACTGTTGTAAGATTTTACTTAAGATTACATTTTTATGTATAATTTTATTTGGAACAAATTTTGTTTTGACATAAATATAGCTTTTAAAATTCTTACGCGATTCTTTTAAAGCATTAATAGATTTTATTTTACTGTTTATTATGTAAACATGTAGTTTAATGTATTTTAAGGTAAATGAGATGCCATCGACGAGGAAAAATGAGTTTATTTTATGCCAAGCTTAAATAATCCTACCTTCTTTATTAATGGGTTTTCTTTAACTCACAATGTCTGGGTCAAAACGTTTAAAGCCTTTTTCTCACATTTTAAAGCGCTTAATTGAGCTGAAATTTTCTATACACGATTGTTTGGGATGGAATTTAATATAATTTAACTATAATTAGTAAAACTTTTTTGATTAAAACTAATTTTTTAAGGAATTAAATTTTACACCAATTTCCTCGCCAAGTCGCCAAATCCAATGCTTAATTGAACTAAAACATTTTACACGTATTTATTTTAGATGATAAACTTTATAAAAGTCAAATAATAAAGTAAATTATTGAAACTAATTATTGAATAAATTCAATTTAACTCAACATTCGCCTTTGCTCTCAATATTTAAGGTATAAAAATTACATTACACAAAGTGTAAAATCTGAAAGAAAACCCATGTTCAAAAAACTCGTTTGTACTGGTGTTATATTAAAGGTAATGCTAGTCTTATTTTAACATCAAAATTTCAGTATATTAGTGAATCTCTTTATGCAAAGGAAATCACATTTTTACTCATAAACAACAATGTATGAGCAAATCATGATCAATAGGAGGGTTATCATTGAGGTATAATTATTACTAAAATAATCGTGATAGAAACTTAATTTTCATTCATCGTTCGTAAGACTCCACTGAATAGTCACTATCCAGAGTTATATACATTCCTACATGCATATACATATTACATGTACCTATATACTGTATACGTGTATATATTATATATACATTTACATACTTATATACATAGCATTATATATATTTTTGACTTTTGGAAGACAGTCAATGTAGAACTTTGCAGATTGAATTATATCCTCTCCACACCGCTGATTGCATTAGTTTATGAATTCCTGAAAACAAATAGAACATGAATAGCCGTCATTTATAATATTATGCTTATGAGGTTCAAGTAATATGCAGAGTAAATTTTACCCAAATAATTGGTAATTTCTTAGTAATTATTACGTCTTTACGATACATCCTCTTATAAGTGTATTTACATTTGCAAATCATATACTTATAAGTGTATTTTCATTTGTAAATGTATTTAATAAAATTTTAAAAAATTTAAAGTTTCATTATTCAAATTTATCAAAACTTTTATAAGAATACTATGCTATAATTGAAATTTGTGGGTGTTTATTAGAAAATAATTATATTTACTGAATAATAAATAACTTCATTTCATAATGAGCCCATTATCAGCACTACTGATAAAATAGATTTTGAAAAACGTTTACCAGAATCCCAATAAACCATATTTTGAGAAAAATGTAAAAGCAAATATTTTTTCTCTTTTGCTGATGTACTTGTTTCCAATTTCATTACTTAATTTTCTATATATTTCTATTTATTGAATTTCTCAAACATAATGCAACTATCTCTGTGAATTGAATTTACTCCTACTGTTACGCAACAAAATCAAAAGAGCAAAATTTGAAACCTTTGGATTTTCAATTGCCATAACATTTAAAAAACAATGTTATAGACAAAACAAGAAACGATACAAATGAAAATAGGTTGTTTTGATTTCCTCTTGTAAAAACTCTGTATCGCAGTAAATAATGTTATAAATGTGCAGAAATTACAAAAGGAATGGAATTTTTTTCTTTTTTATTGAAAATCGTCTTACCATTGTATAGCTGGATTCATTGAGATTAACGTACTTCATTTACATTTCAAAACATTTGAGCATTTTTAGAATTGCAAGCTTTTAATTTTAAGAATTTTTTTTAATGAGTTTACAAATTTGAATGAGAAAATGTAGAAAAAAGTACATACAGCTTTTATAATTGTAAAATTGGAAGATTTATTTTAGATTTAATATTCCTCAGTTGGGTTCTATAACGACCACCTTCGAAAAATCAAAAAATGCTGGGAGAAACATTTAACTGTGGATGGCAACTTTGAAATGAAGGCGTAAGAATAATAAATAAAAATTAAGCTCCTATATCTCTCTCAGCTATTTTTGTAATAATTATAACTTTATGATACTACTTGTTATTTTAATCTACAGCTTCCTGAAACCCAAAAATAAACATTAATACCTGTCATAACATTATGTACATAAGAATCAATTCATATGCAGAATATTTTTATCCAGATATCTTGGTTATTTCTTCGTTACAATTAAACTCTACTCTACCCATTCGTACAAAAAAAAAATTTGAATTTTATGGCAACTTATTTTAAGAGAAATGATTAAGGAATACAATTCATACTTGCGATTATCGGTACTAATTAAACACATCTCTAATCTCAATTAATTTCCCACATTCGAGATTCTAGCCAATTGCAGATTAGATATCGACCCGATGTATTTGTTCTATTTTTAGAAGCTTACAGTTTCGAGTTTCAGGAGTGCAGATCTTAATCTCTCTCACAGGGAACGACAACAACTTTTTTAACATAATCTTGTAAGAGTTAATCTATTGGGATTTACGTACCAAAATACGTCACATCTTACTTTTATGCTGCAACGAATAATCGATGAACGGAAATTTGTATCTGAAGACAATTTTATAAACGTATTTTTTGAATTATTGCAAATTAAAAAAAAAGCACATTTACGAATCTGATAATTGTAAACGATTAATGAAATATCTATATCAAAAATGTTTCACCTACTTCATGAATTATGATTAATATCTTATAACAAGTCCCTTTCTTATACCTTATGAACGTTTGTCCCTTTGATTTTTTGATTCTTTAATGTTAAAATAGCATTTATTGTAATCAATACAATAATTAGAAAAATTTACAAAAATTAATAATTCTATGATAAAGTCTTGATATTTATAATATTATGAGCCTTATAACTATGAATCATAGTCAGTGACGAGGATGACACCTGACCAAGTCGAACCTATGAATCGGAAAGCCCTCATGAAAATATAAAGGTCATCTGTTTTTCTTACAAGCCAGCATTCTGAGAATGTATGAAATACATATTATTGGCAATGCGCATGAGTCAACCATACCTTTGGAATATAAGAGAAAGAGTAAATAAAGAAAAGATATCTGTTTAGAGAGGATGTAAATTAGTAATTAAATTAAGCAGCAACAGTTATATTTTTAAAAAGTTTCATATTAACCAAATGAATTGTGATGTTTTAAAAATTCTCAGTTATGATTGGCATAAAAGTAGCATAATAAATTCTTGGAATAGGACATAGTTTGTAAAAATATTTCGAATAAAAAATTTAAGTTTTTTTATTAATGGCATAAAAATAAAATTACAAAGATTATATTTAATATACAATTATTACTTTTTTTCTTCTTTATTTGTAATATTGTGTATGTGTACAATATAATTTGAATCGTTACAGAGAAATGTCTTTCTTGCGACATAAATACATGATAAACTAGCTGGAATAGCCGTTCTTCATATTTTTGAATTTAGAAAATAAAACTATTATGAATAATTTGTCGAAAACAAAGATATGCCATTTCGGTAATGCGTGAGAAAGAATGAAGTAATATGCATCAAAGTTAAGAGAAGCGGAAATCTTAAGAGGAAGAGAAAAACCAAAACCTCGCTTACTGAGTGCGTGGTTAAAAATTTACATAAAATCCATTTCTCGATGTTTTTCTCTCTTATTTGTAAAACTGTAAAAAATTCCCAATATTCTCTTTGTAGGAGAGAGAATAATGTGATCAGGGATGTAGATTTGTATAAAGCAGCAACATTAAAGATTCAGCTTAATATAAGATTTGTTCTGGGAAAAAATCGTTCACAATAATCTTTGATTATTGCAACCAATTTTAATAAAATTTAATTGTTTTAAAAGACTCATTAAAATGCATATCTTTTGAGCGGAAAAAGTTTGAGAGAAATTGGTTTCTCATTTGAAAAAGATGGATAAATGGTTAGAATGCTGCAGTTCGAAAAATATCCCTATAGAAAAATTTGAAAATAAAAGA
>BMAW01011035.1:1391-29214 GCA_019974015.1 Nephila pilipes | reverse complement strand
ACATACACACATATATATATATATATATATATATATATATCACAGTAAGGAATGCATCTTTACTTCCTGGTACAATTCCGTTGAATCTTTTAATTTATTCAACCATATGATTTCTAAATCTGCTCAGTCAGCGATTTTCAAGCTTCAAATCAGTAGTGATAATTGTTACTAGACGTTTTGTCTCCAGATAAAATTTATATAAGAAAAAAACCCACCTAAATCTAATACCATGCGATCTGAATAATCCTTGCATTTAAATTCCGTGCAGGGAAAGTTTCTTTCTCTTCTGATTCGGATATAAAGGCGAAAAGACGCATGTTCCATCAGTTGCAGATTTCATGATCTAACAATACTCTCTCTATCTATATCTCTCATTAAATGTAAAATAAATAGACTTTACCCTCGTAAAATGGTACACACACAGATATATATATATATATATATATATATGTACCATTTTTTACCAGCCCGTCCCTTCTCCTAGGTTATTGAATGCAAGTACCTACGGTTCTATCTAGACGTAAAATTAAGTTTTTCTCACTACATCCATTCAGTTCATCAAAAGGCAAATGAAATGATTAAAAACTTTACTTGCTTGATTTCTCGCAAGAGTTAGCTGGTGATTAGGCTCGAGCTTCTGCTCAAAAATCAATCCTGAGACCAATTATGTTGTATGTATCCCCCATTTCGGCTGAAGCAGAAACTACCCATCTGAAACGATTTCTCGTGTTTCAAAATATCTTCCTTAGGAATGCCGCAAATGCTCTTTGGTTTGTCTGAAACCTTATGCAAGGATTTAAAAATTTAATCAATACTTTCATTTATGAAAAAAACAATCTACTAATTCTTTTTCACTGAGATTCCTCTAATTCTCAATGAGTTACTCCAAAATATCCCAACATATTCTGCCCAAAATGCAATCCTCTGCAAAAAAGACCCAGAGCTGCTCTTGATCACAGTTATAGGCACTTCTTAGTTCTCAAAAGACTGAGAACGCAATAAGTAATTCATTAGGTTTGGAATCCTATGCGTTTTAATTTGTAGGACTTCAAACATATTAAATTTCTATCCAAACCAATGCTACGTTGTACTTCAAGATAGCTTGCGGTGATTGTCCTAAATATTAAAATCTTTCCTTAAAAATTTAATTTCTAAATTAAAATCTCCAACTCTTATTGATCTTAAATTTCTCCATAATTCATGAAATATATATTATCTTTTCTTGTAAAGAATTCGAGCTTCAGAGAATATGACATCGTGCACGGCAAATCTTTATGTTAATTTTTTTTTAATATTTCTAAAAATATTTCCTTCTCTATCTCCCACAGATTTTAAGTTACAGGGAAAAAGCTCACATTTTCGATGCGTTCTCTGAAGCCGCTCCCTCAGCTACTATCAATGATCTAACTGTCGATATACTCACTGACTTCCAAACGGTTGTGTCCTGATTGATTTAATTTTGATTTCAAATTTAAAATTTTTATAATTATTCATTTTTGACTAAAAATAATCATGAGAGAGTAAAGAGGAAGACTTTTATAAATTAGGGACCTCGTAAAATTACGTCATTTTTATGTTTCCAGAGCGGCCCACAAAGTCTGTTGGGTTTGAAAAGGCCTGTTCTAAATGATGACCATAAGACAAAACTACAAATGAAAAGTACAAACCAAACCTTGTGAAAATTCAGAATCTAGCTTAAGACAGATTTAGACTGGTTAAACTATGTTTACTGGCACCAAGTTTTCTGAAACAGATAAATGTTATATACGAAATGGTGAAGCTCTATGTTCAAAATATCAAGGCTACAAAATGACGAATTTAAGTAAAAACCGTACAATGTACTAAAATATATAGAAAATGTATATCTCATGAATACAGAGAAAGTACAATCTAAATAATAAAGCAAAAGATTAAAAAAGATAACAAATTATTATATGAGGTGCAATATAGAACAAGAAAATTAACAAAGGAAAAACTGGAAGTGGAGAGCAATGCCTTGCATCAAATGGGAAGAGGAATAAGACAAACTGTAAAAATGAATTTAAACCGATAAAGTCAATGTGTAAGATAGGGCGAAAGGCTTAACGATTATAATCAAAAACTTAAAACAGAAAAAAATACTAAACATCATAATTATTAAGTTTTAAATTACTCTTAATAAAATTCCCGGGATAATATGCGTACAGACATTTTTTTTTTCCTTCACGTTATCAAAGTTAATGCAAAAGTCTTGAATTTTATTCACATGTCTAAATTTACATAAAATATAATTATAAATTAAGTTTCTAAATACACTTATGCTTGAATAGCTCGTCCATAATTCAAATTCATGAATCTTAAAAAACTAAATGAACAAAATCTTTCTTATCATACATATTACTAAACATTTCATTACCTTCTATATTAAAAAAAAACCATCTAAATACCTTATAGTAACATTAGTTTGCAAACATTAAAATACTTTGGAAAAAAAGATGACAAAATAATTTAACATTTTTATTATTATTTAAGAAAAATAATAAGTTTTATGTTAACATCAACTTAATTAAATTAAATTTTTTGTAGCATTATTAAAATTAAACTTCTAATAAATCTTTTTTAGAACTTCAATATAATCGTCTATGTCTATGGATTAAAAAATCATAAAAATCATAGCTATAAATAGCATTAATATGTTTATTTTTAATATATTTGACATTATATCAGCATTATTTTCAATATTAGTTCTCTTTAAATTACCTATAATAATTTGTATATTTTTTGTTATCTTTTACCAGCAAAAGTAATATATGTATTCGAACCATTAAGATTACTGCTCTAAATATAGTAAAAATTTTATGAAATATTGGAGTTAAAAAAATTTGAGTAATTTAGTGTCATTAATATTAACACTAATTTTTTTGTGAAATGCAATAATTCTATGAGAAAATAATTTTAGACTAAGTGCTCAATATTGTAATGGAATTATTATTCTCAAGATCTTTATTAGCTAAATTAATAAATATTGTTTTTTGCACATAATGCACAAATCTGTCTCTCTAGATATATATATATATATATATATATATATATATATATATATATATATAACTATATATAATGATTTAACTTAATTCCCATGAATTTCTGACTATAATAATTTAATCTACTAAATTTGCTCATTCTCTCTTTTAAAAGATAATGTTCATTCGTATTTCCTGATCCCCTTCCAAAGTATCCTTTTATTTATTAGGTAACGTGCTCTTAAAACTGGTTAAATCCGCTTAAACCGATTATATATCTGTCAAAACAATCCCTTCAGATTCCCTGTCTATTATGATATTACCCCAGAAATCCCTCCATCCATACCACGTGTTTCTGACGTTTCAAGGGGATTTTCCCTCGTATATAATCAAAAACACAACGAAAAACGCTCTCTCTTCCCTTCTTATTCCTCGCTTGATTTCTTGTGATTCGTTAGTCTGTAACCAACGGCGGAGTGAAAATGGTCTCTCTCTCCACTACAATAAAATAATTCTATAAAAATGATATTGGTTTCGACTGTGTTATAAACATAATTCAAAAGTACTATTTAAACGAAAGTTTTTACAGTTAAGCCGACAGGATAAGATATCCGGGCTGGAGGAAACGTGAAATTAAAAATTTAATTAAAAAATTTAAAACGTGAAATTAAAAATTAAACGTTATATATATTCCATTCAGTTTTTAATTCCTTTTTTTCGGATGAGAGGAATATTTTTATGTCTTACAGTGTTGCTATTTATAGTTATTTTTATGTCTTTAAGGTTTTAATGTATTGTAGATTACACACATTACACCTGCACGTTGTTTCCGTTCTTATGTGTAAAGAATTCTTAAATTACTTTTGTACATTGCGGATATATATATATATATATATATATATATATATAAATTTGAAATCTAAAAATTGAGAATATAATATTTAGTGTTGCAACAGGCTTTAGACTGTTAAGCTGGGTTATTCTAGAATTATAGGCCTGACTATTCCCGTGAAGAAATATATTAATAACAATTGGTTATAAAACCAAAATTATAAGTTGAAAATAAATCAGAAAATGCAAATCAAAAACTAAAAGTAAAAGAAAAACTCACAAACAGTTAAACAAAACTTTAAAAAGGAACTGCAAAAGTTTAAGAGGAAAATCAAGATTTTCCAATATTAAACCACCACGTGTATTAATATTATAAACAGTAATATAAAGAACTGCAACAAAAAAAAATTAATTTATAAAACATATGCAATTTAAATTAAGAAAAATATTCACTTACGTTAATAGCTTTTCTCATTAATGCTTTATTTGAATTCATAAAAATACTTGAAAAAGCATTACAAGTTAGTCAAAAGGTATTCTGCGTAGCTAAACACCAACCATCTTTGCACGTGAAGATAAAGTTAAAGCGCTGCTAAAATGCAAACACTAAACTCCAAAAAACAATTTTCAAATATTGCCAGAAGGCAAATACTAAACTCTAAAAAATATTTTTCAAATGCCGCAAGAATACAAATACAAAGAATTAGAATAATCCGATCAAAAATTATAGGTCAGCACGACTACTAAGGTTTGCTGGTATGATTATTTGTTTTATCAACATCGCAGTAGAAGCAACACTAGGGTTATTTACGACGGACCTCCTAATTTTGATCCTCTATCAAATGACGAGAACAACATCTGAGCTGTATGGCAGCCTTTCTTCTAACTTCCAAACTATACCAATGGGAGGTTTTGAGATGTCGGACAGATTTAAATTGCATCAGTCACGGCTACACGTAGGGTCTTTAGTAGCGCAAAGTCTCGAATCTACAACTCGATTCAAATAGTCAGGCCCGTTTCCGTGACCATGACCACTAGACAACCATTAAAAAAATTGAAACAAGAATTGGGACAAAAACTTAAAGAATCAAAAACTGTTATAGCACCAAAAATATAATTGAAAAAAAATTCTAAAAAATTTAAATCCATCAATAAAATTAACCTTTTGGCGACGGGCACTTTCGAGAAGAAAATACTGGTGAGGACGAGAGTTTTTACTGCATTTCTTACTCCCTTTCCTGTCAATGATTGACAGTTCTAATTATCATCTGACAATAAGACCAGATAGAGTGTTAGTCACCTGCTGGGCTGTTGGGATGTTTGAGGTTCAGGAAATCCCTTTTCAACCAATGGTTCTCCCTTTTTTAGGGGAAGTTCTGAAAGCCGCTTTGAAATTTTCTCTCCAATTTCAATTCAAGAAACTTTCGGAAACATGTTCTGAAAAAAGAAGACACGTTCTTTCCCTATAATTTCCTTATATCATTCGTTGTACCATAATTAGAATTTCCCTGCAGTAAATTATTCTATTCATATGAAATAATCGGGAAAAACTATTATAATTATTTTATTTAGCAATATTAATAGTAGGCAATGGCCACAGTACCGTTACATGACATAATTATCAAATTATATTATACAACGTTTCATAATTTATTACATAGACATTATGAATTATCTATTTATACGTAAAAATTTCTTCGCTGATCATTTCAAATATGTAAATAAGTTTTTAGCATCTTAAAGTCTAAATAAATTAGTAATATTTTTGAACAATGTATGTCCAATTCATTAAAATTATGGTTAATATTTGTTGCGCTATATATATATATATATATATATTATGAATGGATTTCGAATTAATAACAGAAATAAATTATAGTAGAGGAAAAATAAGTTATGTTTTAATTTTTATTGAGTTTAACAATTTCCGAATATGAAAATTGGGGTAAACTACGATATGCAATGAAATATATTTATTATATGAATATTTATAGATGCAAATTTATAGAAGGAAAATTTTAACTTTTCCATCAATATTTCTTTTACTATATTTTAAGGCGTTTTTTGAAAATTTTACTCTGAACATATTATAAAACACTGCATTTACAAAATAAATGCTTATTTCCTTTTGTCAAAGATCAAATATCCACACAAACATGTTTCAATGTATGTAGAATGATCACATATTTCAATTTCATAATCTTTAGGGAAAACATTAACCTCCTCAGTCCGGGTGTCGCCTGTAGGGAGACACTAAACAGTACTTTCAAGAACAGCCGCCAATTTAAATAAAAGACATTATTGATACCCAGATATAGTTAATTTTCTTGTTAATAAGTGGCAGTACTGAAAAAATTCGTTTTAGAGAAAATTATTTTGGGGTTATTGCAAGCACATCGGTAAGTGGTCATATTTTTTATTATTTGTATCGTAAAAAATTATTATACATACTACTGAATTCCTTAAAGTTAGTGTTTTTATAAGGTATCATTAATTTAACAGTCAAATCTTCCCACTTCTGATTTAGAACTTCTGATTTTTTTATTTCGAAGTCGCTTGTAGGCAACATTGGGTCAATGGCTTTCAAAATTTCTTGATTTGAAACTATAATTAGGGCATATATTTAAGCTTAGCACAGATTGCAGTTAATAATTAGTTTTATTTTTCTATATATTTAAATGTAGAATTTTTTTAATTATTTATTGTTAAGTTGAAAATGGTGATATTGTGATATTTTAGACTCAGATAAAGATAAAGAACAACTTTTGTTCTGACTAAGAGTAAATAATAAAAATTAATGAAACCACCTTATTATTATTACTGTTGTTGTTTTCATACAATTGTTAGTTTTTAAAACAATATACACTCTTAAAAAAATTTCATTTGACTTGTAAGTATATATATATAGTATATATATATGCATATATATAATATATACTAAATTGTTTTAGATTCTCCAGGTTTCCGAAACTAGTTTGAAGAGATCTGGAATGCTGATGAATCCGATATTGGTATTTCAATTTGAAAATGATGAGAGATGATGTTAAGGATCCTTCATTTTCTCCTTTATATTTACAATACTTCATCTGAAAAGACAAAGGAAAGAATATCAATAGTTTCTCAAATTTCTATAGTAGACTCTGTTCCTTAGAACAAAAATTATTATCCTTCAACTGTTCAATTACGCCTAAAAGATTTAAAAGAAAAGAATACGTAGGCCAATTTTCTGCTTCATCAACACCTTCACCCATGATGTTCCAAAATTTCGATACTGAAACTCCAAACAATCGAGAAGATTTTGCAGATAGAGTTAATCCACTTCCTCACCCTCATACACAGAGAATAATAGGTATCTACCTCTTTGTCGCCTGAGGATCTTTTCACAAGCAAGTACCAAATGATATAATAAAATTACGACTATGAATTCACCAATCAGCTGCATTTGAGGGATACAGGAAATGCCTGCATCTGTCGAAACTGAAATGAAATGTCTTTGCACACATTAGTAGTCAAAATTTCCTAATATCTGAACACCAAGAAAACAAGAGTTCCTATGTAGACAAATGTCTTGAAATCACATTTAATAAGAAATAATTTAAAACTGAGGATGATTTATCAATTCAAGACGAAGAAAAGAATGATAAATTTGGAAAGTAAGATTCTTCTAAAACAGCTCTCAACAGGATGCCTACTGAACAAAAACTATCTAATATAGTAAGTATTTGAACAAACTGTTCCTTTTTGGTCATCCATCTGCAAGGAATTCATTAAAGAAACCAAATGCTTGTGGCTTGAAAGTTTTGTAGCTACTTCGTCTGATGGTCTTTCGTGATTTTTCGTACATCAAGTATCGGGGACAAAATATTTAATGATTTGTCTGACAAATGACTTAAGGAATTAGATAGTGAGACTAGTGAAGGCTTGGAGCAATTACCCCCTCGGCCGTAATTTGTATATGGACAGATACTACACACTCCTCATTAGGCATTGACAAAAACCATTGTTATGAACAGGAACATTGAGAAGTAATGATATAATTCCAATGTTAATTTCAAATGACACTGAAATAAAATGGCTATGTCGAGGATAAATTGACGAAAAGCCAGTACAAGTCACTGTCGTAAAATGGGTCTGAAACAAATCAGCTTGCTTCTATCTGCCCATGAAAAAATCCTTAGATACATGCATGTGAATCTAAGAAAGATAAGAACTAGTTTGTATCAATCGTCCTTCCTTAGTAAAAATTATAATTTGTACATGGGAGGAGAGATTTCCTTAATCGTGTTATATATTTTAGAATTTGCCACGACAAAAAGTGGACATTAAAATGCACTTTATAGATTTTGAAATTCAAGTTGATTGAATATTGATGACCAGAAATATCAGTGCCTCAAATCTGATTATCGAGCATTCAGAATTAAAAGTCGCATAAGAATAATTTTTCATGTCTCACGGACACATCGGAATATGAGCGAGGAGCCTCTCCACTGCAAAAGGAAATGAATGTACAAAGCTTTGCCATCAGACTAGCTAGAGGAAGAAACGAAATTGACATTTTCCTGAAATTTCAACTGGCATTAAAAACCGAGTGCTTAATTCTGGTTGCAAATCAAACTCAGCAAGATAGGAGTACCAATTAGTTTCTCTTAAATAAAAGATAAAATAATTTTAAATTTTTCAGTAACTTTTCCTATGTATTTAGGACCAATTAATACAAAAATTAAAATATAATTGAAAGTAAAAGCTAGAGTCCGAGGAGGATAAAAATTTTAAACTTTATAAATTTATTTATATGTATCAAAATTTTCATATGCAGAAATGCGTTGACAATCTCCTAAAAAGAAGTTCTTGCAGAGTCATATAAATCCTTTCGAAAATTTGAAAATATTAGTCTTTATAATCAAGAAGATAATTGAAAAGAAAAATATTTTACTAACCTTGATAGATTTTCAATTAATCTGATTTTCTCAAATCAACGATGATTGATTGATTACTTTATTAACATTCACTATTGAAGCAAGCAGACTAGTTGTGACAGGTCTAATTTTGAAACGTCGGTGACGAGGATGAACATGAGCTGGCACTCTCCTAACTCTCCACACTCGCCAACGGGAGGACTTTGAGCTTCGATAGATTTATGCAATGAGTCTGGCTGCACGATGGGTCTTTAGTGGCATCAAGGTTCGAACCTACAACTACAGAGATGAACTGTTTTAATATTGTTAACTAATGAAACTAAATAAAATATCTGTGAAAGGGCACACATTACATGCTACATAAGGTAAATGTACATTAAATATAATGTTAAAATTCATAAGCATTGATTGTCAAAAGTCAATAAAAAATTTAAGAAAAATCATTTCTCAGCTTTGCAATCAGCCTTTGGATCAGTCATATTACTATCCATTAGTAATTGCTTCTATTACATTATACATAAAATGATATGAAATTCTACGATTCTTCCTCAATGAGAATCAAAATAATTGATAAATATATCTTTTCTATATAAAAGTTTGTCATGATGAATTTAATTGTTTGTTTTTATACAATTTCAATCAACATTGCGTGTTTTGTGTATGCATTATAAAAATATGTCTTAAATTCCAAAGAGGTTGATATTGACTTTGATAAAAGAAAATTAAAATAGTATAATAAAATAGAAAAAGAAAATATGATTTCAATTCAGTCGTAGAAGTGGCGAATTAATATCTATTCGTCTCTGGCTCAGTATTAACTCAATCAAATATACTTAATCAGCAAAAGTAATAACTTATACAAGAAGATCTTAGACAAACTACGACAATATTTATTTAATCGACTTATAATTATAAATGAATTCGTCTTCAAGATATAACACCTAGATATATTCACCGTCTCACTATATCAATTAAGGTGTCTTACCGCACTTTCCAGCTGTGGACTTTCATTACTTCGCCATACGATCACTCTCACCCGAGCAACTCTTGATGTCGTCTACCAACTGTAAAGGCATCATACTCAACGCTAGTGACACTCAACCTCCATCACTAGACTCTTCCGTGTTACACTTTCCTATCTGATCACTCTTCTCTTTCGTTCTACCGGCCTCTAACTACCTAATCCGCTTTCAGATTTAGCTTGGGGAAGATTATTATTCATAGCAACAATCTTAAATAAGTCCCAACGTTAGTGAAGAAAACCAAGGAATAGCCTAACACACAACCTCTTCCCAGAAATGGTGATTTTATCGTTGTTACAATCAGTGATAATTACGATTAGTTAGAGTCCTAAATCACTGGATATCATGCTAGAAAATTGCTCAACCTCTTAAATCTTAAGCTTCTCACTAACTCTAAATGTACTAAAAGGCTAATCTAAGCGAAATCAAGAGAGCCTAGCAAGGTATTAGTTTATTGTACTAACAAAACTTTTATTATAAACAGTAATTTTCATTTCTTTCATGTTCTCCAGGAGAATGGTCTTCTCCTGACCCCTTGAAAATGCATCATCTGGGCCTGTAATCTGAAATAGATTGCTTACCACTACATCTGAAAATTAGCTATACATTAATAAAACAGTGTTATAAATGACCCATCTATCACATAGTATATAAGCAACTAATAATGACGTTGATCTAGCTCAAGAACAGAACAAAAGCAAGACAACGCAGCGCTACTAATATCACCTGTATATGAAACAATTCATGAAATGACTATCATACACTTATGAACAATAAAGTCAACAGACACATATTTAAAAATCTAGTGAAGAGTAAGCAAAATGTTATACTATTGTATATCTAAATGTTATGAAATTAAATCACTCTCAATACTTTCATGTGGAAGATCCCCAACGAGGATCACATGGTGAAAATTTTTAGATCTAAATGATCCCTGCATCTAGTGAATAAAGAAGCTTACTCTACTGCATTGGAACTCCAGACCGAAAACCAAAATTGCTCTTCCAAAAATACCATTCGTCTCATCAAGATTAGAGAAAGAAATAATACAATAGTGATAAATAGTCTCGACTTTTCTTTGTTCTGGCAGAGATCTTGCTATGGAACACCTTTCTAGACTGTGAGATCAGCTGTCATCTTATTGTAGATCCTGTGGAATGGTAGCATGACTCATGAGGTTGGTTCCTTCGAAGACCCTTGATGAGAGACTATTTCATGTCCGCTTTTGCTAATGGTTCTAGGCCGGACTTCTATTCTTATGGTTGGTTTTTGTTGAAAACTTCTTAAGGGTGACTCTGCTTCTCCATTGCAGGTGTCGGTTGTGGTTATGGTTGGCTACGCTGGAGGCTCATCCTGTGGTGAGGTGGCATATATAGTTGCGATGTTCCATCTGCTGAATTGTAACTCAGATCAAAAGGGATTAGATTCGATGTTCTTTGACTTCGATCATATTGATTTCATGATGCGCTTCTCGAACCCTTCAGCAGAGTGATGACTGTGCTATTTATCCTGGCCAAAGGAAAACTGATTAATAGATTGACATCGGTTATTTATAAATGGATCCGCTTTTGCAATTTCTCGACTTCTTTCTCTTACAGCTCAAATTGTTGAAATACTTTAATGACTTTATAAGTTTCCACTTACCTTGAATGTAAATTTCTGCTGTTTTACAGACAATGAATTTAAAGCTATTGAGAGATATCAAAATTATTGGTGACAGTTAACATTACGGTTGGCGATAATCTGAAAATGCTTATCTCTAACTGGTTTATGTCTCAGAACAAGAGTATTGTATCGCTTGCAGGCAATGTCTATTCAAACCAAAATTATTCGATTTTGAAATAATCGAAATTGTTCTCAATTATGACGCATTTCATATTGTTGAGGATAAAATTGAAGCAGCTGAACTTTGTAGCTTTGGTCACACTTCTGAGATAGTCCAGAAAGGGAGCTGATAACTTCAACATTATATGTTGTATTGCTTCGTAACGCTTAAGTTTAGCCAAAGGCATAAATTTTTAAAATGTAGTAGACAAAATCTTTTGGAGATCGACTCTGCCGCCACTTAGCTGAGCAGTATTTCTAACCTCACGATCACGTATTACAGGAAATGCACTTTTAGAGCCGCCTGCCCTCAAAGTCAGTTGATTCTCCTGCTTAAGGTCTGCACTGATCACATACCAATCGCTTCACCTTTGCCTTAAATTAAATGATTATGCAACACAGAGCAAATGTAATCAGCTGAATTTATTAGAAGGTAATATTACGCCTACAGAAATCTAATTACTTCCTGATCCATTGAAATATTTAATAGAAAATTAATACTTCTGACTCTTCTCCAGGATGGAACGGTTAAGCCATTGTGACGAATTATTCCTATTTGCCCCTGTGTCATAACTAACTGGCCATACCAACACTAAAAGTCAATAACTTATACAAAAGACGTTAGACTATTCTCATGCATACATTTATTCACAGAGAAGAGAAGAGAGATCGTACCATACAAATAGATTCCTGCTGTCCAAGATAAAACACTCAGATAAGACATTCACCTGCCCTCTAATATCAGAATTAAGAGTCGCAACTTCCCAGCTGAAGCTGACTTGATTCTGACCTGCCACACTACTACTCACCCAGCAACTCTGATCTCATCTACCACCAATGCTAAGTAGTGACACTGACCTCTCGTCCTGATTTACTTGTTTATATTTTCCTATCTAAACTCTACCTATTTCTACCATCCCTCTAATCTACCTAATCACGTTTCATTTTGGTTGTGAATTATTTATAGCAATTAATCTCAATTAAAGTCCCAAGGTTAGTGGGAAGAGAAAACTGTAGATAGCCTGAGGTCAAGATAACATTTCTACATTTCATAAAAGTAATGAAGAACTTAAAACTATTGAGGATCGACTTCCTCGTAACCTTTATCGAATTATTCATAAAATGCTATCCTCAAATATAATAAACATTTATTTAATAAAATTAAATATTTGAAGGACCTTGGAAATACAAAAGCATTTAAGATTAAAGAATAGGAATAATTTACATCTAGCAGACAAATACATACTTAATGAAATTTATTAATCTGCCATTTTTGATGTTTTATGTTTTAATTTTCAGTGACTAAAATAGTTAAGGCTTTTTGCATTTAAAGCCTGAAATTTTTATGGCTTCATCAAAATGAATATTTTAGCTGCTCTTCAATGAAATGATTACAGTTGTTTCATTTGATTCATCGTTGATAAAAGATAGCTTTAATCAACTTTGAAAAGTTTTTCTGCACGAAGCGATCACACACCACAAAAAGAAAAGTTTAAACTTCCAAACATATTTAAAATTTGAGATTTACGGCAAGAGGTGGGAAACGTGCGACGACTTTAGAAAGGAATTGCTGACACGTATAACTCAATAAAATCTGAGAGTGATACACCATGGCTTGAAACGAGAATGAAGGCGACATTTGCAGAATAGTGCCCTGAAAGTAATTACCTCGTTTCTATATAACGTCGACATGACTATGTCTTCTTTAGGTTGCACCATTATTTAGATAGATTAAAGATCCAGGTGATAGCGAATGGCTAAAGAGACGATGACGTTTTATCTGTCATAATAATTTAACTCTAATGTTAGTAACGAAAGAAAAGAAAATGTTTTCACAGAATTTAAAACTAAGTACGTATATCATTTTTAATTTATTTTAAAAAGAAAAATGAAGTAGAAATCGTCTTATAAAACAACTTTGTAATGATAAAGAGAAAATGCAACCTACCTTGCAGAAGTAGGATTAAATAAACGACGAAAGCGCACACAAAAACTGCCCTCTTACTGGCAAATTATATTCAATATTGCATTTTCTTGTAAAATCTACTGTATTTATAAGAACTTGTTTTTAAAGATTGTTGGAAGACAAAATAGGGAAATATTATAGGTAAGTATTACTAGTTTCCGTTTTAATTTCCTCATGAAAATTTTTATGAATAAAATACTAATAAGCAAAAGATTCTTCAATATTTTCCAGCATTCTATAAATTAATACAAATGAAGGAAATAAAATAAACTGTTATAAATAAACTAGTGTATACAGTCATGTTTTCCAAGGTTTTTAAAAATTAATTTTGATCAGTTCAATTAAACTCAACACTTGCTCAACTGAGCATAGTATGTTGCATTTTCACTTCATCCAGTATGTCTTAATTTTGTTAAAATTATTTCCTTTTCTGAGTAATTGTTATTAGAATATATTCAAAACATTTTTCTATCAGAGTTTCGTATAGTAATTAAAACTTTGATAAAGATTTAATTTTCATCGCTATTATGTAAAAGAAATTATCAAACAAGGATGAGTTGAATTGTGCTCAAAATATTTTTCTTTTACTTTGAATTCATTATTCAAACTTATGAGGAAATGAACTTAAATGACAGAATTACAAATAATATACAGCTAATATATCAATTTATTTTAATTTAGAACTCTTATAAATTTAAACAAAATATCTAGTTTTAGCTGTAATATTATTTAATTATTTTAACTTTAACAGAGTGTGCCATATTATTTGTTTAACTTTAAACATTTGAATTTTTCTTGCTTTTATTTTCACGACGCGCATTTATAGTCCAAGTCTGTTTTACAATCAGTATGTTATATCAAATTATTCTACTCATGGAATAAGGATTTAATAAATAATTTTTAAGAAACCTACAAAATTATAGTAACTTTATTTTTACTTTTGTTTTTCCAAGGTCTGATAGAAAAATAAATGCACAGAATGGTGAAAAATTTGAGAAATTAAGAAAAGATCACTGAAAATATTAAATCTTACTGTATCGAGAATTATGAACAATAAATATATTGAAATAATTAAATTTAATTAATTATTTGAAGATGAATTTTTCTTTTGAATATATTTTGTAAACCATATATGAAATATATTTTCTTATAATTCTACAAAACACTAGCCTAATTCTGAAAAGATACCATTTGTCAGTGTAATAATTAAAGCAATACTATCTTCCTAAAATAGTAACTGAAACATAATTTGAACATATTGGTGTTTATGTAAAATCAAAAATTATCCTTCCAGTAATTCTAATATTATAAATACCTCAAAAGTTTCAATTGTCTAGTCAAATTCATACATACTTGTGTAAATTATCCGGCAAATTGTACTGTAACTTATAAATAAATTTTAACAGTTGTGACAGTTTTGGAATTGATAATAAAATATTGAGCTTGAACTGATTTTGCTGGTTTTATCTATATTGGTAATACTCATTTGCTTTCGCGTCATGAAAATATGAAATTATCCTGTTTTCAGGTACAACAAAGGTGAAAAGAAAATTTGAAAGCTTTATGTTAAAACTAGCTCTTATAAAACTTTTCTGATAACATTTTAGAGCACATATGAATTTCTTCTAAAACTATTAATAAAAGATTAAACATGAATAAGAAATTAAAATTTATTCTAAATAACAGAGGCGATATAAAATAATCCATTTAATTATTTATTCTTACACAAAAATATTATTATATTTTGTATAATATTTTATAACAAAGGAGAAATACTTACGCGCCAATTTGTTTAAAAATTAATTAAATTTTGTATGAACAAAGAACACATCAATCCACACCTTTGTAATAATAACATTTCTTACTGATTATGCCAAATTTTTGTAATTATAAAAGTAATTATTCAAAATAAAGAATTATCAAATTGCTAAATTAATTTTTATTGCAAGTAAAGTAAGTTATTTATGACATGTTAAAACAATATCTGAATTGATTTTGGTTTACAAATACTCAAGTAGAGAAAAGAAATCTGGAAGTGTGAAAATCGCAATCAAATAAAATCTTCATGTAATAAATGAAGAAAGAAAGATAGAATATTTACAATATATTTTTAAGCCTAAAGACATTTTAAATGCATAAAGCATTACGAGAATCGTGTAATGTTGATTAGTTTGACCTTCCGAATTCCAGTAAAGGTATAATCCCATGAATATCGAAAAATAATGATCATTGTTTCGAATTTGATTCATGGCCTCGAGGAATATGGGTTCTTCCTGAATATGAATGGGTGCTTCGCTTCCAGGATCATAAGTAAAATCCACGATTCGTCACACGTTATTTATTCTTTCCAATAAATTTGGTAATTTTCAATGACATTCAAATGTCATTGGCAACATTTTGTTAGCTTCTTGTTGTTCAATCCATCAGAATGTTAGACATTATTTTGCATACGCCTTTGCGGTTGAAATTGTTATGTAAAATCAGGTAAGTAGATTCTTTTCAATTCTACATTCTTGATCAATTGCTCTTATACTTAAGAGACGAGATCAGATGAAACCAGATTACCGATGTTTCTACACATCCGCTTTGACATAGTAGGGCGACCCAAGTGCAACTTTTCAACGTCTTCTGCCATCTTGAAAACGCTTAAACTATTCCAAAAATGCATGTAATAAATACTGCTATATAATTTCCTTCAATAAATTATAATTTTCATAAAGTGGTTTTCCAAATTTCACGCTTTAGAAATTTCACCCGTTGCTCATGTTACATTTATCATTTCAGCGGAACAAAATAATTAAAACGAATGAAGATTGATGACTGCATGACCATTTCAAAGGCCTGAGAGAAGCTCTGGAAACAACTGTACAGCCTGCATGGAAGAGATATCTGAAAGAGAAGATTTCACTCTAAGACCTGTCGGTCGGAGGCATTTGGCGCACGCGCCTGGCATCTGTGGCAGCGGAGCAGGTGAGGAGAGGAAGGAGTCATATCAGATCTCGTGAATCAAAGCCAGGAGGTCTGCAGTCAATAACCCCAAGTATCTAGAATAACTTTCATTCAAAACAGCAGGGAATATTCTTAACATGCAAATGACTGGCTAAAGTAAAACAAATACATACATTTTGAAGAAAAGAAACAAATACAAAGCAAATGAAACTCATGATAGAAGAAACTACCCCTACGACTCCAGTTGCCCTTTTAAGACACTTTATAAGAACAATTATTCAATGAAAGCCTTTACCCTCTCAAAATTACATTTTTAATGCCAGAGTACTATACTCTCTGCCAATCAAAATTTAATGACTACATTTTCTCCCAGTTTGAACCGATAATAATTCTTCATCAAGAAGCTCAAGAAATCGAGAAGCAGATCTCGTTCCCAGAAGTTACCAAAATAAGTGCTAATCTTGAACGTACATTAATAATTTTTGTCATTACATTAACTATTTATCCTCATTGTAATCAAATAATTTTTCACTATATATGGTTATATTATTTCCACATTATCACCAATTTTTATAAATTTGACTCAATTTGCCTTTATCACATAACAAACTTAACGCAAGTGAGACAAATAAATAATGCACGCTGATTTTCAAATAAGTTAATAGTATTCTTTGACAGAATTCAATTCTCTAAAAATCATCCCAAGGCAAAAGAAATGCTCTAATCCAAATCAAAGCCAGCTTCATCAAATTACCTTCTGAAGGCAGGGGTTATGTGAAAAATTCTGACGTTGCAACTGTTTCATAAATATTTAATGAATAAAAGAAACCAACGGGTTCCCAAATACCTGATTTAAATACATGAGAAATTTTGTCGAAATGAGGTGGGGATAGCTATGGGATGTGAGAGAATTCATTGGCGTGAGACACCAAAGTGCACAAACAAATTGTTAAGGACAGCACTATGCAGTGCTACGCTTATTGACATTAGTCAGACCACAATGATACAGCAGGATTCATTTTCACTTATTTCGGTCATCTTTTGATGTAGAGTGCGCGTGTTACTTGTCGTTTTAGCTTCTAATTTGCGAGCAAATGAAGTAGAGCGCGTAATGATCTTTTCATCCATGTCGAACTTCAGAAAATAGGTATTAACACTTAAGGCAATAAATCTTTAATGATTAGCTCAGATTTTCTTTACAAAATTGTCTTTTAAACAAATATATTTCATTGAAGCATTAAATTGAACTGGCTATTCATATTTCCACGATGTATTTGAATGAGCTGCTCTACATCAACCTCTCCTTGATAATCGAATATGCTCATGTAATATAAATGTCTCATTTGAAAAGAAGAATTTTATTAAAAGCGGGATAATAAAAGCAATGATCTATAAAGCCTGCCTGTCCTAATTTAGATGCTATAAAGCATGCTTGTCTAAAGTGTGGCCTAAACGCAAATTATGAAACTATTTAAATTTACATATTCATTGAAAATCTTAAAAGTAATTGGAAATTAGTTTTAAATTTTTCCTTAGCCATGGACGGAAAACACGATGCTTCTGATACACTGGTAATTATTAGAGAAATCTATAAAATTATAATATCATGAAGAAATGGTTGTTTTAGTATCGTTAAAGACACAACCAAGTCTGTAGATTTATTCGATGAACGGTTTCCTTATCGAAAATTGACATTATCATAACCATTTATTCTGCCATGGTTGGAAAATGGGGATCTTTAAACGATTATTACTGAAGCTGTCACTGCCGGCAATGATCTTGATGAAGACATTGTGGGTTATACATAAAGGTAATTTATGTGGAAAATTTTAAAATTGAAAGTATTATGTTATAAAAACCATTAGCTTGATAAAAAGGACTTAATCATAGACACTTGAAGAGTTTTAAAGCACAGCCTGAATTTGTAGATGTTATTTATTTAGTACAGTATGTTGGTTCAAGAGAATGCTCAAAAGATTTATTGACGGATAACTGAAACAAAAATACTATGGAACAAAAACCAGAAATGATTTTTGAGGACGAAGATTGGATTTTGATTTGTATTTTTGTAAACTGTACAGAACATCTTGAATGATTTAAATTGAGGACTTGAAAATCAATTTATTAATAACATGTTCCAAACACCAAGAAGTTACCATGAAATGAAATTTCACTAATGAAATAAGCAGATTTGATGACATTTGTGCTTTGGCTGCACATAAATCCGTGTAGGCTGTACAAAGATGTAATGTACCGAATGCTTTATCACCATAAAGATTATCACCCCTCGATAGCCATCCTATTTCAATCATGCTTACACGTCAGAATTTGTAGTACTTGCTATTTCAGGAACAATTATTTTCAAGAATGAAGCCAGCAAAAATCAAAAATAGTCAAAGATCACTGAAAACGTAAGAATTGATATCGTCTATTGAACCTGATATCGATTTGTTTGTTCAATAAAAGTAACGCTAATTATTAATTGAATTTTTCCTTTTATGAAATTAAACTAATGAAAACGAAACTTAAGCAAATTAAAACAAATACGTATCTATGACTTAATTCCAAGTTTTAAAAATATAATAAAAGGAGTTAATTTATTTGACAAAACTATAGAGTTAATTTTATTTCAATTTGTTGAAAAATATTGTATGTGTGGCCTAGCAATTTTTCTTTCAATTTCATCCTAGAATTTTTGCAAGGGTCTCAAACAGTCATAGCTTGATAATATTAGCATTATAAAGCATAGCATATCTGGTTGTTGATTATTGCCTTGACCTCTGGACACTGTTCTGATATTAAAATATTTGTACACTGTCAGCACCGCCAGCTGGGTCTCAGGTATGAAGTAGCTTAAAGGTTCACACTCAACATTTATGACCTGCCTACCAAATAGCAGACTAATATATTGATAAATTCATCTAATAAATATCTTTATAAAACATTGCATTGATTTCAGGGAAGATAATCCCCTGGATTATTTCATTATTCTATCAGTTTCTTTAGTATTTGCCCCATACCATTATGTTGTCACCTGTAGACACAGATACTCTATTGTATAGTTACACATCCGCTAATGTTAAGATCATATGATTATAATTTGTTTGTATATATATATAAGAGCATGAAGATATTTTTCACCGTCTGAAAGCATTGATAAGAATATTCCTGGTTCTCATGTGGTCATTTCACCTCCAAATTGGTTGGTCCACGCTTAATCCAGAAATACTTCTGTTAAATGGGGAGGAACTGAGAATGATTTCCTTATAATAGTTTGGAGGATGGGGTAGCTTTGCTACTCCCATCCACTCAGCAGCAATGATATGGGTTCCCAGGTGCTCTGGGAGGCTGTAATACCAGACTTACTTGATAATATTCTCATATCTGACACAAGCTGCTATGATCAGAGCAGGAGGTCTTCTGGGAGCAATGGATTGCACTATCTCCAATTATTATTTATGCGCTCAATGACTGAACAAGGTGCATTGCCTTTAAAAGTAAGGATCAACCAGTTTATCAAGGCTGATTTTTCTGAGGAAAGCTCATTAAGACAATTATTGACTTATTCATTATGACGAGGCTCTCAATATAGACTTACAACTGTTGTAAACCATCTCATGAAACAACTGCATCTTGGAAGGGCACTATTTGTTAGACACCTCATTCCAGGTTTATGATAGTGGTGTTACTGTTTGATCACTTACTGTATGACAAGTCTGAGTGTGAGCAAAACAAAGCTTTTTCATTTTCATCATTTTCCTTTATCCACAGTTTCTTTTCCACCCCATGTTGCTAGCAATAACAGCTTCTGACAAGTGTACATTGCACTTTCATCAAAGATTTGCCCATGAAACCTTGCATATTGAAAACCTATGAAAATATTGAAATAGGATTTTGTAAACAACAAAATATCGTATTCGCTTCTACTATCATGTATTCAATCTGTTTTCTAAACAAAAAGTTATACAAAGAATAATCTGAATAAGAGAAATTGGTGGGATGTGATTAAAAGAAATACATAACTAGATAACTAAATGCTCAGAATCTGAGAATATACATAGAGATTAATTAGGAAGTTGGGCGTCCCAATGCAAGGTTTACATGCTTAGTTTTGGTACTGACTCGAGAATTAATTTTGCCAAACTTTCATCAGGAATGGTCTAATACAGATCTGAGAGCAAATTGATTGGTGTAATCACACTGTTCTTCTTGAGGAGATCACTGATCTGATAATAAATTTGCAACTGAAGGTCAATAGAAACAGGCTATGTGAGGTACTTTGTTATCGAAAAAGTGATGTGAAAGCGAGACACCACAAAGACTTTAAGAATACTGCCTGGAAGTAATACACTGACGTACCATGTCAGCGGTGTCATGGGTGAACCAGACCAGGCCGCAGTGCATTTGAATCACCTGGTTTTCTTGGATGTTGCTGGTTAACATCCCAATACTACTTGCACCCAAACATAGACCACTGGCTACTTTGTGCCTGGCAAAGTATGGACTACCTAAAGCACTGACGTAGCCAGTGAGATCCTGCCATAGATTGGCAAACGCTCAAGCAAAATATCAGGTCATCCGCCCTAGCTGAGCCTGACTATCTTCTGGCTCAATGGGCTTTATCTCCTGGTAAAATAGTCCTACTACACGTAGACCCGGTATGTGAGAATGTGTCATCTGTCAAGAGATGAAATAAAATGCTAGGCATGGAACATACATCTGAGATTTTGTTTATAGTACTTTAAAATCTAGCTACTAATATTCCTGATATAACTGAATTTGAAAGCTGAACGAATTAATGCTGACGATAGATTTAACTTTGAAGATGTGGTTTTCCATCCAAAGTGAATAATAAAATAAACAAATTTATCTAAAACCATTTAAAACACTGTGGTGTCACTGAGGTTTATACAAGTGCTCAAAGCTACACCGAAGATACTCAAAGCCCATTGACCTTGATCTTCGAACACATTTGTTATTTTTCTTTCCTTTTTCTTGACGCCTTCTTGGGCACAAGAACACTGTGTATGAAACACTGTTAGTTTGGGGTCCATTTCTATGTTTAGCTCAGAGTCGGTTTGATATCCCGTGTCACTAAAATCTGGCCTGCAGGCTGGATGCACATAAACTGCAACCGCTAATGTCCCTGCTTACATATTAAGGATAGTTTGTTGACGGAAGTCATCTGGCCGACTCCAAAATGACGCGCAACTGTCACAAAATCATCATGTTGCTTCAAGTCACAAAATGAAACGGCGTTTTCAAATTACATACGATTTTCCACTGATCATGATAAAAAGAATATAGCAACTCATTAAATCTACTTTATATCGAGGTTTTTGTGAGGCTGTTTGTAAATATTTTTAAATTAGAGACAAAGGTGATATGATGAAAATCCATCAAAAGAAGAGATAAGAGAAGTTGAACTGTCAAAATAGATATGAGGAAGGGGACTAATGTGCATAGAACCTTAGTTGTCAAGGAGAAATGACTTCAAGATTTATGGGCTACTTATTTATATTTTTAGCTTCTGATATGTACATTACTATAGAATCCATAAAGTCATATTGGAAAATAAGCTTATTTAAGATCAATTCAAAAATTATTGTAAATACAATCAGTTTGAAATTATTCAAAGAGTTTTCCAGACACTGCAAGAAAATAATCAATTATTGATTCTTATATCACATCTCTGATGAACACAATAATGTAATAAAATATTTCATTGCTTTAATTATAAATTTGAAATCCCAAAGCACGCCAAGCACTTCAGTCCTTGTTTTGTTGATCTGTCTGAGGGATGAACTAGTCAGCTCTTCAAACATCATCACAAAGCATTCCAGACACACAATTGCTTCTTCTGCATTCGAACCTGACCAATTCACGGACACCCATTGCAGATAGATTTATTTTCACCACTAAAAATTACTACGTAATGAATATAATTAGATAAACTCAGAGAGCAAGAAGAGTATATATATATAAGAGATAGAGTATAGAGCAGGCATATATGCTATATACACGAGATATTCAGAAAGTATAACGTTTCATTCTTGACGTCGCTGTATGCTGATCATTTATATCACCTGTACCATCCTGTCGGTCCAGGTCATCACAACGAAATACTCACGCCGCCCGTTTTTCTGATATCAAATGAAGTGTAAGTGGTTCAGATAATGGTTTTGTTAAAAACTTAAAACCTATGGAAATTTATCGGCAAGAGTGAAGTGTATTTGAAACAACAATGAAATGGAAGCCCATCATGAAATGGTGCACTTGGGGAAGTCAAAATGGCCAACCAATTATCTCATGAGGAAGAGAAGAGGATGCTCTAGCACAGATTGACGAATTATCGAAAGTTGATGAAAGATACGAAACCAAGCCTGCCTCACTATAACATCAGTTTCTGCCTTCACAAGTTTCAGGATCTTGTTGGAGTTTGAAACTAACACAAAGCTGCTTACCAAGTGGCAGAATCTCTGCGTGATTTGAAGGAATTCCAAAGCCTGTAAACCATGATAAATGCCTCAATTTCTTTGGCGATCATAAGAAAGTAGAATCTACCTACCTTCTGATGTATAATAAATTTTTCTTCTGAATTTAGTTTCTTTAATTCCAAAACGTTCCTTATTTATCTTGCCTCCTGTATATATAATATATACACCTTTGATTTGACAAAAATTAGCGCACCAAGAAATAATTGTGACTACAAACCTTGCATGAAGGTACATGTCGGGAAGATAAAGGAAATGATTGTGAAATGCAGCGGATTGCGTGACTGTAAGGTCAGAAGGCGTTTAACGTCGCTCCTCCATGTAGAGGCAAAGCTCTGTTTGAGGTGCTGAATCGCTTGGCAAAGGAAGAGCTGAGGCAGACATGCCATTATGCTGTTTTCAAGACACATGGAGCAGCTGCCCAGTTTGAGAGGAGAACTACCCATGGAAGCTGGGTGGTCAGCCAGTGAGAAGCCCGTCAATTAGGCCACCTGATTGTGCTGTGGAGGAGGTGCTGGACCAGTGGATCCGGGAGAGATATGTCAGTGTACATCATCTAGACGCCTCGACAGACCAGCTCGTCGAGAAGACTGCTTACCGGGAGAAATGCACGCGTACAGCCAATCCGTTTCACTGGCTGCCATCCAGGTAGGAACCCCACTAGGGGCCCTCAGGTCTCTCAAGAACCACGAAGGCTCCTGGCATGACATTTGAGACGTGGCTCCCATTACGTGTGCTGCCTTAGCCTAGCACCCATAAACGCGTCCGGTTTGATAAATAAAGACGAAGAAATTGATTATGAAGTGGATGAAACCATAGGATCGTCTTTAAGACAGAATCCAGATTCATAATTTCAGCAGTGATATTAATCAAACGTGGAACCTCAGAACGCCCTAATCCTGCCTTTGCTTTAAAGCACACACCACCACACAGCCAGTGTGATGGTGCTAAAAGCACACCTGGCACCATGACAGCCCAACGGAAGTTTACAGACCTGCAACTCACATGTGCTGCTACCATGCAACGGTCTGCAGGCCATTTTCAACAAGATAATGCTCATTCTCACACGGCAAGGGAGGCTACAAGACTGTCTCAACAAGCATTAATTCTTCCTTGTTCGTTGATCCCTGATTGGTCTCCAACTGAGCAGGATTCAATCATTTGGGACTATGAGTTGGCATTCTAGAGGCAAGCTAACAGCAAATATGATGAAAGGTTTCAAGACAACATAAATAAATCAGGCGTCTTGCTGATCAGGGTCAGACTGTGCATCTGCGCTAAGCAGATATTATTAAATTCTGCGTTTTGCCTTTCTCTGAAATAAATGATCCTTTTCGATTTTCAATTATTTACTTTCAGAGATCAGTGAGCCATGCATGTAAAATTTCATTTCCATTTTGATGACCTTCTAAAATAATTTTTGTCCCAGAGAGAGGAGAGAGAGAGAGATATATATTATACTTTGCTTACCATGATGCAGATTCGTATTTTCCTCAGATGGCATTTAAATAGATATAAAATTTAAAGAAATGGCACCGTGAAAAGTGAGTTTGTAAAACTTTAATCAAAATATATGCACAAGTCATGGAGATTACACTCTGCTTTGATTTAAACTTTGTAAATCTACCTCGTTGGGAAAGATGGATATTAAAGTTATTGCAATTAACTGTTCTAAAGAAATTATGAACATCTTTGCTTTTCTGAAATAAAATAATATCACCATCATGAATTCACTGCCTGTAAAACTATAATATAATTTTATGAAAAGTGTGTAATTAAGGTATTATTTTAAATGTTAATAAATCAAATAGAATGGAATATTTTACATTTTAGTTTTCAATTTGTTTATCAATGTTTCCAAGCAATTTCATACAATTGAAAGATTCTCGTTAGTAGAAATTGTCAAAAGAAAAGTGTTTCAATGTCCATATAATGATAATATTTTAAAAATTATGAATTTTCATTCATTTGTTATTAAGTAAAAGTTAATCTCTATTAGAGTAAAAAGTTATTTTACTGTAGAGAGTTTTCTTGCATTGTGCTGATTGCCTTCACAACTACTTAGGATCTGAAAACGACGAAGGGTAAAGCTGAGATATCGAATTTGATAAATACTCTAAACATTCCATTTCATTTATATGAAGTAAAGATGGCTTCTTTGTTCTTCTCTAACTGCAGAAAAATCTGATCAAGCTTAATTTTACATAAAACTGTGGTCTTTAGATAAAATACTTTTCACTCAGGTAATGTTGAAGTTTATAATCCTACTGTAGATCAGACTGCATTTCAAGAACGGCAATATATATTTTTCCAGTGTGATTGAATATGTACTTCTTCAAAGCATATTTGAACACATTTGAGTTGATTTAAAGATCTGAGCTAGAATTCAAAAGAGGGGAATACATTGAAAGAGATCTTCCTTTCTTTAAAATATCCATATATTTATAACGTTTTCAATATAAATCGCTAAATAAACTGCACATGAAAACGAGCCAATCTTTGAAGAAATTTTAAAAACATTAATATTTAGAAAGATGTTCAATATCATTTTGTACTGTCTCCCAGTTCAGTTCATTGAGGAAATGCTCTTCACAAAAGTTTCTGGTGAGATGTATTAAAGATGCCATTAAATCGTGACACCTTAGAGTATGTGGGTTGAGCGCACGTGTATTGAAGTGGAATCATTTCATCAATAAGTTTTATCGAATTATCTGTTTGAAATGATGAAAAGTATTTCATTAGTAACTATAAGTATTCATTTTACAACAATATATTTCATTTTCTGTTCAAACTCACATAGTTAAATGTTTGAAAATACAAAATTATTTACAGTGTGATTCCAAAAGAATCTTCTTCAATGATACAACGAATCATAAAAGTCAGAGTTGAAAATTATGACACACCTTGTTTTTCTTAAAATATCATGTAATGATAGAGACTCAAAAATAGATGATCGCCTGCATCCATTAAGAAAATCAGGGTAATTATTAATAGACAAATTATACAGATTACTTAAGGAAAAATTGTTATTAGGAGTCCTTATCACCATCGATATCAAATGTGATTCCAAACTTAGATTGAATGTAGTGAAATCTGATATCTCCCCTTTTTATTGGGAATTTTTAATTCAACAAGTGAAGGGCATGAATATTAACTCAGTCAATGTCATAGTGTTTCTATGCAACTTTAATGGCCGACTCTTCAGCCGACTGAGAAGCACACAATGGTCTCTGTCATAACTCCCATCATTTCTAATGCGATAAGAGTTGCTCTGTGTGCGGGGTAATATTTACCCGCTAAAATCACCCATCTGAATGAGACACACTGGAAATCACACCACCTACTTAATTCATGAAGATTTGTTTTATTTTTCTGCCACCTCCTGATATTCATCGGCAGTGTTAAAGCAATCCTGGTGCATCTCCTTTAAATGGAAGACAATTTGAACGAACAACTCGTTACCCTTAATGACAACAATTATTTACTGTCGGAACCCACCTAAAGAAGTTCCAAATCGTTCAGACTAATGGCAGCTTTATCTTCACATTTATCAGTGGCTTTTCTATTCTATTGATTGAAAGCCATGTCTCCTTCACACCTAGCCATTATAGCTTGTGGCTGATAAATTTGGCAAATGATTTTGATTTACATTATACTGTAGGGAATCATTCACTAGGATCAAGGCCAACCTTTTCCATATACAAGATGGTTCTTTATTATTATTATTGTGAATTTCAAAAGCGAAAAGAAAGTTCAAAGCTTTCGTTTTCCATGATTCTTTCACATGTCGATAAAAATTTATGAGTTTGAGGCATGACATTTTCTGGGAAAGCCATTTTGAATAATTAAAATAAAGGAAAGGCGCCATGGTCCGTCAATTGATATACCTTTTCCTAAGTACATTTTATAAAATGTACACAAATTGTGTTTGATTCAGAATCTAACCCTAGCATTGTTTCTTGTGAAGGATAAAGTCGCTTTGAGGATTACATATTAACTAAATTGTTGAATTTGCATTAATTTTGATTCGATTTCCCATCTTATTAAAGAAACTTATTCTGAATTTTATTTCTAATTATTGACCATTATATACATCCAAATTATAAAGCATCTTTACACATAATTTGTTGTCCTTCAATTAGTTCATGCTGCATCAGAAGCCATTGATGCTGTCAAACCAAAGAGTGAAAAATCTGAATAAGAACTTCTTTTCCAGTTGTGATTCATCTAACATTTCAGCATTTATAATAGAAAATATTTACTGATGATATTTGCTGCACAACACCTACCAAAGGTGTCTTTCTTTGTCTTCAAATATATTTCACAACAGTATTTGTAAATTATGACTCTTCTAAGCATGAGGAAACTAGGAGCCACGCTGGAGTTTTCAGAGTAACAATGAGGCAAAGTCTGCTCACTTCAGTCTTAAAGTCTGTACTTGAGAACAGGAGAAAAATTTTTCTTGATTATCATAATTTAACTAATTACTTTTTGGGAGGAAAGAAACTCAGTGGCTGAGTGAAATTCCTTTTCCTCTGTACTTTTATTTAAAATCATTTAATTTCAGCCATTAATTTCTATCTCCACTTGTATCTTCATGCTAATATGTTTAGCTTTTAAATTGCAAAGTTCTTTCATCAGCATTTGCTTAGTTAGAACTTAATTTCAATACAAACTAATTTAAGAAGTACAACCCATCCAATCAACTCTAATTTAATCACCTGTGAAACTTTTATCAGAAAAATATTATTTGATATTTGTCTCCGTTGTGTATGTTCCAAAAATTGAATAGCAATAATGTAACTTGAATCAGCAACAT
>BMAW01011016.1:32931-45191 GCA_019974015.1 Nephila pilipes | reverse complement strand
AAAAAAAAATTGAGAAGTACGAAATCTTAATTTAATGAGTATCTTTGACTGGATTTCCAATTTCTTTTTCTATTAAATACACTGAATAAATTACAAAAGCTAACTCTAAATTATTGATAACTATTTTTACATTTTTATTAGGTGCATTACATTAATCATGGCTGATTGATTGCTTATTAATGTCACAATTTGAAGCAACACTACGGACATTGTAATTTTGAGTCTCGGTCAAGTGATGAGGAGGACATAAGACATGGGACCTCTTTCTCCAAACTTTTACACCGAGCCAATGAAACTTCGATCAATTTAAAATACATCAAACGTTATATTCAAAACACGAACGCCAACCACTAGACTACCCCGGCCGCTAATTGTAATCACGAACGGTGAAAATACGAATACATGCAGTCTATAGTGGGTAATCATAAAATGAAAAAGTTATTCTAAAACTCATTATGCTATCAAAATATGGTATTAATCGTAATATGCCAAGTCATCATAAGAAAATGTCAATTTTTTAATTTAAAAAATTATTTCCTTTTTAGAAAATTTCTCTCATATTTTCCGAGAAGTATAAATAAAGCTGGAGGAGCGGGGATTTGAACCCCGGGCCTTTCACATGCGAAGCGAACGCTCTACCACTGAGCTACACCCCCGTACTGTTCGCTTCTCTACATATAACAGAGTGTTCAATATTCTTGCATTGTATTTAAATTAGTGTACATTAATAACAGGTGAGTATGTGTGTAATGTATTATTCAGTTACTGAGAGAAAGAGAATTGTTAGTAAGCAGGAAGAAAGTAAATTGGGTGATTGAGAATGACACATTTTTCAGAAAAAATATGTATTGTTTCATTGTCGTATTCTTTTTTCAAATGATATTATTGTAACATTTTTCGTGAGGTATGTATTCACCTATCAGTTCACTAGCTTAAAAGAGATAGCGTTTTGTTAGATCAGTTCCATTTTTATCTCTGAGCAGATGTGCTTTAAATATTTTTAGTTCTATCATTCTTATATATTTGGAATCAATGTATGATTTTTTTGATGGAATCTCTTCTTGGTGTTACTTGATAAAAAATTCAAACAAGATTTCCACCCAAAACAAACAAACACAAAAGTTATAGGTTTCTTGTTTCGGTTGATATTCACTTTTTTTTTTTTTTTTTTTTTGTAAAATGTATGCATCAGATTTGATAATTTATACATCAATTCAAAATTTATACATCATACTGTTCATAAGATAATTTTTAAAATGTTTGCATTTTTATGCAAAAAAATGGCAAATCATGGTCAAACAAAATATTTAATCATAGATTTGCATTGCATTATATAATGTTGTTTATCATAATTCAATTCAGTAATCAGGATTGTTTCGATTAAAGACTCTAAAATGCTAGCCAATGTTGCATATAAATATAATTCCTTTCAATATCAATTATTTTTCTTCTGGTTTTGTTTTCATTTTAATTATGTGTATGCTTGAGCCTCATACTCGTAAATGTATTTACATATTTTGTACTTATTTAGAATTGAATAGTTATCTAATTTTTAGAATTGCATTTTAATAGATGTTTCATAATTCGTATAAAAGTCTGTTGAGTGGAATAAGAACAGGAGCTGCAAAAAGAATCAAACTATATTTAGAATTTCTGGTGTTAGTATACCATAGAAGTTTAAAGTATTATATACCGTTCAAGGGTAGCCAACATTTTATTGTAATTCAAACCTATTAGACATTTAGTCAAACTTTGTTCTTGTTATAGAGTGGAAGTAGAGCTAGATATCTGTCAAACATGTTGGTCAATATAGTGCAAATACTGATATTAGCATCGGTTTCTTTAAAGATAACACTAATTTGTTTTAAAGGTCATTATTTAGAATTAATTCATGTATAAAACATAATGTATAAATTCAGATAACGAAAGGTACAATAATTGAGAGGAACTTAAGGGTAACTTTTGCATTTAATTAATCACTATATTATACTAATAATGTTTCAGAATATAATTCAATTAACAGAACTTAATAGTTGTTTTCGTTTGTTATCGTCTGTATTTAGAAATAGTTAAGTTATACAAGGTGTTTCGAAACTCATGGGCTGGGGGGGGGATTTAAGGAGTAGTAGAAAACATCTAAATTAGTAATTTTCATCCTGCAATGCATAGGCGGAGAGCATGTGGTGAACATAGCATGGTTTTTCTGTACTTCACCGTGGTGCGGCGAAAATTGCTTGTTTAGATGTTTTCTATTATCCCTTACATTTTTGCCCGTGACTTCAAGATGTTTTAGGCTATGACCTTTTCCTGATTATTGTACGTTGCCATGTCACCTGATATCCACGGTAGAAACGACGATGTGTAAGAAACTCGCATTTTATGCTTACTACGAGTATTACAGCTCCGTCTAACAGATCACCGCTTGCTTTGCGCCTTGCATTGTAATGAAAATAGCTTGTTTAGATATTTTCTATCACCCCTTAGACGTTTTCCCATGCTTTTCGAAACACCCTGCATAGATTGCACGCGACGACGTTCATGAGAATTCGATAGATATTTTCAGCAACTTCAGTTGTGAGACTCGAGAACTTTCTGTGATTTTCGACGATTACACAGAATTCCACTCTTAAATCGATCGTTAAAAATGTCTTATTTGATATGTTCCGCATTTAAATGTTAATTTAACTACTAATAGCAAATTGCATAAGAGACGTTCAATTCAAGTAAGCCAAAATATTCCAAACAAAGTCTCAGCCACTACCCTGCTAAATAGCCTCAAAGGCGACGTAACAAATTCGATAACAAAGCCATAAAGTGCGGCCCGTAAATCTATTCCAACTCACAGAAGTTGGTGCAGGACGATTAGACGACAGCAATTGATTCAATTGCTCGTCAGTCGATTCAATCTTGAATTGCTCGTCGCTCATCGTATAGAAACGATATTGCTTTAGACTAAAAGCGGCACATTCTTTCTTTTATATTATACTTAATTTTACCGTTCTCGATCTAATTTTATTTTTGATCCTAGACATCGTAAGCAAATAAATGAAAGTGTTGTGATTTCAATGATTTGATATAGCTCCGAGTAAGAATTTCGTACAATGTAATTCATTATTCAACTCTAATTATATGTCTTCCTTCAATGTATGGTGGAAAATATTTAAAAAATTTCGTAGTACATGTTGTGCGACGTGTTAATGAATTATAACGAAAATTTGGATTTTAATTATAAACACTGCTGTCTAACAATTAATAAGTTGTTACCTTGAATTATTATATTGCTTCCGTTCGAATATGCTAAAGGAGCAAAGTTTTGTATTGGTTTTTTTAGCATCATTTCATCAAAAATATTTTGAATACGAATGTTAAAAATATATTAATTCAGTAATGTATCGAAATTGTAGGCTTTATTGATGGCCGTATTAGGGTTAAAATTGTCACAAAAACTGTATAGAATCACGTGACAAATTTAATTGAAAAAATTGCCTGAAAAAAATTTAGATTTATGCTAAAATTACAACGCCCCTAAAAAAAGTATTGCCTCATGAAAGAAAGTTTCCATTTTTTTGCGAATGGAATTTCTAATGGAAATTCCATTTTGTCGATGATCTGAAATACTTGACACAGAAGTATTTGTGAGAATAAACGTCTTGTTTGATCATAGGGAGTTGACGGCTCTCGGTTCATGCACGTATGTATCAACAGGACCTTGGATATCGTAACAATAGCAAAGGAATTTAAAGAAGGTATTCCTTAATTAAAACAATAACAGTTACATTAATTAAAAATGGCCTAATAAATTCTTTCAGTTAAATATATATTTTATTTTCATATTACTGTTTGTTTAAAATGCAAAATGAATACCTTGTTCAATTAAGTTTGTTGTTATAAAATTATTTCTTTTTAATTTTTAAAATTTTAAATTGTTTATTTATTTTCAGTTTGAACACTTTAATTGATGCAGTTCCCAAAAGATTTTCTTTTTTAAATTAAATGTTACTCGATAGATAGATATTTCTGAAGGAACATGGTTGCACGCCTTTCATTATTTATATTTATACCTTCAATCCCTTTCAAATTTCAAATCATTTGTGGTTGGAATCTGTGGTCGGAAGGAGATAGTAAAAAATGAATAAGTAACGGATATATGGGCTTAAAACCATAACATATCTTAAAAGTAACAATCCATAGCTGAAATTCATCAGCAACTGGTGGAAGGGTACTAAGTGAGTGTAATGTTACGTAAACAGGAGTGGTTGGAATGCACGGAATTCAATAAGAACAGAACAGATGTTCGAAACAAGTGAAAAATTACATGTACTAGTGTCATAATAAATCTTACATGTCACTGGAATAAAAGTTTCTTTTAGAGGTGTTATTACCTTACTTTTTGAATTTCATTTTTACTTCATTCTAAATATAAACCTATGTTAGAATATATTTAATTATAATCATGATATATATATAAATAAATAAATATTTTATACTTTCCATCTTCATTGTTCCCCTTAAAGCTTAAATTAATAAACAATATAATCAAAGAAATACGAAATTTCACTATGCTCTTTATGGTGAAAAAAAATAACATTCAAATGATAAGAGTACAGTTTTTTTAAGTAAATTAAAAAAATAGATATGTTTGGAGGTTAAAAATGTATTTAAATATCACAGTGAAACCATAATTTCCATTATTTCCTGAAATTGCAGGATTTATTTACTCATATCCTTCATTTAATAAATGTTTCTATAATTTTTTTCAGAAAAATTGAATTGAATTCTTCCTGCGATTTCTATTAATGTTTTGAAGTTGAAGGTCTAGATTTAAAAGCAGAAAAAAATTTATGAAGATTTTTCAATTTTGCAGAACTTCTAGGTAAAGGATTATCCTGTAAAATTACTCGATATTTGTTAGTAAAACAAGGCCACAAGATATGAAAAAGTTTATTCATATACATAATTTTTTTTCCTTCAATATTTTGTTTAATTTTGTAACGAATAACTATAATTCAACAGAACTAAAATTCTCATTTAAAAATGCGAAGTAGTTAGTTACAGCTTTAGTTACAAACAAGGAATATACCTTTGGAGAATATTTTGAAAGATAAAAGTAGATTCTACATCTAATATAATCTGAAATCTACAAAAAAAAAATGAAGAATTGAGAATCTGCCAGCAAATAAATTGCATTTCTTTCTTTACAAAGAGCTTATGGCAAAAAATTTCCTTTGTTTCCATTGTACAAAATATCACGGATCAGCGCACTGGTTTGTCATAAAAAAGAGAAATATTTTCGAGACTTTTTTTTAAATACTGCATGCATTTAACTTTAAATGTAACCCATTTGTTTTTATGTTTTATATCCAACTTGAATAAAAACAATTTAAAGCAGGTGAAAATCAAGTAGCCTCTGTGGGATTAGAGTTATGAGCATCAAGGACGGCAGTTTTACGATTCTTATTTGAAGCTTAAGTCCCAATGCCATTAATATACGGATTGATTGATTGTTAACGTCACACTCAGAAGCAACTCGAGAGCCGTTGGCAAAAGAATTAATTTTGACCCGCAGTAAAGCGAGTCATTTTTCGTATGGCCGATACATTTTCTGCCCGGAAAGTTTATATAGGTCTTCTTTCAGAAGAAAACTTCCACGTTTACGAAACGATGTAAGCTATCTGAAAACAGAGGTAAGGGATGGGTTTTCTTTTCCATATGCTTTTTGTGGATGTTGAAGGCCTTTTTCTCGATTTAGACTCAATTTAAAATCATAGAAAATTATAGCGCGACAATGATCTAACGACAGCAACATTTTCCTTTCTTTCAAAATTTATTTTATGAGAGACAAATTGCTATTTTCCCAAAAATTACCGTCTGCCACTTTCTATATTAATATAGCCTCTTTGAACCCAAACACCCTATTCCTATTTTAAATATACAAAGCAATTGTAATATTTTTTTCAATTCTCACGAAAGCAATGTATTAATTCTCAATTCAGAACAAAAACATATTCATTGCACTTTTCCGAATTTCGTTTCTATCACACGCAAATGTCAGTGACGTTCTTTTCAAAACTGGTCTCAAAAGGATACCGGTTCTTTATTCTTATTTAAGTACAGAAATAACACGTACACTTTGTTGCAATGTTTTTTTGAAGAAAAAGAAAACACGGATATTTTTTTTAGTAAAATAAATTCGACGAATATTTCTTTTCTGTTGAAATATTCACAAAAAATGTGCTATCTTTGAGAGTAAAGAAACGTAAGAACTCCATGGTTAAGGGTAAATTGGAGGAGTCATGAATTCCATGGCCATTTTTCTTTTATTCCCTGTACAATTATGTAATATCTTAATGGTTTCCTCCGCGAATACAACTTAATCTTTCGTCGCCCAACAAACAACCATTTTTCATTTTGTCTGAAGGTGTATAAATTTGTGACGATGATATGATATAAATCGATTTTGTTCTGTTTCTTTATATACATTTGCTTTGTATTTACTGTTCTTGGGTTTGTTAAATAAAATTACCTTTTTTGCTATCGACAATTGTATTTTAAATTATTTTTTAGATATTTTATATCTGTTTCTCCGAATATGAACAAATACCGGAATCAAAGAGAAAACGATGTATGTTAAAAAAGGCAGATAATGAGAGATATGAAAATTGAGATATAAGTAATAATGGTTTGTTCGCACAGTTTTTAAATAATTTGCATATTTAAAAATACATATGAATTGCGCCATGTGATATTAATATAATGACTCTTAAAAGGCAAGTTGATTTCCCAATACGTCAAGAAATTGAAGAAGTTACGTATTATTTAACATTTGTATCGATATTGCTACACTCAAATTAAGACTGACATATTATTTCTGCAACTCAGTTAAAAACAATTTCAATAAAATTAACATGAAAGAATTTAAAGTACATCTTCCCGAAATTATATACTATATATTAAACAATAATAATAATGTTAATGACACTATAAAATTACCTTTGTGACTATTAAAATATCAAATATTTGTAACTTGGTTAGTAGAATTTATTCTATAATTTGAAGGTGCTGATTTTGTTCCTTAATCCACTATCTGTTTTTAGGTGTTACTAAAGCAAGTTAGTTAGTTTCCATTTTGAACAAATATCTGTTAAATAGCACCAAAACAAATTCAGCTATTTCATAATAAATCAAAATTTGATTGTTGCTGCTTAGAGTTGTCATTGCCGATGAGACCTGAACTCAGTATTATACATCAGAGACAAAGCAATAATCAAAAAAAAATCGTTTGCTTCCAGTGAATCTGCTCCAAAGAAGGCGAAAATAGTCTCATCAACTGAAAACGTTATGACAATGATATTTTTTCAGAGAGGGGGGGCTATAAAAGGTGATATCCTCTTAGACTTCTCAGAAAAAGTAAGAATTATGAATGGACGGTACTGCAATGAGTTATTCCCATTCAAATTCTTAATTCTGTATTTTCCATCCCTAGTTTAGTTTAGTTTTTATTAACGTCGCACTACAAGCAATTCTATGGCTATTGGCGACGGACCTCATAATTTTGAACCACTGTCAAGTGACGAGGACGACACCTGAGCTGGAACCCCCTCTCCTAACTTCCACACCACGCCAAAGAGAAAACTTTGGGCACCGACAGATTTAACGTGCATCAGCCCAGGATACATGGCAGGTCTTCAGTGGCCAAGGATCGTACCCGCGACAGAACTAAAACCGCCGGCCACGACCGCATACCATGACCAGTAGGCTACCGGAGCCATTTTCCTTCCCTAACAAAGGTATTCTTTGAACGAATCTTGCATTTATAAACCTCGTGTTACAGTTGGTAGTATTCGAAGCGGTTAAAAACGATATCTGAATTTTAAAGAAATAATAATAATACATAAAAATTAAATTTTATAATTTTTATAGTTTTTCCTGCTCGAATTGTACCAGATTTTGTTACGCTCAAATATCCGAAATATTATCATTAATTTAGCTTAACATTCTACCTATACTTCTCCTTGGAAATATTTTCTACGGATTATTCTCTTCAAAATCAGCATGTATTATTAAAATATTAAAGGGGAATTTTCACTTATATTTGCGAGTGTAACTGATATTTTTTAGTTAATAATTTGAAGCTACATATGTAACTTAAGTGCACTTCTTAAAATATCTAGACTGAGATTCAGATGTTGAAGGTTAATGAACTCTCTAGACAGAAATTTATGCATAATTTCTCTCGCAAGAAATATATTTCACAAGAGAACTTTGACATACACTGATGTGTCAAAAGACAATGGGTAGGAATATGGAAACATACTGATGGCAGTCGCATCTCGTAAGAAATTCATAAATGTTAGTTCTTTATCAGTCCTTCCATTTACACTCGGGTAAATAACGTAAAATATTTTCTGGTGTGATTATGGCCACATGGCGGAGATTAACAGTTTTTGAATGCGGACTGCAAATTGGATCCAGACGCTTGGAGTACTCCTCTTCAAAAATTGTTTGAGAAATCAACTTTTATCGATCCACAGTGTGTCTAGAATATATAATTTCAGACTTAATCTGTCCCCTTACATAACACAGTGTCTGATTGTGCTAATATTGGTCTTTAAGGAAAAAAATAATGACCGAGACTAACAAGATGTCTGCGTAGAATATTCATTGATACCAGAATAGCAACACTGCGTCATATAAAGGCAATAATCAATATAGGACGTAAGACGGATTTGTAGTGAGGACAGTGCTTCGAAATTCTTTGCTGATGGGATATAGTAGACTGGTGTGCCTTTACTAAAAACACGCCATCTGCTGCTGGACCCGTGAACAGATTGGACCCTAGACAACCGAAAATATGTTACTTGGTCAGATGAGTCACATTTCCAGTTTGTAAGAGCTGATGATAAAGTTTGAGTGTGGTGCACACTATAGAATCAAGATTTCAACAGGGCACTGGGCAAGCTAGCGAGGTACCATAATGGTGTAGGTAGATTTTGCATAGCATGGACTGGATCTTTTGGTCAAACTGAATTATAATGATTGACTATAAATGGCTATGCACCGTTACTTGGAGAAAACTTTCAACCATGTGGATGACAGTGTACCTTGTCACCGGACCAAAATCACTTACAATTAGTATGAGGAATATTCTGAACAATTCCAACGAATGATGTAACCATTAAAGTCTCCAGATTTAAATCTCATCGAAAATATATGGGACTGTTCGAGCACGAACTCCTGCACGTGCAACAATTATGAGCACATCTGACATTCAAGAGATATCCGACAACTTGTTACGTCAATGCTATGTCGAGTTGCTGCACTTTGTCTCGAAAAAAGAAGTTCGCATACTATATTAAGAGACTTATGACTTTTGGAACGTCTGTGTTGTATTTTGTATTAGGTTAATTAAAAAAATATACCTTAATCCATCATTGTCGAAATATCACTAACATTACACCTTTGACCGATTGTACCCAACTTTCATCAATATTTTAACTGTTCAGAGAAATTTTTTTTATTTTAGTATTTAAGAATATTGCTTGAAATCAAACATCTCCGAATATTTGAAGAATATTACAGTTTTGAAAGTTACCTAAGATGCTGGCGTGATTCTGAAGAATATGCAAAATCTAAAACAGAATTGTGATTACACAAATTGGTTTTGATTTGGGTAAAGTGAAACAAAAAAACTTAAATAAAAGTTCTATGCAAAATTTTGCAAAGAACTGATTTAGCCACCAAAGGTGCGTTTTTTTATAATTATTATAAAAAAAACACTATTAATTATAAGAATTAAAGTAAACGATGAAATATCAAGAAATGGACAATAGTAAGCTTTTCCGATATTAAAATTAAAGGAAACGATAAATTATTAAATTCTGTATATTTAAGCTAAATGTACTCAAAATTAAAGTAAAATATAAATTATTAAATTCTGTATATTTAAGCTAAATATACTCAAAATTAAAGTAAAATATGAATTATTAAATTGAATATATTTAAGCCGGTTAGTTAGAAAAATCTTTGTAGGTTACAAATTTTGAATGAATACATTATGTAAAATTAATATGAATTTTGAAATATCAATACGAAATTTAAAATAATAATAATAATAATTGAAACACGTTTTTGAACATTGTAAGAATGTATTTCTACTAAGTTTGAGATTTTCACAAGAAGAAGTCTATAAAAGAAAATAAAAAGTTTGCGAACAAAATATGCAATTAAAAATATTTTCATTCTTCTCTTCAGTAAAATATTTAAAAAAATAGTAACTCAAGATTTTAAATATATATAATACATACATAAAAATAAAAAAACGCATAAATTTGGAAATTTATTTTTCCAAAATTCTTTCAGAAAATTGAAATTGGATAAGTGTTTTGTTGGCACAGTTATAAAAATGTTCAAAAAGTTTTGAATTTGTAGAAAGGAATTCAGCTTCTTCAATAGTTTATATATTTATATTCAATCTAGAAATCGGAAAATATAAAACAAAATTGTATTTGTGCGATTATTCTGGAAGAATTTCGTAATAGTAAATCAGGATAAGTTATCCTTTTTCTCAAAGCAAGACATTTAATGCATTTTTTTTTTCTTTTCAGGAAGTGTTTTAATATTTATTACTTTCTGTTTCGCAGGTCTAAATAGATTATTATCAAAATTATTTTCTAAATTGTAGACTATGAATCTATTCGATTTAAAAGAGATGTTTCTAAATTCCATTACGAAAAATAAAAATATGTTTGCTTTCTTTGTAATTTTGTCTTCATATTATTATTATTATATATATATATATATATATATATATATATATATATATATATATTAAATCTGTTTGAGTACAGAAAACAACACACATTTGACGTAAAGTTATACAAAATTTACATCTCTTTGATAAAACGATTATTTAAATACATAACTGTATTTCTCTATGTTTTATTTTCGAAATTTTTAGCCACCCAAGGGGCTATTGTTTTAGTGAACCCAAAAATGTCGTACCTGACAATTTTTCAAAAACTTATCTTGTTTTTGCGTATATTTTATGTCAGTTTTCACCAGTAAAGAACTTAATTTTCAAAAATACGTCATAATAAATTTCTCCTGAATTTTTAATTGGTTTGAAAAAAAATGTATGCCTGATACCTACTTTCACCACTAATGAACTAAATTTTCAAATATATGTCCTAATAAATTTCCCCTAATTTTTTTATTGAATTGAAGTGAAACAAATATAAAAATTAATTATTTTATTTACTTATAGATTTATGTATTACTTTAAATCATATATGAACTGGAATCAAGATATGACTGAAAATAAATTACATTACTCAGAATTATAAGACAGCCATGAGGCAGCCATTTTTAGCCACCCAAGAGGCTATTGTTTTAGGTTGATCACTTTTTAATTTCTTATCGTTTGCTTCAATTTTAATTACATTCAGTTTAAATATATTAAATTTAATAATTTATCGTTTGCTTTAATTTTAATTACATTTAGCTTTTACAAACTCAATTTAATAATTTATCGCTTTCTTTAATTTTAATTGCATTTAGCTTAAACATATTCAATTTAATAATTTATTGTTTCCTTTAATTTAATGCGGAAAAAACTACTATTGTTCATTTCTCGATATTTCATCGTTTAATTTATTTCTTATATTTAATTGAGTAATTTAATAATAATTATAAAAAAAGCGCACCTTGGGTGGCTAAATCTGTTCTTTGGAAAACTTTGCATTGAACTTTTTCATTTATTTTTTTATATTGAATTCAATCATCATACTATTTTTTCATTCAACCATTCTTTTTCATATCGCTAAGCAAACAAACATGATAAGAGGTTATTTTCTAAAATATATTATTGTTCTTTTCTTTTAGAAAGATAACAGATTTAATTTTATGGTATTAAATTATTTACAATTTTTACAAAAACTTTTTATTTATAATAATTATTTAAGCAAATAATAAATTACTTTTTCATTGACAGTTGCTAAGAATTGACGTAGCTACTTTAAAGTGCGTGATTTTAGAAATTATTTTTTCACATAAATTCTAAAATACGAAATTTTAGAATTTAAACATATATTTGATAATGGAAGTGCAACATCCATTTTTATATTTGTTTGAATTATCCACTTTTTAAATTGATAAAAATCCATTTTTCCGTAAGCGAAAAAATTTCACTTCGTTCAAAAGCAATTAATTTTGATCTAATGGTCTTAGATTAGTTTTCATTCTTAGATGAAATGGTCTTAGAT
>BMAW01011016.1:12017-22878 GCA_019974015.1 Nephila pilipes | reverse complement strand
ATTTGTATCAGTACAAGTCGTTTCTGCATTAAATTTCATTTGATTCTGATGATTCTTTCATGGTGTTGCATTTTCTACAAACAGCAGTATATATACATCGACGGCGTAAATAACGTGATGTGAGTTTTACTTATAAATCTTCAAAAAATTCTTTCACTGGACCAAAAAAAAGTAAGATATCCTGAAGTAGATGATAGTGTTGCTCAATTTGTACGTGACACTCGATCTAAAGGATTGCCAGTTACAATACAAAAGCTGCAATGCTAGGCAAATGAAGTCCTTCATAAATTTAGAATCAAGAATTTCAAAATATCAAGAGGCTAATGGGGAAATTTAATGACAAAGGAAGGATTTTCTTTGAGATGGAGAACTTCAATCTGCTAAAAACTTCCTGTGGATTTCAAAGACAAACTCGTACAGTTTTAACGCCACGTCATCAGTTTTCGGACAAGATATGCATGTGAATTCAAGAACATTTTAAACACGGATTAAACCCTTGTACATTGATATATATGGAATTATACTTTAAATACAAAGGGTGAGAAGGAGGTGAAAATCTTGATTACAGGATACGAAAAACAATGTTTCCCTGCAATGCAATGCGTTACAGCAGACGGCCATAAATTATCTCTGCATTTGATTCATAACAGAAAATGAGTGCTCTAAAACGAAACTCCCCCCCTCCCCAAACGTTATCTTACATGCTCAGAAGAACGGATGGATCACTGTCTAAAATATAGAAGATTGGGCTAATTCAGTGTGGAATAAAAGATCTTTGAAATCCTTGAACATGCTTATCATGAACGTGTTCCAAGGTCGTTTGACGGACTCTGAAAAAGAAACTGAAGCGAAACAATTGTGATTAGGAGATAATCCCAGCCGGTATGACAAACTAACTTCAGCCACTTGATGTAAGCATTAATAATCCATTTAAGGATTACATAAATAGAGAGTTCGAAAACTGGTTGCATTTAGAAAACCATTTTTTAGCTGTTATATAGAAAAAAAAGTTTTTATTGACACAATAACACATTCTTTCAATAAATGTTGCCTTATAAAAGCATTTTATAGCACGAAAGATGATTCCGCGTAGGAAAAGGGCGACGCAGGCACCAGTTCCAAAATCAGCTGTAAAGAATCATTTTCGGAGCATGATACTGAAGGTTAGAGCAATTACAAGTTTATGTACATATTTAAAAATTTTTAGTACTGGTAATTTAAATTAAGTATTCACCTCTTATTAGTTCTCCTTTTAATTTTTTTTTAATATCCTAAGTATCAGACATCGATAAAACGTTTTACACATCCTTTGTTAGATTTCTCAAAAGTGTGTTCGGAATTTGGGGTGCGACATAGAATGAATGGCAAGAGCCTTCTCCCTTTGAAATGCCGTAAGTAAGAGTCTTGGAATATGGTTAATGTAACATTTTTAGAGGACGCCGTACATTGAGGTAGCAGCCATTGTGTCTTTAGAAAACGAGGCAGATTGCAGTCCAACTTCACCAAAGCAATTTCATGTCATGCTGGATAAAGGAGTTGTATATATCATTTATGTATTATCCTAGATAAATCCCTTGGTTGTGGAATGTATTATATTTCTTTACATGAATCGCTTGCTAAAACTGTTTTCTTAACTGATTTGATTGTAATAGATAAAAATTATATTTCTTTTGTTCGTATTTTTTCTTCAAGTTTGTAGAAGGTAATTAGCTATAGTTTTATGTAAAAGAATATAGTTTTATGTATTTATTATTGTGCTTATGAAAATGGATAAAAAAAGCAAGTTACGAAGTTTCTTCCGCGTGGCTTTTTCTCTTACTAAAGAACTGGCCATAGTATAAGGACTATCTGAATAATCGATCTCGACAGGATTTAGCATTATATATATATATATATATATATATACTCTTAATATCTAAGAGAGAAACTATGTTTTAAGTAATCATTACAAACCTGAGTAATATTAAACAATTCACATAAAAATTATATAAATAATTAAACAAATTAAAACATTAGCTTAAAAAGCAAAAACAAAAAATATATTCAGGAACAGAATCCTTTCAGAGAAAAGATCTATATAATAAAAAACATAATTTTCACTTTAGAATGTTCTGTAAATAAGTTCTTCAAATTAAGAGAGATAAAGCAAATGAAATTCAATAATTCCATGAAAATTTAGTCAAACTACAAGATAAACAGAAACAATATTTCAAAAATTAATATCTAATTTTGAAAAAGAAATCCTTCAAAATCATTGTTCACTGATGCAAAATCTCTGAAAACGCGAAAAAATTTGGAAAAGTAGAAGCAAGAAAGGAAAATAAGATTGTAAGTAGAAGAATAGTAAAATATGAATAATTCCATATATTAAGGAGGAAAAGTATTTTAAAAGCAACGCAGGCACATAGTCAAAAAAATTCTCTTAAGTTCTAGAAAATATTCCATCTACATTTTGAATAAAATCTCTTGTGTAACTTGTATTCAAAAAGAGAAGGAAAAAACATGCACTATTGTGTTAGAATCCATCTACCATTTCGCATATATAAATCCAACACAATCTTATGTTATTCAAGGAACACATGATGCAGAAAAACAAATAAACTTTGTTATCAGATAAATATATCGAACATTTATTAAATGTCATGCTATGCTTTGAAAACATCTAGGACAAATTTTATAACACGACAGGTGCGTTTTTCTACAGCCATACGAAAATTATTTTCTGCAAAAACTTCAACAGCTTGTAGACCTTAATTTTTATTTTTAAAAAAAGCTTCTCTCAATTTCTGCGTCTGTTCAATTTGTAATTGTTTTTTAAACATATTTTTTTTATACGTTGGTTTGTTTTAAATCATGCAAATGAAAGAAAAAAAATTAGCTTAATATAGAAATAAGATAAATAGGTATAATAAAAAATATATAAGATAAAGCATACAGAACTTTTTTAAAATTAGGAAACATACTTCATACGCATTGTAACAAATGTAAAATAAAATAAAATAAACTTAACAAAACTGTAGCAGGAACTAAATGACTTATAAGTTACATATGAACTGAACTAATTTTATCAAATGAACAGAAGGCGGTATTGCGTTCCGTAGACACTAGTGGACAAAATTGTGGAATCCCTTTGAAAAGAGTGCATTTAACAGCAATGATGTCCCATAACTTTACTATTTTAGAGAAATATCATCTAATTATATATCAATAGAAAAGAAGATAATTTATTCATTAATTTAATTAATTCAGTCTATTCCATATCCTTATTATTATAACAAACGTTCTCACGAAATAGTTAGAAATAGTAAGCACAACTTGCTTTGGGGAACTTTTCCTCTATTTGAATGAAGTAAAATAGTCATTGGACCATAATTGTTAATCTGAAAATAGCAAATATAAAATTTCAATCACAGTGACAACAATTCTGGCTTCCCTCGTGACTGGTGATATTAATTTTTCTATCTCATTTTTGGCATTAATAATGTATCAATTTATTGCGTGGCCTCGTAACAGCGCAGTATTCGATGTTCTCTTTTCCATTTACTAGATTGTAACATCCTAACTCTTCTAAAACAAATCTTTAAGAAAAAAACTACCAAATGACAAGATTACAAATTTCGCAGTTGACATAAAATAATATTCTCCATTTCTCCTTGTGATTAAACGTACTTGTTTATTGAGCGGAGCCAAGGCCTTTCTCTCGTCATTGTAGATCAAAAAATTGTTATTTTCAAAATTAAGCTCACGTACACGAGATTGATAAAATCCGTCATCGTAGAGGCATCTTTTTTTAAAATTAGTTTTATCAGTCTTTTGATTTTAGCTTTAATCGATGGCCTTACTAATTGCTTTGAAACCCTCTTTTTTAAATTATTCATGATTAACTTATTGGATAATTTTAATTAATTAGCCGAGACATCTCTGTATGTCAATGAAAACAAACCACCTAGAATATGAATTAAATCATAAAGATGTGCCAAAATATATGTATGTTTTTATAAGTAATGTGCTGTAAATGAAGGTTTTTTTTATTTAAATGTTATTTGCAATTTTCAGATATCAAGCCCCTTTTTTTAAAGCAAGAGAAATAAGCCATTTCAAACAAAATTGAATCGAATTACATAATAAGTAAAAAATTTGATGAGTTTATTTCATCCATAAAGAAAATGCATTATAACTTTTATTATCGATACAACTTGTTTAATAAATGAATGATTCAGTTGTCGGCTCTGTTCAATAATGAAGAAGCAGTTTTTAAATTTCAAACTGCTACAATTATATCTTATAAATCATTTCAAATTTTATGCCGAATGAGAAAATGTGTATTTGAAAAAGAAAAAAAACTAAATTTGCTCATTGTGAAAAACTACTGCTAAAAATTTCGAAATAAATATATAAATAAATAAAACATACATACCATTACGTGGTAGATCGTCTTCCGAATTTAAGGAAGGTCCCCGCAAAGAATTAGCAAGTTATTTCCAATAATCTAGCAAATACACTATACACACTCACATGAAACTATACAATAGCATCAATTCAAAGTTCGCACAATTACTGAACAAAGCACTTCGAATCACGTTATCACATTATGGCATTAATTCATATAGTCTGCATACACTACGTACTCTTTTTGTACACACCAACTGAAATACATAGTTATACACTTTAGAAAGTGTTCTGGAAAGTTCTTTGGCCAAGACGGTACAAGAAATGTCACCAAATTTGGCAACTTGGTGACCTTTGGGGATCAAGATTGTCGCCAAGGTCACTCCTACCTATCGCGTCAAACTTCCAAGAAAATTCTTACATTGTTTGAAATCAGTCTTCCCCAAAATAATAGTTCTTTATTCATAGAAGACAACTTAATGCGAAGAATTACTGAAGTCCAAATACCTGCTCCCTCTTTTGAAAAACATCACACCCGGGCAACATTCTTTTCAAGAGAAATTATCCCCAGTGTTTCCAAAATACAGAATTATTCGGTCAATGTGTATAACTTTCGGCTCAGAAGTCGTCTACATCTGATTTCGAAAACAACATTATTTGAAATCTTAATAATGGTATATGAAGGACATCGTACTGATGCTGGAGCTTCGGAAGACCGTTTTCGACTTAACATCCCGATATCTAATCGAACTGTTAAGCCAAAACACGTTCTCTTTCTGCTGAGTAATGTTTCGTAGCACTTGTAACATAACGGGTCTTCATCCTGTTGCTCCCAATGTTAATTATGCCTCTCGTGAAACGATGCACACCCTCCAAATGTGTATGTACAACACAAAAGAATTTATCAGCCGAGGAAGGTGTATCACTTGCTTTCCATTAAAGACAATCACTTTGTGAACGAAGACCTTGACCCAGGAGCATCTGGTGACCAACCAATTGCCTTCAAATAATAGTCGAATTCATTATGTTTATGTTCCTTATAAAGATACTTACAAATGTAGGAACGCGCACGCTTTTTTTAGAACTGAACATTAAATTTTGAACACTTTTGAGAAGAAAAAGTATTGTAAATTGTTAAAATCGTAAATAGTATTATTATTATCCTAACATATATGTTACCCTTCTAATTTGTTCTTATTCATGAAATTTTAAAAAATATTTTCAACCAATTTTATGTGACATTTTCTCCTGCCTTACTATCTTTTCTCATAATACTGCTTGATATGCAAAACAAAAAAAAGTAACTTAAAATAATTTATATTATACGGAACACCTGATTACTTTTGTTTTTAAGTAGTAGCATCAAGAAAACAATTTTGCACTAGAGAAGCAAGTTACGCTTCTTCTTCTTTTTCTTTCTTTCTTTTTTTTTTTTTTTTTTTTTTTTTTTTTTTTTTTTTTTTTTTTTTTTCTTCTTTTTTTGAATTTTGTTTATTAGGCGAATAAACATTTCAATTACACATTGTAAAATAACAAGACTAATTCCAATGAATTCTCATAAGAAAAGTAACTATGTTTTATTTTAAGTAAACTTATATTTATTTTTTAATCCTTTTAAATCTCAATATTTTAAAAAAATGATAAATATGTCTAATATTAATGCTTCATCCAGGAAGGAAATAAAATTTTAATAATAAAATATCGAGATTATTTTTAAGTATTTAATTAAATTCATTTTTAATAAATCCGTAATATTTTTTTTCTAACTAAATTCATAAATGGAAAACAGTATATATTCAGTTCCGAATAAATTACTCCTTTTAATTCGAACATCTGCATACTTACTTTTTTTCCTTCTTTTTAAGAGTATCTAAATACTTCTATCTTGTGCTCCATTTAAATAATATTCTTCTCGTGATTTCCTACCCGAAGAAAATGTGTTCTATTAACTAAATACTGCTCGTCAATTCTCTTACGCTTACTTGACTATACCAAATATAAATAATGGGAAATAGTACAACAGTTTTATTACTAAACGACCACCACTGTTTCTTTGTATACACCAAGATCTGATTTGGTGATTTCATTCCTGTACAAGTTCCATACAACTATTTCTGTGACTCCATTGTTGTAACAGAATACATTTAAGTAAACCCGATCTCCGTTAACGATACTTGAGGAAGTCTCAAATGCTAAACAATTGAGGATCATGACTTTGTTCCAAATTCTTGTGTTTACACAGCACTCGATGGGAAAATCATTAAGTTAGAGGAGGACATTTTGAAATTCTTCGTTTGATGGTTTATTTGAATCAGATTATTTCTAGCTTCATTTTACAATAGAGTTGAGTATTTATTTTCATTTTAGTTAAGTTTACTAAACCCCCAAGTCATAAGATCTAAAGCAAAAAATAACATTTATAATGCATGAATAAATCTGAGAGAAACATATCATTGTATTCTTAATATTTCTGTGAGGTTTCGACAAAGGATTCAAAAGAATATGCATTCGTGAATACTCACAAATGTTGACAAACATTAAACTTGTAATTTATATTTTGTAGAATGAGAAAATTAAGCGTTTTTTTTCCTATCCAAGCTAATTGATTTTTGAGAATCAAAATTTATATTTTTTGTGTGAGTTTCTTACACATGCACTAAAGAGTCATCATTATTTTAAGCTGATGTTGTCAAGATCAATCATAGGCTTGAATGAGAAAATGAAATATAAATTATTTTAAAATTATCTAGATTTCGAAAATTGAAAATTAAATTTTTTTGTGAATTTCATACAAATCGAATATAAATATTTTCTTTTTGATATACTAAGAAGATATTTTTTTAACCTAATATTGTCTTGGTAGACATTATATGTTGGTAATGGAAATCATTAAAATATATATCATTACACACTGAGGGTTCTTTAAGAGACTATATATAGATAACCTATACGAAAATAAAATGATTATTAAATATATACTATTATATATATTGATAAGCATCCACGATTATTAATCTTCAGAATCCTTTTCTGACTATAGTTGCTGCAGCTTCTTGAATGACAAATAAAATACAAGTATAATTATATGAAATTGTTCCGTTATTCATTAAGCATATGCCAATCAGTATTTCAAATCACAATTTTTAACAATTTTAGATTTCAAATCTATCAATTTATTACATATATAATTGAATGTCCTTTTTTTCATTTAGAAAAAATAATTTTGATTTGGAATTATTCCAGCACAAAATTGATTATCAGGGGTTTTTTTTTTTAAATTTTTGAATCATATAATGCATTTTTGCTCAGAACTCATGGACAGACTAACCATGAATTTCTTTACATTTTTAAATGATTGAGTAACGAAACTTATAGTTAAATAACGAAACAAATCATGAATTTCTCTCATTAATTAAAAAACCCGGGAATATTCTGATAATTTTTTTTGTTTTTATGCTTTTGCTGCAATGGATTCTACAATTCTTCAACAATTGATTTACTGTTAACAAAAAGTATATATATGCATCATCTTGTTATTTCATATTTGATTAAAAGGTAGTTTTGCAATGAATTACCATTTAATCAAATCTGAAATAACAGATTTTATTTTTAAATCACAGTAGATGAAATTTAAATGGATCAAAAAAATTTAATTAGAAGCGAAATGTTAGCAATTAATATTAAAGGAAGTTTTGATAGGAATTTGTATTAAATGTCTCATAAGGAAATTTTATATGAATTTTTTTTTTTAACTTTAAGAAATCACAGGCAAATTTTTAAAGAACGCTGGAATCACAATTTGAAGACATTGATCCAATCAGTTCTGTATAGGTATAGATTTATTACTTTGGTCATTATTTTAAATATTTATCGCTGTTTGTAAATACTAACCACTTAGCAGCTTTGCCTGTATTTCATACGAATAGCACTTTTTGCGAGCAGCGTGATTTGCCAGTATGGGGTGTAAGCATTGCATTTTCAAAGCTTACGTTTCTAATTATCACGTATTATTTATTAAAATTTACTTTTTGAGTCATAAATGGAATAAAACAAACGTTTTCCTTTTGTGTAGATATGCGTGCGTGTTTTTGGCTTACAGTGAAATATGCACTTTCGCTTAGGTATTGTATATTACAATTCGTGAAATTTCGTTTAGGTAAGCTGTAATACATATATATATATAATAGAATACGAGCAATTTTTCTTACATATTTTGATCATAAACATGCAATTTTATTTTTCACAAAAATATTTTTTCACTCGCCAATGAAAAATAGTCATTTTGGGGAATAGTTTTTTGAAATTTCTTAAGTTGTTAGTGAAATAAATTATACAAGTGTTGATTAAAACTAAATAATCTACATAACCAAATGACATTTCAGTGGTGTTTGCGTTCTGTTATGTGAAATCTTAAGATTTCATTCAAGACTTATAGACATGTTATATACGAGATAAGAGAATATATTTTTTTAATTCTTAGTAACATTTACATTTTATTTTAAAAGTAGGATGGTAACTAGTTCTTTTGGTGGGGAACAATTTTTTTTTAATATTCCTAATGAAAAAATAGGAAATGAAAGTGAAACCTACTAAATGTGTTTATAGTTACTCTGACTAATTTTACGCAGCTTTTTTAAAGTTTTTTTTAAAACTCCATTTAGCATTACTGTATTTCAAAACGAAACATCGAGAATATATTTACACCACAATAACTAATATTTTTAAAAACTGCATCTTAAGAATTTAAATAAAATATTTCAATGCTGGTAAATATTGTTTAAAAAAAACTGCATCCTTAACATTTAGATAAATTCTATGAATGCCTAATTTTTTTCTTTTAAAATATAACGTGAAAAACCATTTAACATTATATTATAGGATCCAAAACATGAAATACATTTATACCAGAAGTAATGGCTTAATCTAGATAAAAATAAAAGTATAATAAAATATTTTGATCTCTATAGGACATCAAAGTCAGAAAATAATATTAATGCTGAGTGATTTCGAAACTGCAGAAATATTCTGAGTTTGGATCTTATTCTTTAACATTACACTCTAAGCCATTTTTAAAGAAACATACTTTAAACCAGAATATATTCAAATATAATTTGCTCAAATCTTATTATATCTTATTAAGCACATATTTCACTGAATTAAACTAATAGTATTAATTAATTGCTTTACTTACAATTTCAGCCAAACTCCGTGGTTGTTTGACTTTCGAAAATGATCTTTAACTATTTACTCTTTTCCCAAAACTTGGCTGGTTAATTTTCTAAGCGACTGAGTACTAATCCTCAAAACTAGTTGGGTAAGCGGAAGAATTTTCATTTGTATCCAAAGGAATGTCTTAGAGTACAAATATTTGTACTCTGATCTGATCATTTGCTTGGGTGCATTTGATCATCTCGCTTAAAAAAATATTCGATCTAAAAAAATAGATATTATTATAATCTTTGGCTATCTTTCTAAGAAGAATTAAATAATAGCAAAAACAATTTTGTAGTTGATTTTTTTTTTTTTGATTCATGCTACGAGTTTGTTATTGTCTGCATTTCTTGTGGATATATGACCGTTTTTCATTTCGTGTTTTTTTGAACAACTTCTTTTTATTTAAATTCATTTTCATCATCAAGATCTGCTTCAATACAATTCCAAACAGAAAACTAGAGAACTAGAGGAATATCTTAAAATACATTTTATGAAACTGAGTGACTCCTTCGTGATGAACTGAACAGTTACTTTTCAATGCAACGTACAAGTTTCCTTTCAGAATAGAAAGAATTAAAATCACAGAGATAATATAAAACATTTTCCAAAAAACACTAAGTTGAGTATTGAATAAGACTGTCAATATACTGGTTCATTTCTAGCTTATATTTATTCATTTACCTTCGATGTTAATGTTATCTCCCAATTAAAAAGAATTTTTTTTTTCAATCGTATCTTTAAACATCGTGGACACCCTAAGGACATTAATATTTATTTTTCTATACATTTTTAAAAATAAATTTTGATATGTAGAATCTTTTATCAAAAGAATTAGTTGCTGTACGATAAACTGATAAACCACTTTATACCTTAAGAAACATTTAAGGATTAGGTTAAGTTAGGAATTTTTCTCTGTGGTCATTCAGACTTTTTAATCAGTGATTGAACTTTATTGTGATAGTTCACTCACAAATACTAGGTAGCGACATCGGGGGGTCAAAATTGCACCAAAATTCATAGGTTACACTTATCGTGACTACTGGACGGTATGTTAAGAATAAAAGGACATGCGAGGAGTTGGGAATACCATATCTAAGAGTGAATACCATATCTAAGCTTTTGTTATATATATTATATTAAAAGAGCTTAGTTTTTTTTGAATATGTAATAATGATATTTTAATCATTCTATAGAACTGTAAAATATTTTTTTTTTTTTGTCAAAAAGGAGTTTTTCCCTCTTAGTTGGATATGAATTC
>BMAW01011016.1:0-11617 GCA_019974015.1 Nephila pilipes | reverse complement strand
TTTTTTTGTCAAAAAGGAGTTTTTCCCTCTTAGTTGGATATGAATTCGATTTGGGAATAATAATTCAAACTATAACACAATAATGTTCTAAATATTTTATACTTCTGAATAGGGTACCTAAGCATATAATGAACCAAAATATTTTTTCTAAGCAATGCATGCTCTAAATAATGCTACTACAAACTATTATGCAGTATCAATAATATCTGTAATATTTTCTTCTATAACTTATCTGCGTATGATAAAGTTTGAAAACATTGCATTCGTAATCTTACATTGCAATTTTTACAAAAATATCTCATTTCTCCCCTTACATTATTCTCAAATAAATACATTTTACAGTCTCTGGTAGAGTTTTTCTCTTTTCCTTCTAAAGGTGACTTATATTAAAAATTTAGTTAACGCTTGAACGACTCCCTTTACAAAATTTAAAAGCGAAAGATCACTGAAATTAAATCCTTTCAAAGCAAGTTCTAATGGAAAACAGATAGTCAAATATATATGTTGTTATGTAGTCAAATTACAACATTGCTCTAGCATAAAGGTGTGAAGCTAATAAAAATGATTCGGCTACGATAAAAACTGGAATTCCCAAGACATTTTAATACAAAAGCATAGACCGTAGGAGAAGCGGGTGAGACAAATTTCTTCCTGTATGAGAGACGGGGACGAGATTTAAAGGTTAAATATTTAAGTCAACTTTTATTTTTACATAAAGAAAATATTAGTTATTTTTTTAGTGTAGCTTTTATTAATGTCGCACTAAAAGCAACACGAGGGCCTTTGGCAACGGATCTCGTAATTTTGAACCTCGGTCAAGTGACGAGGACGACACCTCCTCTCCTAACTTCCACACCAACAGGAGGACTTTGAGCACCAACAGATTTATCTTTCATCAGCCCTGGCTGCACGGTGGGTCTTTAGCGGTCAAGGATCGAACCCGCGACTGAACGAAAACCGCGGGCCACGAGTCCGAAACCATGACCACTAAGCTACCGCGGCTACAGATAAAGAAAAGAAAACCATCATATATTTGTATACATACATTTAGTGTGGCAATTATGAGATATGCTCCTGGCACTGATTTTTCAAACTTTTTCTATGTTAACAAATTTTGTTTGATATTGCAATAATTCTTAAAATCGCTCAAAATTGTGAGATTTTCAGAAGAAGAAATGTGGATTCCCATATCAAAACTAAGAATAGGCATGTTTCAAATAGATTTATTTCCTTCAACATAATAGCTTGTTTTATTGATATATCTTAACCGAAATCAAGAAATTAAACTTAAACAATTTTCTTCAAGGTTCATCTTAGATGCAAACGTTCCAATTGATTTTCTTGTTAACTTCTCAAAAAAGAATTGAAATCTATTCCACGAAAGACAGTAAAAATCAGTTTCAATTAACGGAAACTAATCTAGTCTCTGTTGGTTAATAGCACAAGAGACTAATTGTAAATGACACGTGATAAAAAACCGAGATCAAAGATAAAAGGTCGTTTCTGCTTTTCTCTTGCGCCCTTTTAACCAAGTCGCTCTCAATTTGACTTGCTGCTAGAATTTATATAAGGCTTCTACAATAGATATCCCATCAAACGAAATACTCTTCAAGCATTTTGATTAAGGACTTCGCGCGTCTACTAATTCAGATTTATTTCTAACTAATAACAACAGTCTCTTTAAAACGCTATGTAGTTCATGACAACTGAAATGATTTTGAAGTTAGTAAAGCTGAACACACTCTCAGCTGTTGTAGCACCTGTTATTTCAATGAACTTTTAGTATGTCAAAGTATTTGAGAACGTACGAGGGTGGTTCAAAAAGTACTTGTAATTAAAGACAGATAGCAATATTAAGGTAAAGTGTTGTTACCACTGAAAGTTGCCATTTGTTTAACAGAGAGCCGAAACATATTTGACATTGATTCATAAGATAATTTGGCAATCATTTGCTGCCTAATAAAAATTTGATTGCTGTCGCGTCGAGTTGTCAACGTCATTTTGCATCCAGTTTTCACCATCGGTGGGGCCTGGATTCCTCTTTATACACCGGAAATCAAGTGACGATCGAAATTGGGTTGCTTCCTGTGAATATTTTCCAAGAAAGAGGAAGATGGTCTCATCAGGTATCAAAGTTATGACGAATAATTTTTGAGGTGTGGTTTGATTTTTTATCTTCGCACAAGAAGCAACACGAAGGCATTTGGTGACGACCTCGTAATTTTGAACCTCGGTCAAGTAAAGAGGATGACACCAGAGCTGGCACTTCTCTCTCCTAACTTCCACATCACGCCAACGGGAAGACTTTGAGCCTTGACAGATGTAATGTTCCTCAACCACGGTTACAAGGCAGGTCTTTAGTGGCATCAAGCTCGAACCCACTACTCGACGAAATCCGCGAGTCCGTGACCATGACCTTTTTAAGGTGTGAAAGGCATCATGGTCACGAACTGAGGCTTAAACTGCTGTCTAGTGTGTTATGGTACTTACTAAAACAGACCATATTCGATGCTACGAGCACCATCTCTCGGAATTTCTAAGGACTTATTGAACTACAAACGTATTTTTGAGTTAGTAAATTAGAATAATCGAAAATAAAAACATATGCCATTAGCTTATGAATCAAATATGTCCTTTAAATGTGTATTTTGAATATGAACATGTTTATTCGATGAATTAGTTTTAATCGCTCTCCGAGAGAGTATTATAGTTAAAAAATATATTATGTCACCAACTTCATGTGAAAAACAATTTCTTTTACAATCTTCACGTGACTTAGACCTAATTTCGTAATTTTCCCTCAGCAATTGAGACTAATTATGTTATACTGTGGGAAGACCACTTAACATCAAAACTGTTTTTTGATCATAAAAATAAGGTCAGAATAATATTTATCGCTAGAGAAATATTACAAAATTTGTTGAAATCTATCTTATTAGCTATAAGTATGAGTAACTTAGTCTTAACAGTTTTAAAAAATTCCAAAAATGAGAGAGGTGAACAACATGATTCAGAAAGGCAGAATATTCTAAAATAACATATTGTTTTTTCAAGTCTTCCCTTTTATAGATCGTAAATAATTTGTTAATCTCTATTCTGCAACTCCCTTTAAAATGGTTTTTTTTTTGGAAATATTCCTGAATGACAATTTGTTTCAAAAAAAGGTAATTCATCGATAAAAGATTCCATTAAAAAAACTTATTGAAGACAGATTTGAATATTTAATGGCTTTGACATATTTTGAAGTTTTAACATGAATGAAATATTCGCAAAACATTTGTAAAGAAAAAACAAAAATTTATAATATAAAATAATTACCTTAACAACAAAGAAATCTGTAAAAAAAAGTAGAAGTTTCTCAGAGTGCCTATCAACATAATAGATATACTCTAGCTTTTTCTACTAATAAAACCAAACCAGACCATTTACATAACACATCAATCAATAACTCCCGAGACTAACATTGAAAACAACATTTTTTTTGCAAAATTTTTTTTTATTTATCAACATAACACCTTTTGTTAATCACCTTTTAGGGTGATACAATCGTTCCAACACTTTTCCAAATCTTTTTTTTTTTTTCGCAAGAAATCTTTTTTGTTGCGAGTAAATAGCGATAAACAGCTTTCTGAATCTTCGACTCGTTGCTGTTTTTGTTCCATCGAAAGCAATCGCGGCACCCACTTGGAAAAAACCTTTTTCATGCTCAATTTTTCATGAAGGATAGTAAATACACTTCCATATGATATCTGTGTCATCTCAGCAATCTCACGGAGCTTCACTTTACGATCTTTCATTATAATTTTTGTCACTTCACTCACATTTTCCGGTGTAACGGCTTCCACAGGTCTACCCGAGCGTTCCGCGTCATTTGTGTCGGTACGACCACGTTTAAACTCGGCAAACCACCAACAAATCGTTGCTTTTGATGGACAAGAGTCCGGGTAACATTTTTCAATCCATTGTTTTGCTTGCACGGTGTTTTTACCCATTAAAAAGCAATGTTTTATCAGAACACGAAACTCGGTTTTTTCCATTTTTTAAACAAACTACAAAACGACTTTACTCCAACCTCGATAACTCAGCTGTTTCTGGTCCGATCGACTTAAAATTTTGACACGTTTCAAGCAAAGGTTCGTACTCTAGAAAGACCTGGTTACTGGTTTACTACGAGCGCCATCTCTGGGTTAGTCTCGGGAGTTATTGATTGATGTGTTATACCAACCATCTCTATAATTACCATCGCATATTTCTGTCTCTTGTATGATTTCGATAATATGTTATATAATACATCTTTGATGGAATTGTAATCAACCTAAAATTCTCCGTTATCAGTGCTTCCAAAGTTAACCTAATTGATTGGTTGATTATTATTATTATTATTATTGTTGTTGTTGTTATTGCAGAAGAATAAATGCTGTTTTCCACACAGATTATCAAGAAGACAGAAGAAGATACTTTTGCGCTGTAAAATTGCATGTAACCAAGTCAGCTTATATTTGCTAAAATTATTTCTTAAATTTATTTTGTTTAATGTTTATCCGTCCAATTTTATTTCAAGACATATACTGCTTTGAAAAAGAGAAAATTTTGAAAATGAAATTTGAGAGAAATCGAGAAATCCTGATATATTTCAGACAGGAATTTTCTTGTGTGTGAGAAATCCCATATGATGAAATCCGAAATCGGAAAATTTATATTGCTTAAAGTAATTTCTTTTCAGCAAAGAAAACGGATTTGTCTGCACTACAAGAGAAAGTGACTCTGAATAAAGAACCAATTTGAAAAAGTTTCACTTTTACTTATTACGTGAGCATTCTATTTTTTTCATTTTTATTTATTGATATATATTTTTTTCAATTGGCCAAAAGAAGTATTATATTTTTAAATCCCAGAATTTTCCTAGAATGTGCATGATTATTATTAAATAAATTGGCTACTTTCTGATAAATTCAATTTTGCATCTGCAGTTCACAAATTTCTGATGTGAGTGTGCGCGCACTTACCTGTTTCATATCTAAAATATCACAGTAGTCGTAGAAACATTTGTACTCATTAGGTATTGCTTTCCATTTAAAAAACTATATCGAAGTAACGAAATTTTAATTGAAAAATATTAACATGCATCTTTCTTATTAACTCGGTTGTGAAAAAAAGTTATGAAATCATTTTTTGTTGACTTTCATGTTTTGATATACAATTATTAGGAAAATATAATTCCAAAATTTTATTTCGGAGGTAGTATCGATCAATGCATTCTTTTAATTTATGAAATTAGTTCTGGTCGCCTTGAAACCATTTGTTACGTTTTCGTAATGTTATAAAACAAATATAGGTGTATGTATTTCGAACAATTCAAATTAATTACTTTTTTCTATCAAGTAGTTCACAGCAAAAATTCTAGATTAAATAAAGAAGTAAGAAATCAATCATAAAAGAGTAATTTTTCTAAATTTGTATATACACTCTATTTTATTTTCAACCTGAGATATTTCTAAGTAATGTTCCTTTAATCCATATTAAGATAATGGTTAATGGATGGTACCATAAATTAAATAATAATAATATAACGTGTTTTTATCAAAACATTTATTGTTTCAATATTTACCTTTTACTTATTGCTACATAAAATTCTATTTTTTGTATACACTCATTGTAAATAAAACTTAATTTTAGATCATTGGAAATAATTAATTTTGTTAAATTCTTTTGATTCTGAATAGAAATTTGTTTGACACTAAGTTGTCTCCGTATTATAGAAATCGAATAAATGTGCATAAAAAAGGTATTTTAAAAATGGAACTGCAAATTAATTAGATTATGCGGGACATGGAGCAGCAAAGGCTGCAATTCCAAAGCAAATGGTAGCCGCGGTAGCCCAGGGGTCGCGAAATGAGTTCGACAGTGTTTCTGCTGAGTCTTGAATTCAAATCATGATGTCATTAAAGACTTGTATAAGAGCGATCGAGGCTCCATATCCTCCCTTGGGCATGGTGTGAAGTTTAGAAAGAGGACATAGGCTTCATCCTCATCACTTAATCAAGGTTAAACATTACGAAATCCGTCGCCAATAGTCCTCGTGTTGATTCTAATTAATGTACAATCAAAACAAAAAGCAAATGATTATAAATACAATCATAACTGAACTTTTTCAATACAACAATAATGCCTATTAAATATTTATTACTGATAAATTTGAATTTCTACTTGTAATAGGAATTTTACCATAGCAGAAATGAAATAAGAAAGAGTAACAACGAAAGAGAAATAGTGAGCGTAACTTAGAGTTAAAACATTAGTTTACTATGTTTGATTAATGCTATTTAGAACTATAGGCAAGACATAGGCTAAATACAAAAAAAAAATCCAAAGCAGGTTTTTAAAGCACTCTTTTGACGTTTTCGGCATTGGAGAAAATTTTCTATTACTTGTTACGTTGTTTTAAAACACTGATGCCTGATGCTGATGTAAATATTTTACTCTAAGTATTTAGATACTTCGATCCTTCTCTCAACTTAAATCTTGTCCCAGAATTTTTAAAAGAATCTCATAAGAAACAATCTAAAAGCTTTCATTATCAATTCCTTTTTTTTTCTAGTTTGTAACAAATTGATTCATTTACATATCTGATTGGATCAAATAAAAAAAAACGAATTCTTAACGAAATGAAATGAAACATTGAACAAAGTTGAAAAGGAAATTGATTAAAACAGAAGTAATTAATTTCATTGTATACGAGCATGGAAGTCAAACAAAAATTTCGTCAGCAAGCCACTATTTAAATAAAAGTAAAAAGTTGAATAATTTGCGTCGATAATAAATGAGATGTACTCTTTCATAGTTGGTGTTTATCTTCAGAATAAGAGTTCAAGTAAGTGATTAATCAAACGATGTATTACTGATTCAGTTGAATTATTATGCAAATGATTTGTATGTAATTCAATAACTCTATTATACTTATGTTTTTTCTCTGAAAGGCAGTAGTTTGAAATGTTATTAATGAAACTTTATATGTATTACTGAAATTCTTTATATTTGTTACTCTACAAAAAATTCTAGTAAAAATACTTATTACGAAGAATATTTTGTGATTTTATTAAGAGCATATTATTTTAGCCAGAGCTAGAAACATTTTACTGAGATCAAAATTATGTTCCTTATATTACTGATGAAAACAGGTAGTTTTATGTATAAAAAAGCAAGCAAGCAATTACTCGTAAGGAAAGCAGGTAAGTACCATTAAATCTTATTTTATCACTGAATTCTATATATTAAGACTTTTGTGGGTATGGCTGAATGTGAAGAGGCCTTTATGTCATTTTATTGTGAATATTGTTTAGTATATTAAAATATAATTTATACAACCAAATAAAAGACAATGGATGTATAATTAACTTCATCATAATTTTTTAATAAAGCGTGTATTACATTTTGTGTATGTCTGAGATATTTCAGAAACACAGTTTATTGTTTACATGGATTATAAAAAAAATTAGCGAAGATCTTATTTTATTTTCTAGTATTGAAATAACTCATTCCGAAGTTTTGTATTTCATGTTACTAAAAGTATGATTCTTAAAGTGCGAAAGAAAAAATCTCTTTTGTTAAAATATAATAAAAAATCTCCTTAAAAAATTTACTTTTATAGTCAAAAACACACGGTTTAAGCTATGGTTTCCTAGGAAAGTGGATCTTATATCTGATGGCTGCAATATTGAGTAGGATCATGTCACTAAAACCTCGTCAATGTAAACCAGATGGCGTGGTTTCTTAAAGAGCGTGAAATGCGAGCATAATGTAGGAAAGATTTGAGGTTACCAAGGAAAGACTTGACTAGAAAGATTTATAACTTTGTCAACCCCAATATTACGAATGCCAGATAATGGCTCCGCTGTCCTAGAAAATCATAGCTTTTACGCACGTGCAATGAGAAAAAACCCTGCCAATCTGTAGAACGGTATTGAAGAAAATTAAGTGCCAGTTTTTTACACAATGGTGACTACGTTTCAGAATATTGTCATTACCAAGATCGCATATTTTTTTATTTCAAGTATAATGGGAATAGGACTTGTTATAAGAATTTTCCAATTAGGGAAGAACAAATAAAAATTTCTATATTAGCATTCATCTTTGTTAGTATCTTCAGACAGTAAAGATGTACGTTTGCGGAGCCTTACCGTCTAATAAATGGGGAGATCCTAAGTCAATATCTAAAAAAAATAACAAGAGCACTTTATGGTAAGCAAATTCTGAACGGTATACGTGAGGTAGACAAATGTGCCTGTTAATATGATTAGTACTGTTTAAAGCCATATATGTGAAGTAAACAGTATTGAAAAGCAAAATGGAAGAGGAGAAGATATTCTTACATCTCTTGCTGTAATTGCTTATAATTAGACCAATAAGATATAGATATATAAAGCCAAATGTTTGCGTTATTTTACGTATCTCAGAAAAATCCAAAAGTGGTGCAATAAATACTTATTAAAGTTCTCTTTGTATATTATGTTGAGTGTGTATGGACAGTTTACAATAACCCTAACAAAGAACTTTCATAAATTAGAATTTTTTTCCACATAGGTTATAGTCGGACGATTCTGAAACTACAGGAACTGAGAAACCCATCGGACAACCCACACGAAAGAAATCTTTAGCAAATTGTGAGGGAAAAGTGAGTAACAAATCCAAAATATGTGTCTCTTGTTATCAAAAATTACTGGAAGTTATTGATGCAGTAGATGCTAGAAAAAAAAAACAGTGAGAATGTTAATGCACTCTATAACATGAAAAGTGAAGCACCAAGATAGAATTATGGAAATAAACGAAATAGCGTGTGCACACACCTTACAATAGAATATGCAAATGATAAACTTTTAGTGGACAATGATAGACTAGCTGGAGCTCAGTGCCTTTCAAAGGGGCACTAGAAGATCTACGTGAGCTATACCAATGCGTAACAGTCGGATGTGCCAACAGTAAGAGCAGATGTCACCAATTGTGAGAGAAAGTGTAACTGGTCTAAAAAAACCAGAATGGTCCAGCTGCAGATTCTCTCGATATTTGGATCGGAGCAATATTACCATTCAACGATGATGGCAGGAATGGGTTGACCATATCCATACACAGAAGTAGGAAGCGTTCGACAGAAGAGATGACAAAATGAGAGGACTGAGGAATCATCCGTTCAGCGCACACAGCCACTGACGCACACTTATCAACAATCCGTAGTATAATCGGGACACAAGTGATTGCAATGACCATCTATAAGCGACTCAACAGACAGGAGTTGAGGTCACGGAGGCCATGGTACAGACTGTCCCTATCACTGACTCACACCATTGCAATGGTAGAGTTCCCATTCAATCTGAAATCTAATAGAGTGAAGTAGAATTGTTTTGAGTTACGCTTCGAAATGAGCCCCTATGACTCATTAAGAAGTGTTTAGAGACGTGCATGATACCTGCGGGGATCTCACCTGATTGTTATCCAAGACTAAGCCAAGCAACCAAAAGTTAAGGCATGGGATGTCATTTCATTTGATATCCGGACTCCTTTGGTTGTTACCCGTGACACCCTTACATCACGACGGAACGTTCCGTAGCGTTTCCCTTCATTTCCCGAATTCTGAGCTTACATTTCAACAGGATGATGCTCGACCCCACTCAGGACGCCATTTCTATTGCTTGTCCTCATGCTTCTTTAACTCTTCTATGGTAGGCGTGAATACCAGATATATCCTTTCAATGAAATAATTATCAGGTGTCTCGGACCGTCGCTGGTTCGTGTCGATCTAACTCGCCTATTGGAATGTGTATGGCAAGTATCTCCGCGGGAAGACATCCTCTAATTCTACAAGTGAATACCCAGCTGGGTAACAACTTACCTTAGGACCAGGAGTGGTTTAACGCATAATCATTATTATTTTTCTTTTGTAGCTGTATTTCCTGAATAAAAAAAATCCATTTCAAGAATTCAGTAAATTATACTGTTAACGTTATGTTTTCAATGCATGTACATCATACCAACTGGTTTTCATTCCATTCGTATACTTCCTTCTCAGCATGTTGCCTTTTACGTTATATAGTGTACTATCTGTCAGTATTGTCCAAATAATCATGTATTATATTCTGAATGTTTCAATGAAAAAAAAACAATTGTTGTTCCGGTTGATAGACATCATTTTTAGCTGTTTGTAATTTTTTGTTACTTAAGCAGATGTTTTTATTTCTGTTTAGAATTGTTTCAATTTTAAAATGACTAGTAATGGAAATAAAAGTAAATTATAATTTTTTATGTCTTTATTATTATATTCTGACGATATTTAAAACCAAGTGCGTTAGTATCGATGCATTGGTGCAGAGAAGTAGTTTGAATATTGTAAGCTTTATTTAAACTCGGCTGATTTTATAGCACATAAAATTAATCGAGCAATGAGCCACCAATGAACACACGGCATTGACAAATAATATATGTCATGTTTTACCAGCCGGTATCCATTGTTCCAAAGGTGTTAAGTCTCTTGACCATGCTCAAAATTGCTAGGTATTTTATTTCTTGGGCGATGTTAATTCAAAACTACCAAATAAAGACCAAAATACATATGCAAAAATGTGTGAGACACCCTTCATAGCTTTCGCAATATTCATCGTAACAGGACAAAATCAGTATTATTGTTATTCTCTAAAAAGGAACTGAATTATGATATTGTGTTATTAATCGTGTAATTTAAATTAAATGGTTAATTAACTTCTTAAAGAGAATTTTTTTCTTTGTGTAATTTGATTTTTTCCTTATTGATTTCTTATTTTCACATAAGACTAAATAAATTTCAAATTTTGAAGAATTTTTCCTGAAAAGCTTCTAGATAATGGATATTTAAAATGGGGTTCTCTCAATATCGAATTACTCTTTTGAAAATATGACAATTCAAAATTTCTACTCGACTCAATAGTTTTTAAAGCTTTTAATATCAACCCATAGATATTTTGTTTTTCATTCTATACATGTGAAAAAATTTGAAAATATAATATTCCTACAAAATATTTAAATTATTAAATACATTTATAAAAAGTGAATGATATTGTAGAGAAATTTCATATATCTGGATTCCTTACATCATGAGACCCCTAAAATTAAAATACGACACAATTTCCTCTAAAAAGCATTCAAAATGAAATTTATAATCGAGATTCATGAAGTCTTAACGGGATGTTAGCTAGATTATTATTTTTAATTCTTAATTCACTTACATGTAATGTTTTAAAAACGGAAAAAGACTGTGAAAAAATTGAGAAATAGTATATGCCCCTTAAAATTGTGTTCCCTCAGTTTTATCAGTAGCTGATAATCAGATTCGAAACACAATTTTAAACATATTGTGTTCTCAATTTTCTCCTAGTTCTGAAAAGAGCTCAGATTCCAATATAAAGAAATATTTTTAAAATTTAATTAACTATGTTGATTTAACTAAGCAAATAAATTTATTAATTAACAATACAATTGATTGAGTTACCTTTGAACTGATCCCATTATTATCAATTTTTTCCAATAAAAATTTCAAAAATTATTATGACATTCCCTCCTTCCAACCTCTTTTCTGACAAATTTACAGTCGTCG
>BMAW01011015.1:0-12393 GCA_019974015.1 Nephila pilipes | reverse complement strand
CCTATGAAGGCATACAGACCTGAAGAAAACTTATGTTTATAATCTAATGAATTTAAATACGCATTCGAAGCAGATGGTTATGAAATTGTTTTAAGCATTTCCTTAATTAAAGTGAAATAAAAAAATATTTATTTTATAATGTTTTAATAACAATTTGTAAATTTTAATTCAGTATAATGATTACACATACACAGTAAAAATACAAAGTAAATTGTTTATTCAGAAAAATAACATTTTGTATTACGTTTTACATTACAATCGCTTCTTCACATTACAGGACAACAACTTTTTAAATTGATTTCAGTATAATGATTACATATGTTCAGTAAAGATACAAAATAAATTGTTTATTTACAAAAACAACATTCTGTAATAAGTTTTACATTACAATTCTTTATTTACATTAAAAAAAATCACATTATTGTGTATTTATCAGATCATCGGATTTTATGTCATACTGTTCATTGAATAAGTCCAAATGCATTAACGACCAATGTCCATGGGCAAGAGTAGTAATGCCATCACCATTAACAAATCTTTTGTCATCGTTATATGACAAAGCAAGTTTGTTTTGTTTTATAGATTGTATTGAATGAAATTTAGATCTAATTAAGTTCATGTCAACATATTTTAATTTTTGATTAAGAAGGCAGTCTTTGTAGTCCTCAAATGTTATTTTATTTTTTAAAGTTTGTTTTTTAATCCCTTTTAACCTCTTTTCAATCTTATTGTTTGTTTTGTATGCATACATTTTTGATTTTAATCCTACATATTCTGTCATAATATTTCCCTTGTTTTCATCTTTCATTTTCCCGATGACTTTTTTGTTTACAAGAGGTAAATTATAAACGTTGTTTTTGTCATAGTCAGAAGTGTCATACAAGTTAAGGTCATCTTTCATGTCACTGTAAAAATCATCAGTCTTTATTTCATATATAAAAGAATCTGTATCAGTGTACATGAGCTTTATTTTCGAGTCATAACGGTGCTTCATATACTCATAGTGAAAAGAATACATGAGAACTTTTGATAAGTCTAAAATTGTCATTCCTACATGTATTGGTTTGAAAAATTTGATATTGGTTTTTTTTAGATGAACGGCCATTAAGTTTTCAGAAAATATTGTGCGACGATTAAAATTTGATTTCGCTATTAACTTTCGAGCTTGCTCTTCTGTTGAACATAAACGGATATCTACCCTCCTTCTTACATTTTCCATCGTTTTCCCGAATATGCTATTATTCATTAGTTTGTAAAAATCCTTTTGAAAATCATTTACGGCTTTAGTTCTTAATTTAGTATTATAATCTATGTAATTTTTAAGCCAAGGAGATTGAAAAAATTTTAAAACACGATGAATTTTTTTCAAGATTAACCCTAATTTTAAATAAAGTTTTAAATTCGAATAATGGAGAACATATTTAGTTTTTGGTTCCAAAGTAGTTAAAAGTCTAGGTTCTTTACAATTAGGTGGGGTTTTATTTTCAGGGGCAAGGGGAAAATCTGAATGTTTGTCATGCAAATCGGGGGGATAGTCCAGATCTACTTCCAAGATATAACCTACATCTGATTCATCTGATAAATTTAAAATATCCTGTGTAGTTAAATTATTATCACTCCAAACAAAATCTTTTAAGGGTAGATATTTACTCATTGCGTAACCGTACAAATTATTTGCGTCAAGGTACATTAAATACTTTATTTCATCATCTGGATTAAAATTAGGCATATATTTGTTGTTAGCTATAGCATAACGATTGCAACATTGACTAATACCTCCTCTTACACCATTTTCTATAAAAAGAAGCATGTCGTAATCTGTGAACAGTTCGATAGCTACTTTAGTCTTTAATAACATAGCATCCCATGATAATGCTGGGGTGGTAAAGTACCAACAGGGGTCGAGTTTATAAGTTTGTATACATATTTTTCTAAAGTTTTCAAAAAGATCGGTTAACAATAGGACATCTGTTTTTACATATAGATCACAGTATTCACCAAGATTACTTAAATTAAATTGATTAAATACTCTACATGCATGATTATAATCCTCTACACTTATAGCCTCTTCATTTAGTTCATTGTAAAATTTGCTAATAGGTGGTAAACAAGAATCTTTACATTTTTCAAAACTGTCGAAATAATCATACGGAAAAACCCCTTTTCTTAAAAGTAAATCTATTTTTTCTGAATCAAAATATTGTTTCATATATTTAAATTCATCTTTTTTTAGTGTTTTTATCAAGTTTTCCAAACTAGAAGGCATGAATTTGAAAGAATCTAAAAACCTTAGCTGAAAATCATTTGAAACACTTTTACTGAAGGAAATATATTTTTCTTCAGTGTTCGGAATTAAGTTAATTTGTTTTTTATCATATCCTAACTCTTTAATAAAAATATGAGCGTCATACCCAGAAAGATTATGGAAGAAAACAGGCAAAAATTTGGGGGTTTTCATTGCTAAATTACAACTATTACAACAAGGACCATTAAATTTTTGAGTAACATGATTATGATCCCTAACCTTGATATTGTTTTCGCGAAAGGTTTGATCACAAACATAACAATTTTTAGCATTATCATACAATTGCTTTTCTGATTCGGTAAGAGGTAATAACGGTTTTGGGTTTTTATAAATATGTTCAATTTCTATTGCATCTTTTTCAAGCTTTTCAATAAAACATTTTGGGGCATCAGTACCTCTATATACAACCGGATCCTTATAATGTCCTCCTTGATAACTGATAAAATAGCAAAAACCTATCGGGACATGTTTTTCATACATATTAGTAAAGGAAAAGTTTGGGTCAGGACAGCAAGTATCAGTTTTCATAGTTACACACTCGAAATCCGCATACACAACAAAAGGTATTTTCAAAGAATGTTGGAAATTTTTAAATTTTAAAAACTTACATGTTTCTGACGGCATTACTACCCTTGCAGGACTTTTATTCCCACACATCTCGTTGTGCTGAAGAAGTTTGTATTCTGTTTGGAAGGCACTTAAGCATCTCTTACATATGTAGGTCTTATGTTGATGTTTTGATAGTTGCTTTGAAACAAGTCGAGATAAGCTTTTAATGAAACAATAGTGTCCGAGATCATTATTTTTTATATATAGCAAATCTATATGTTTTTCACATACTATATCACTAATAAGAAGAGGAAATATTTTTAAATCTTCTTCAAATGAATAAATGTTTATTCCTATATCATTCATTTTTGAAAAATTTTTCACTTCGTTTAGAGGTGTTGGAAAGGATATTCCATCAAAGTTCAACTTATTTAGGTGAGTGACATAACTTGACGTCTTGTTAGGGTGGTTGGCGCTGGGGTAGAGAGCTGCGAGAACAGACCACATGAAACATTGAGAATCCTTTTTATTGATGACATTGATGATTGCCTTAGTTTCAGCTATCTGCTTCGGCACCTCGATGAATGATGATGAACCTCTGAATGGAGAATAACGATTTGTGCGGACTTCGAGTCTTAAGATTTCGTCCAGTGTCCAGCCCGAGTCTTTACCCTCGAAATCCTCACTTTCTTTCACAATTTTCTCAGACATGGTGTCATAAAGGCTGACGAGATTAGTCTCTTGAAATACTTCATTATTCGACGTTTTGAATTCTACGTTCTTTATCATTTTTCCTGCATCTGTCTCTTTCGAGTAAATGCAATGAATCCATTTACTCACTTTCAAGGATTTGTAAGTTTTGAGTTCATTGCGAAAAATAAAGACTGTCTCTTCTTTTCTTAAGAGTAGAAACTCTTTTATCCCCAGTGAACTATCGTTATTGGGGAGATTAAAAGATTTATACGCTTTTTGAATAGCACTTTCGCTCTCTTTTGGTGGTAAGGAGATTTTTTCAAGATCATCATCGGAATTTTCAGGAACGGTCGTAGAGTTTTCAAGAACAGCAGCAGAATTTTCAGCAGATGTGGACAACTGTGATTTTTTCTTTCTACTTGAAATAGTCAAATCCAATATCTTTCTCTTTCCCGCTTCTTTCTGCAACTTTCTTTGACAGTTTCCATTGTTTAAATGATGTAATAAGTTGTCTCTACGGGTAAATGATGTACCGCAAAACTCACATACAATTTTTTCTGCAGAATGCACAGAGTCTTTGTGTCTTTTTAAATCACTTGGTTGGGCGAATTTTTTACTGCAGTCTGGACATTGATGGGAATACTTTTTTTCATGAACTTGTAACGTATGGCGTTTTAAATTATAGTTTGTATTGAATCCTTTTCCACAAGCAATACAAGAAACCATAATGAAGCAGTAGAAATTATAGAACGTTGCTAACAAATGTTATGCTCAGCTACCCTGTAGCGATCATGCACAGCACATATATTCGATGGAGTGAATTGGATTGGATATGCCGCGACAATTGTATTCTGTTACGGGCGGCGGGCGCTGTTGAGTTCGTCGCTAATGTCTCCTGATGAATGCAACGTTAAAACGAGCTGGGTCTGCGTGTGTAAAGAGAGGGAGTGTTGGTCGCGAGTCTATTTCAGGGTGGAATACGCCCCTCCCACGAAAGTGACACGTGATGTAGAGACAAGTCTGTTTGGACGTATTCAGGAAAACCATTCTACTATTGGTCAAAGTCCCCCTTCGAGCGGTGTACTTTGAAATCGGCGGCTGGCGTGGGAACTGCTTCGACACCTTACTAGCGGCTAAATCAAAGGAGGTCAGAGGTCGTTTCCCCTTAGAACATCGGCGTCGGGGTATTCACCCAGGGGATACTTTCCCACGAGAAACTGCCTGATCGTTGAGACCTCACTTGTTCCCTCGGGGAACACGGACAAGGAAAGAATTTATGAATTTTCCTTTTATCACACAAATTAAAATTTATAGAATTAACTGGCTCCTAGTATAAATAGCAGCATCATTGATAAAAATTATTTAGTTTAATCATGGATTCTCTCAAATTAGTTCATCCATTTACTTTAATCTTGGCAGGGCCATCTGGTAGCGGTAAAAGTCAGTTCGTTAAAAAATTAATCGAAAATAAAATGATTAAACCTTTTCCAAAAAAAATAGTTTGGTGTTATGGAGTTTACCAAACGTTATATGAAGAAATGCCGAATGTTTCCTTTTATGAAGGTATTCCATCTAATTTGTATCAGTATTCGGATACGTTAATTGTTATAGACGATCTTATGGGCGAGTTGGGAAATGATCCCCAACTAACAAAATTATTTGTAAAATTTTCGCATCACAGAAATTTAAGCATAATTTTTGTGGTACAGAATATTTTTCATAAAGGGAAAGAAATTAGAGAAATTTCCTTAAACTCTCATTATCTTGTATTATTTAAGAATCGAAGAGATCAATCTCAAATTACACATTTAGGTCGCCAATTATATCCTCGTAAAGTGAAATTTTTTCAAGAATGTTACGCAGATGCCACATCAAAACCGTACGGATACTTACTTATTGATTTAAAGCCCGAAACTGATGAATCCTTACGTGTGCGCAAGGGTATGTTTCCTGGAGATGTTTTTTATGTATATCAACCTCGTTAACCCATTACTTTGAGTCAAATAAATAGATTCAAATTGTTTAATGAATATTCATTAGTTCACAAGATGTCAGTGTGTTCTGAACAAACTTTAGAGCTCTTAAAATTAATTTCTAAAACAAAAAATTCAAAATCTATTTTGAAAAAGTGTTCAAAGAAAGAAATAAAAACTTTGTGCGAGTGTGTGCTGAATGTTTTATGTGGTAACATATCATTGACTAAAATTAAAAAAAATCGCTTATCTCCCTATAAAGAAAGCTTAAGAAAGCTTTCTAACAAAAAAACACCTCTTTACGAGAAAAAGAAAATTTTAATTCAAAAAGGAGAAGGATTCCTATCTATTTTATTACCAGCAGCTATTTCCGTCATCAGTTCTTTAATTCAAAATGGAATTTAGCAAAAAATTTGTACTGGTACCCGAAGAAAGAGTTCAAGTAGCAGAACACTTATCGGAACTTGATCAACGTATGAAAAGCATTCTCCATAATAAGGATTTAACGGAAGAAGAAAAAACAATACTCTATCTACAAGTTTTACAAAAATATGCACATTTTTCTAATGAAAATCGAAAAGAGTCCGAATCCATTCCAACAGAAACATCTGTATCGGAAAATCAAGAAATGGAATCATTAAAGGAAAATCTAAAGGAATCGATAGTGAAGACGGAAAAAGAAGCATTTGAGGATGAAATTTTTAGAATTGTTCCAACTAGGTATAAAGAAAAAGCAAAAAATATTTTTCAGTTTTTAAAGCTTCAAGAATCTTTCAGTTGGAATTCTGATGGTGAAATTATTTACAAAAACACGGTTATTCCAGGAAGTAATATTGCATTCCTCGTGAATGATTTTCTACGGAACCGAAAATCGGCACCTGAAGGAAGATATGTATTTTTAAGAGCTTTGAATGATGTAAATTTACCGAAACATCTAGATGTAAATAAAAAATTGTATCAGAATAACAAAATTATCAAGAAACCAATAATGTATGCTCGCAGAAATGCGTGGTTGAAACTTTGAAATAAATGCTATTCATTTGATTAAAAAAATTGTTTCTTTATGATTTGAACTTTTTTTTTTCTTTTTCCGGTAAAATATACTCAGGATAAAATTTAAAGTTTCAAATAAATAACAGTAATTAAATAAAATTATATTAATTTTTTGAGGGAACGAAATATTTTATCATAGAAAAAAAAATAAAATAAAAGATACAAATATTTAGTTTCATTCCATTTTTTTTTTATTTTCTAAACACAAATCTTACACCATATCGCTTCTTTACAAATTGATACATTTGAAAATCATTTATATACAATTGATTTAAAATATAATACATAGAATAGCCTTGGCTGCGTTTGAATAAAAAGTAAATACAGTATTGTCCACAAACATTGGATGTTGGTGATTGAAACACTTTGGAATTCCACAATACATCTAAATAGGTTGTAGTATTAATATCATAGAATACAGGAGGCTGTCCAATCGAGTCATAAAATTCTAATTCTCTTTTATCATTCACGAATAATGCTAACCAGTGTGTTCCGGTTTGCGATGAGTCATCAGAATTTACAATAGCACACATGTTTTCTTGCAGAGGAGGGAGCGTATCTCTAGAATAAACACCTTGGAAATATGGGGACGTTGTCTTCTCTCGAGATAAGACTGTAAACAGCTGCATTCCATCCATTCTTTAATTTCCGAAATCGTACAAAATATTTCTCGATTTGTTTATTTCGATTAAATTTTCAAACTCTGCGAAGACGATAAAACATACGGTTTGTTCTAAAGATTTGCTGAATTTTAGTTCTAATCGCAAATTGCTATGTTTTATCAGACTGAAATGTTCTCCTGAAGAACATAAATCTGGTGAGAGGTTAAATCCAAATAATGTATTTGATTTCTTATATTCTTCTCTAGAAATAAATATGCCTCTGTCTTGACCCATTCGATCTGTCCCAACAAACAGAGTTTGATAGGCACGTATGTACTGATCTTTAGAAAAATCGAGTTCTAACGGATTATGAGGCACTGGTTGTCCATCCACATACACTCCAATAAAATTTAAATTAAAATGCTTAAACTCATAAGGAGATTTTGAAAATGCACCATGAAAAGCTTCATTATCTACACATCCTATAAAAACTTTTTTCGGCATTTGGCCTGAAAATATGTTATCTTGAATAAAAGACATACTTCCTTTAGGAATCGAATACACTTTGCACAGAACTCGGTTAATGGGATATTTTGCGCTTGTTTTTTCCAGTGCTTTTGCATGACCAAGAATAACTCCAGGATTCACGCGAACTTTTCGTATGAATAAAGAAACGTGATCCAAAACAACTTTAAATCCTTCAGATCCTTGCAAACAAAATTCGGGCTTGCTTCGTATTAATTTTATTTTCAAATCCACTAAATTGAGTAAAAGACGATCTTGATGAAATAAATCTGAATGTATGCAACCAATCATGTCTACAGTAGCACTTTCTTTAAAAAATTCAGTTCTTTTCTTGAGTCCGTCATCAGAATCTTTGTAAAATAGTTCAGCCGTTAATTGGGAAGTTTTGCTGTCATGTCCATGGTTTAATTGAGTTTCAATATAAGATCGATAGGGATATGTATTACTGGAATTGGAAACCACGCGATCATTTAAGGATACATCTACTTGAGAAAATAAAGAATGTAGAAATAAATTCACAGGTCCTATAGCATCGTCTTTAGTAATAGGCTTATTGTCCACTTTTACTATTTTCGCTTTTACATATAGCTGTGTTTGACTGAGATCTATGTAATCTTCTGCACTTCCAGAAATATGAAATTCTACTGGTGCGTTATCGAAAACGTTAGAAAGAGGGTGAAATTGTTTCCACTGCCCTTCTTGAATGACTGTTTGAGTTCCTGGTAAGTTGAAAAGTTCCAATTCAGATTTAACACATTCAGGAGAATCCTTAAGAATAAATGCCATTTTTATGAATCGAAAATATCGCGTCCGCTCACTTTACGGGCTTTGGATGAAATGAATCTTTTCTGTTTCTTACGCTTTCTTTTATATTGTCCTTTCCCTACCATAGATTGAACTTTATCAATAGCTTTCCGAGCTAGATTTTTTCCACTTTCTCTGCTTCTTGTTTTTACGGCTTCTTTAAAATTTTCTCCTGACAATACATCAGAGGCAACACGACTCCCTGTTATTAATACTTCTTTTCCAATAGTTTTACCTCCTTTTACTAAAAAGGGTAGAGCTGCTCTAAACAATCGACGAAATATTCCTCCGATTCCATAACCTTTTTGAAAACTAATGCCTCGGTAATGACCCAGACCCGAGCCGATCTGACCTGCATAATGGTCTTCAAATTTTTTAGTACAGCAAACGTATTGTACACTCATCTTTGTGCTTTTATCTTCAAATGAAGGTATAAAAATGCGTTGTTCTATTTATAGTATTTGCCTCATGCGAAAATGAAGCACTATGATCACTTTACCACTTTCAAAGGGGACAAAACCACCTGAATTGAGTCTTAGTTCAGTTTGAATAGTTTGAAACGAGTGTCTCACTAAAGGTAAGTATTGAGGTCTATCATAATATTGACTAATCGTTTCCCCGTCTTGACCTTTAGTTCGAACGATTCGCAATAAAGGAGCTTGTATATCTCCCACAATTTGAGGCGAAATGAGATCGGAGTAAACGTAAAAAACCGAAAAATTAGCCCATGCATCAGCAACGAATTCGCTTTTCATGTTACCCGTTATGATTGCATTGCGTTTGAATCCTAACAATTCGCCTAAATTCTCTAAATGAAGACTGCTACCTTGAATTGCATTAATTTTCACTCTTTTTGTAGCTTTATTGTAATTTATTGTGAACCGACTAGGATTTTTGGGTAAAGCAAGCTGTATGGCTGATATAATATCAAACATTGTCTCATAACAGCCCACATCAATATTTGGTTTAACAGTCGAGGCAATATTACCGTCACCAACTTCGTATCGAAAATAATTGTTAGTTTCATTTACGTTAAGCCAGGAACGTGGATAGATGATTTCAGACAATCCCACTTCCCATTCACCATTTAAATCAACAGGAAAAGGTAAATGAGTTTTGAAATGAGATATTTTGTTTTCTGTAAAGAAATGCATAGAACTATCAGAAGGTAATGTTACGAAGAAAGACATGTTGAAAATGAGTCCATAATAAAAAAAAGTTTAACTATTTATACTTTTTGAATATCAGTCACCCAATCATTAAACTTTTCAGGATAGCCTAGAAATTTAACAAAATATTCAGTGATTCCTTGTCTTTTTCTTTGTTTGATAACATTCTCTACAGGATAGAAACCAGAGTCGACAACTTTTTGTAATTCTGCTTCGTAATAAGTACCTTTAATCTCTTCACCTTGTAAATCTTTTAATCTATAAACGATCGGAATTCTTTGCACGATTTCATAAACTGTGAAAAGTTCTCTTCTCCAGTTTTGTTCGTATCCTTTTTCAAAGTGAAGTTTTTGTTTATTAATGCGTACAACATCACCAATTTTAAATCTAGGGGCTTTAGGTTTCTCATTTCTTAGATCACCATATAAATTATTTAATACTTGCTTCCTGTTATGCCTACTTACAGAAACAGGCTCCATTTTAATTGAACGGTGATATGAGTGATTATAACTGTGTATTAATTTATCAATGACATCGATGTAATTTTTAGTGTTAAATTCAGTGAAATATTTCCACATTTTTGTTTTTAATGTCCGATTAAACCTTTCAACTATGCTAGCTTTAGTTTCATTATTTGTAAAAAAAAAATTCACATTTATATTTTTTAAATAATTTTGAACTATTTTATTTAAAAACTCTTTACCGGCATCTGTTTGCAACACTTTAGGCTTCCTTTCTTTAAAAATAATTTCTAACGCAGACTTTACACTTTTTCCAAATTTATCTTTCAGAGGAATTGCCCAAGCAAATTTTGAAAATAAATCAATGCAAGTTAATAAATACTTATAGCCTTTATTAAATTCTGCTAAAGATTGCATATCGACTAAATCTGCTTGAAACTGACGATCAATATCACTTACAAATACTCGATTCCGCTTAAATTTATGACGAACAGGTTTATGAAGAGTATAAGCATCTTTCTGTGATAACCATTGTTTTACATCTTTTTTACTATATTTCCCTTTCAAAGAGCGATGTAATGCCTCCACGCCTCCGAAGCTACTTGGAACTTCAGGATTTTCGTAAAACGCTGCTAAATCTTGATACATTGTTACCGACGAAAAGAACTTGATTGAATGATTATTACAATTAATAGTTATACAATTTATACTTTTTGGGAATGGCAAAGGGTTTATGTTTAAAAGCATGAGCATAAATTTTCAGTTTTTCGCACTTTCGTATGAAATATATTTAAAATATCACTTGTGCTTAAAAATACTTAGATAATTTCTTTAAAAAAATACTCTTATTTATTTTTAAAATGTGAAACTATTTCAACATAAATTAAACTAACAAACAATAAAAATAATAATAACTCAAATCAAGCAAAAAAAAAAAAATTTTATTCAGATTTATAGAAACAAAATATTATGTGAAACTCATAAAATCTGTATACGATATTTTTTAAACAAAATCCTCATAATATTCAAAACAATCAGGTGGACATAAGATGTCTCTTACTTCTCTTAAAATAATATCTAAGCGGAGATTTTTAAAAAATTCTTCAGTTACATAATTTACAGGTTTTAACAATAAAAAGTGTTCATTTTCAAAAAGATTTTTATAAAAACATTCAGCTATCTCATTAGCTTCAAGTGACAAAACATATGAATTAAATGTTTCTTTTCGATTTCCCCATAACTCTTCAGCGAGTGTTTGAGGTTGTTTCAGTCCTTTTTCGTTCAAGAGGTTACAAATAGATTTTTTCAAAATTTGCGCCAAGTATTGTTGACCCAGACTAGCGTTCAAAGAAAAAGGTAAGGTATTTTCTATAGGACCGTCGCAGAAGGTTTTATATGCAGTTAAAAGGTTCATACATTGAAACTTATTGTCTATAACAGCATTTTCAATAGCACCATATTTTTCAATCATTTCAGCCCACTGCTCTCGGGATATAATGATTTCTTTAAAAGTAGGATCTTTATCCGGACCATATTTAATGCGCTTAAAAGTAAAATCAATGAAGTTCTCACTTGTTATTTGAATGTGTTATTCAAGAGGGAAAAGTGCACTCGGTAATTCCTCCTGTGATTCCGGCACTTTCTTTTTACCCATGATATATTCGATCCACGACGGGACTAATGTTATTCCCTCAGGAGTTGGATAGTAGGTTTTTCCATACTTCTTGAAACGTCTTATATGTACTGATACGGAATCATAATAGGTGCTTGCAAAGACAAAAATATCATCCCCAATTGGAAATATTCCATCTGGTATGCAATCCTCATTAAATTTTCCATCATTCTGAAAATAATATAAGAAAATATCGAAATTAATAAAGATTAGAAAAGTGTAAAAACATTATAAACATTACATATTAAATTTATTTAATTTTGTTACTTACTTTTGAAACTTCTCTTCTTGCTTTCTTATTTGCAGAAGATTCAACGGCCTTTCCAAGCTTTCGTTTTTCGCTGTGTGTTTCAGACATTATCAATTTTTTTTTCTTGTTGAATACAGCCCACTGCAATACTGACCAACAAAATGAATCTTGAACTTTGATGTGATAAGGGTCTAAAGCATATTGACCGAATTACACTTGAGCGGAGTTCACTGATTGGTTGAAAGCAATGTATCCATCCGCTCTAAGCACTAAGATAAATTCTGACGTAGAATTCAGTCGCCATCTTGTAGAATCAAGATCAGACAAGCTAAGACAA
>BMAW01011012.1:0-14422 GCA_019974015.1 Nephila pilipes | reverse complement strand
TATGTATATATATATATATATATATTAAAAGGAAGTTATAAAACATGAAAATATTTAAGAATGTACGTTTTCGTTCGTAAAACTCTTCTATTTTATAGAATTTCTTCTTTCTCTTCTATTTCAGTAATTTTCTTGTTAATTTTGATTTTTATTCCTTAAGAAAACATAATGTCTAAACATTTACAAAATGTTGAAATTTATTTCAACATTATGTAGTGAACAGACGGAATAATAAAAATGGTTAAAGTAGCATTTTTTAATTTTTTTTAAAATAAATAAAATAAATATATGCAGCTAATCAGTTGATTCCAGCAATTCAACATATTTTTATTTTTTTTAAAGAATACAATCCATTATCTTAATTGTGGAGACATAAATCCGTACTGATAAAGTAATCTTTGAACACCAAATAACATATAAATCAATATTTAATCTCAAATCAACATAAATAAATGATATAGCTAAAATGTGACTTTTTTTAGCTACTCAAAGGGCTATTGTTTCATTTGGATCAATTTTGGCGCACCAGATCACTTTTGAATTTTTCATATTTCGCTTCAATTTTAATTACGTTTAGTTTAAGTTTATTAAGTTTAATAGTTTATAGTTTCCTTTAATTTTAATACCAAAAACATTTACTATTTTCCATTTTTCGATACTTCCTCGTTTACATTTATCCTTATATTTAATTGTGTAATTTAATAATAATTTTGAAAAACGCACATTGGGTGACAAAGCCTGTTCTTTGTAAGAATCTGCATAGAACTTTTTACTTTTTTTAAAATTTTATTTAAATCCATCTAAAAATCTTAAGATCTTATGAATCTTTTAAGTTAAAGTCTAAGTGTTATAACACATCGATCAATAACTCCCGAGTCTAATATTGAAAACAACATTTTTTTTGCAAATTTTTTTTTTATTCATCAACATAACACCTTTTGTTAATCACCTTTTAGGGTGATACAATCGTTCCAACGCTTTTCCAAACCTTTTTTTTTTTTTTTTCCAAATTTTTTTTTTTTTTTTTTTTTTTTTTTTTTTTTTCGCAAGAAATCTTTTTTGTTGCGAGTAAATAGCGATAAACAGCTTTCTGAATCATCGACTCGTTGCTCCATCGAAAGCAATCGCGGCACCCACTTGGAAAAAACCTTTTTCACTTCACTTCAAAAAACCTTTTTCCTGGTCCGATCGACTTAAAATTTTGACACGTTTCAAGCAAAGGTTAGTACTCTAGAAAGACCTGGTTACTGGTTTACTACGAGTGCCATCTCTGGGTTAGTCTTTGGAGTTATTGATCGATGTGATATAAATTACAATGCTCTTTTATTTTTAATATTTTTATTACCTTCAAAAATTCAATTAATTTAGAGTAAAAAATTGAACCAGAATAAAACAATTGTAAAGAAATAGATTTGTCTCGGATGAATGCAGTAAATATTATGAAATAAATTTTTTATTTACACAAATTTCTCTTTAATCTGTATTCCACCCTCACCTTATTGTCATTTAAAGCATACAAGGTTCTAGAATACAAAAACAATGCGAACTATAGGCACAAAATTAGTGAAATCAATTAATTATGTGATAAAATGAAATTAGAGTTATTACAACAGAATGAAAGCAAACGATAAAATACTAAACAAGGAGGAAAGATTTAAGTTCAGATATTTAAAAGGTAGACCATAATTTAGGAAAAGAAACACATATTAGGATAATAGTAAATATTGCTGCCACAGAAGGGAAAATAAAACAAATGTTTACGTATTAATCTATCTTCAACACAATATACAGAAGATATGCTATCTGAAAATCAATTAATTTTTGTGTAAAGATTAATAATGGACTTATCAAAAATTTTGGGTTTTTGAGTAAAATGATACGAAGTATTCATCATACTTATTGCTTGGTTCAAAAACTCTTAATTTTTTGTTAAAAATCACAATCAATCCCCTATCTTCTTTGAAATTATAATTCCGTAACTCATAAGTGAAATCTCATAGCATTAAAATAATAATCCGCGATTGCTCCAAGTCGTTAATGTTAGCAACGCATGCAATCGTACTGCAAAGGTTACAACTGAAATCAAGAGAAGTAATGATGCATGTTATAAGCTTTAAAATCTGCATGCAATAGTAATTTTTTTTAATATTCAGCACTAGACGTTAGATTCTGAACTATTAAACCAGAAATTTAGGCAGGTAAAATTGTAATTACTTACAATGGTTTTGATTAATTTAATGAAATGTAACGGATTTAAAAACTGAGAAAAGATACATGTTTTGATGCCTTAAAAAGTGAAAGTATAAATTTATTTTGCTTTTCTCAATTTAGGAATAATTTAAATGTCCATATTTAAAATGTTCATTAAGTTATTTGTGAACTTTAGCTAAATCATTAATTAAACATCTTTTAATCACATTAAATATAAATGTTCATGATATTTTCATAGTATTTCCATCATTAATATTTTAAAATTATAGTTCGTGCATATTTAAAATAATTTCATATCATTGGAATACTCCTGGCATATTTATTTATTATATTCAAGTAATACGTCAACATCCCCTTATTTAGTTTAATGTAACATTTTTTTGTGAAAACTTTGAAGCTAAAATCCCTATTAATTGACTCACTCTTATTTAAGATTTAGTATGCTAATGTCTTGAAGGAGGAGGTGATATAGATTACTAAACATTGCTTTCAGATTCAGTCAGTAATAAAGTATATTGGATGCATAGAAGATTGATTAACTAAGTCACGAATTCATAAAGGAAATGAAATAAAAAAAATTTCTCTTTTGAACTTCGTTACGTGAGAACCATACCTATAAAAGCAATAACTTTTGCCCAGAATTTTTTTGGATCCTCCAAAAAGTTCTTTTTTTCCCAACTAATTAAATTACTAGTGTATAATATTCCAATAGCTCTTCTACATTTTTTGAGAAAAGAAAATTTTGAAAAGAACTCAAGTGTAACGGGAAAAAAATCTACTTATTACCGATCGAAAATAGCAAAATTTATCAAGAACATACCTTTTCAGCATTGTTAAAAGCTCACTCATTTATAATTTACATAAAAAATTTCAAAATGAAATCCCCGCACTTAGATATTTTGAAGAATGACAAATATTTTTAAAATAAAAACTTAATTTTTTTTTGACATAAAAGAAGCGCCTGTATCAAAGAACTCTAAATTATAATTTATTAATTTTATGATATGAAGTATATATATAACGCATCGATCAATAAATCCCGAGTCTAAAATTGTAAACAACATTTTTTTTGCAAATTTTTTTTTTTATTCATCAACATAACACCTTTTGTTAATCACCTTTTAGGGTGATACAATCGTTCCAACGCTTTTCCAAATCTTTTCCCCCCCCCATTTTTTTTTTCGCAAGAGGAAATCTTTTTTGTTGCGAGTAAATGGCGATAAACAGCTTTCTGGATCATCTGACTCGTTGCTCCATCAAGCAATCCCAGCAGCACCCATGGAAAAACCTTTTTTCACTTCTTCAAAAAAACCTTTTCCTGGTCGATCGACTTAAAATTTTGACACGTTTCAGAAACCAAAGAGTTATAGTGCTCTAGAAAGACCTCGTTACTGGTTTACTACGAGCGCCATCAGGTTAGTCTCAGGGTTATTGATCAATGTTATATATATATATATATATATATATATATATATATAATATGGATATGTATTGTTACATCAATACTCTAATTACGTTTCCTATCAATGTTTCTTTAATACAGTTAGGTGGACATTTTCAGCGGTTTCAATGAATGTCAGGGGGAAAAAGGAAATACGCGCTTTTACCGCCTGCCTGCCATACTTGCAAGGCTGCGCGCGCCCTTACGAACGCTGCAAAACATACTGCACTTTGCCGTACGCGCCATGAAACACCGCGCTTTGCCTTTGCCGCTGGCATACCGCCCGCGCTGCCGCGCCGCGCCACCACGCGCTGCCGCTGCTTCGCGCTACCGCTGCACCGCGCTTTAGCGCCAAAAAAGCCAGCAGCGCACGGCCGCATACGCTTGCAAGCGCGCTTGGCAACGCGTAAAAGCTATAATCTACAAATTATAAGAGGAATGCTTGAAGTAGAAAATAAAGTCCTGAGGCAGATTGAGAAGAAGAGACCAAAAAATCAAAGGAAAGCCTAGGAATAAATGAAGAAGTTCAAATAAGAATAAGCGACTGGCGGAGACTTCGAGATCTTGATATCAAAGCCTAACAACTTTCCACCAAACTCGAAACTGTATTTCTGTGCCAAGTGTCAAATCTATGACATTCGACGGACAATTATCCTGCCGGATTTCAAGCTCAGTTTCATGTTTTTGTGGTTTTGAAAACAAGTGAACTTTTTTTTGAGACGATTAGCAGGGCATATCGGAAACCGAAAAGACACTAGGAATCACTATTTGGCGACCGCCATCTTTTAGTTGCACAGAAATGAAGAAAGGAAGCGAGGCGGCATAAGCCAGTAGAAAATCGTTTGGGGTTGGCCGCTGATGTAAAAGCGACCAATGACCTGGCTCGCTTGCGCAGATATTTCAGATATTAGAGGAAGTTTAGCTGCTCAGTTCTTCAATGCTATCAGGAACAAACATTCACTGAAACGCTACAATCAACAGTTGATGGATGAAAGGATAAATCATCTAGCATGAAGAAGTATTAAATTAACAAGGGCTGCAAAGAAGCAATTATCAAACGTTCCGACATACGTATGTTCGATGGATATAGGGGACATACCTGTAGAAGAAAATCAGAGGATTCAGCTAAATACATGAGATATAGAACATAAACGCATTGGACGATATCTGGATATAGCGATGCTGGATGTGCAATCAACAAGAATTCGGCCACAAGAGAGAGTTCTAAGTGGTTACATCTATTCTGGAAAATTAACGTAAGGCCATATAGCCAAACAGAGAAAAAGCCGTTTCGAATAAAACTTACTTAAAAATTTAAAATCTCCACTCTTGGCAAAAGAAAAAAATTCACTATACTTTGGATACACTATATTTTGGAAATTATGAGATACTATCTTTGGAAGATTATGAAATTATACTTTGCGCTTCTTCTTTCAGAGATTATGAAGGTTCATCTGGAAATTTCTACTCGATATCACATATTGTACCAATATAAATGCACAAGATACTGAGGAGAGATTACCTGCTTTCTATGAAAATACCATTTTCAAGTTTGTCTGCATTGCTGGGTTAGTAATGCTGGTAGGCTGAATCTTACACTGGAGACTAATATTTTTATTTCTAGTATTTGCTTTGTGCCAAGTGTTATAAACTGTGCTGGTGTTAAGTTATTAGTTCGTTTGTTTTTATTAATCTGTCAACCGATGTTTTTTTTTCTGTTGTGCTGCTAATATAGATGAAGTTTTTTCTTGTTGTGAATCAACTGTTCAAAATGTTGTGAATATTTTCTTACATTATCATACTTGTTGAACTAAGCGCAATATACAACCACTATAGATTTTCATAACATTCTATGAATAACATTTCAATAAAAAATAATAAGGCATGTGTAGAAAATATTTAAATTTTAAATTAATTTTAAAAGCATAGAAATTCATTAAAATAGCAATATTATCTATAAAAGATTTTTATGATAGTACCAAACAAATGAACATTATGTTGTTTTAGAAAGCGAAAAAGTTACATTACTAGACTTACTATAAAAGAAGAATCTGGTTCAAAAAAAAAAAGAAATATCAAGAAGATAAAACACAAAAAAAAATGCAAAAGTACAATATTTGGGTTGAAAAAATGATCGTAAACAAATGTGAGAAGTAATTAAAAGAAAGAAAATGAAATACTGACATTTATGAAATTCTAGATTTATTACAACGGATTTACAAGTTTAAAATGCTACATGTCTCATTTGACTTTCAAAACAAAAGTTATAGAAAAATGTAGCCACCATAAAGATGTTCCAAAAGTCACATATAACAAAATTATGGGAAGCAAAAAAGAAATTCACATCGTAAATGAAACAAATAATAAAATGTTTGAAAAAACTCAATCAAAATTAAACTGTCAGATTAAAAAATAATCAAAACTTACAGCCGCCGCTTTTGCCCGCGCGCGGCGCTATGGCATTTTACAATGTACAGTATTGTTTTGCCCAGTAGTTCTGAACTAAAATTCTATTTAATAATGATTCATTTGTTTCGTATAGATATTTCCAATCTCTAAGTTGTATTTAATACAGAGTTATATATATTTTTTTAAAAATAAATGTCTCTACATTTCTTAAAAATTTGAAAATTTTCTATAGATAAAAAAATAGTACAATATATAATCTATTTAAAAGAAAATGAGTAGTCAAATTAAGAAATTTTAACAGTTACTTTTATAAAACAGCTACATATAAATGTAACAACTATATGGCTTTAGATTTTACCATCAATCACCTTTCTTGCATAAAAGTCTACTAGTTTAATTGGTAAGTATCATGATAATTGAAATTCAAGAACTTTAGACAGATATTCAGCATTAAAAGATTAAAAATCTTGTGTCTTTACAATCCTCATTATTATTCAAGGTGTTCGGAAAATAAATTAGATTTGTCAGAGAGTTAATTTAAAATTTCAGATCAAAGAGATACCAAATTTTATATTTAAAATTAAAATTTTATAAAGTCAGAAAACAAGCATTGAAATTTGAATTCAAATTCAAATATTCTAAAAATAGTATTTATCAATGCAAATAAGATTGGAAGTTTATTTGATATGTTAGATAAGTGTTTTATTAACAGCCAGGGTCACTGAATGATATCCCATTCTCTATCTTGATTCCAAATTGTCACCTGGTTATCCAAGGGGTTAAGACGTTAGAGTCAGTTGTGCAAAATCTATGTTTAGCTCCATAGCAAAGCTGGATAACAAGTTAATAATTGAAAATCTTCCAAGGCGCAATAACGACCTGAATTCCCTACACCTACCCGTACCGAGTATCTCGAGTTTGTATTTTGTTATTATGTTGGATGAAAGGACAGGTGAAGTCATTCCTCCTCTTCTTGAATTTAAATTGGAACATCTGCATCCTTTCCATGTCTGGCTGAATTTAAGAGGCACTTGAGAGGTGGTTACGTGTCTTCTGATCTTTTCGCTCCTCTCTATGTCTTTTAATGAAGCAAGATTTTCACTGTTTCATTGGAATTCCGGTTTGATAGCTTCATAGATATTGAAGTTAAACTGGAAGAAATTTTTGAAGTGTTTAATTCGCAAAAGTACAAGAACGATACGCCTTATATAATTAAACAGAAGAATCGAATTTATATATCAAACCAAAGGATTAAATAAGCTTGTCGATGTATTTAAATAAATTTATCTCAGCATAACGAAATGTTTTGTTAACTATATAAGATAGGAGAAATAAAAAAAAATTAAGTAAAAGAAATTGTGTCTACATATTTTATGGACTTTCTAGGAGATGAATTTGAGGTTTTGGGTAATAACACCAATTTAAAATAGTACTTCACTTTCTCAATGCCCATTTTTTCACAAAAGAATTAAAATCAATTACAAGTTTGTGTGTGTAATAGTTTCAGATTGCTGCATACAATAGCATTTGGGTTTTGATTAAATCATTTTGCTGAAAACCAGTTTGTGCTTATATATATATATTTAAAACATGAAACAGTATCATTTTATCACACAATCAATCAACCAGACGTTGCAAACGCGTACCGCGCCTTTTTGCCATGCCACGCGCATGCGCGCGCAGCGTACGCAGCGCCGCGCCCTGCGTGGCGAGCAATAAAATTACGACATCCGCAATGTTTAGGAGTGATATCACATAATATTTCCTTATCGTGGTATCACATTAAAATCCCGTAATACAGGAAACTCTCGTATTACTGAACATGGGACAAATAATTTACGCGTCAGATTAGATACGTGGTATAGTATATATTTGTGAAATCTTACAAGCTCATTAAATGGAAAATGCAGTACATATAAAAAATTCTTTTTCATTGTGAAAATTATCAACAAAATAAAAAATTAGCTTATAGAAGCAAAATGAATACAATCTTTCGATTTGAGCTCTGAGTATCTGGAACTTTCTCAAAATTGAAAATAAAAAATTTCGATATTTCAGTCAAGTTTATTTAAAATGATAAAATCATTTCTTCTGTTTTTCAATAAGATACTGATAAGAGTGGTAAAATCATTATTTTAACCAAATACGATAGAAATAAAGTGTACAAGTAAAGGCAATAGGGCAACACATCGTTATCAAATGAAAAATGTTACAAAGCGGAACCAAAGTAGAAGTTAAAACTATGTATTACATAAAATGATTGAGTCCTTGATCTACTGTAGATTGTCTTGATCCTCACGCCTAAATTTACTTGTTAAGGTAGGTAAGGTAGAAATGGCTCATCGGTTGATTGATTGATTGGTGTTTAATTACCGTCTACAAACAACTTGAGTTTATTGGTAGGGCCCAGAGATAAGCTCAATCAAGGTCTTAGAGCTTGAAACAGGCCCACAAGGATACAATCAACCCCACACACCTCATTTATTGGCTGAAATAATGTTTTTAATATTTTTATAACAATAAAGGTTAACAAAAACAGTTCTTGGAACCAAAGAACAAAGGATAAATATAATTCTTTGAAATCAAGAGAAGATCAAATGTAACAGAATTAGTTTATCAGGTAGGAAGTCATATTTCTAATACTTCTAATTTTTCATTTTTTTATTTTCTTTCTTTCTTTTTTTGGATAGCGTATTCAGTCCATTTTCCATTGATGTCACTTAATTTCTTGAAATAACTAATATTAATGTAACTAAAGAAGCGCACAGCAGCCTGCAGCAACAGGTTTGGTTCAAGGAGTATTGATGAGAACTACGTATTTTTAGACCTCTATCGCGTTAAATGAGGACGACATCTCGAGTTGGTACAGCATTAGCGAAATTTCTATACCCGCACCAATGGAAGGACTTTGGCCATCAACAACTCAAACGTTCATCAACCCTGTCTTCACGGCGTGTCTTTGAGTAGCATCAGGACTTGGAACCGACTCGAGCAAAACTACCGGTCTCAGATCAAACAATGACCACTTCCGTTTAGCTCTGCCATGGCACAAATTTGGAAGCTTCATTCATTTGCTGCTTATTAATATATTTTACCAGTCTTCATCAATGGTAAAAGCTGAGATCATCAAGTCTATCATCAATAGTACGATCATCAGTCACTCACATCAATGATGAATCATCAGTCACTCATCAATAGTGGCAATTTAAATCATTATTAAGATAACGAGGTAGAATCTGAAACAACTTTATATAAAATTAAGTTGCTTCATACAGAAATTAGATCACGAAAAAAGACATTAAGTTGACCACTTATGTTTCTTGTATATTTCTTTTAAAAGAGAAGCCATACTATCAAAACGTTGGTATTAAATTTTGTATTTTATAATCGTTTTTCATTGCTGGCGAAAAATTATAGATGTACAGGTTGTACCTTATTGAAGACTATTAATAAACATGACTTGTTTTCAGGACATCACATTTATTTGCGCACATCTTTTCAACATAAATTCAGGAACATTCATACACAAGCACCCTTTATCAACATCCGTCTTTACCTCACGGAACCAAACTCAATACTAAAATTTCTTATCCGTTGCCAGTAAGAATATCTAAAATCTAAACTTTGATCTGAATTGTTGCCAAAAAAATATCTTAATAAAAGAATATTGAAAAGGTATTACTTTAAGTTTAAATCGTCTGCTTTTAAAAGTAGAATAGGTGAAGTCTTAAATAAAAGTATCACATTAGAATAAATCATCTGCCTTTAAAAAAGTCGAACAGATAAAATCTTAAAAAGTATCACAATCGTTTGTTTTTAAAAGTGAATATGTCACAAGGTACATGTAATATTTTATACCATTTGTTAAATATCTTTTCACATTATTTAGGTCAAATACAAGATTTATATTCAAAATTTTAACACAGTATACAGAAATAAAATGACTTAGTATAGTTTTATTATCGTAATTTAATGAGTTTCCAGTAATTTACCAGTGAATTTTTTTTTTTGTGTGAAACTTTACTAAATTACAGGAAGACAAAAATTTCAGTATATTTCTAATGACAGAAACTTTAATTAAAAAAAAAATCATCAATAAAGGATAATTTAAATGATTTAAAAAGCCCCCACATATCAAATATATCAATGTGTGCTGAGATACTTCTAATATTGTAAATGCATGTTCATAATTGAATGAAGTAATGCATAGAAATTTAAGATAAATTAAAAGTCTGTGTTGTTGTTATTATAAGATAAGTCATTGAATTCTCAAAAAAAATTCAAATATTAGTTAGCTCGGCTATTTGTGGCTGATGAGACCATGGTAGTGAATGTAAAACAGGAGTAAGTAAATAGGCTAATGACTGTAAATGGAGTTAATATTTGTTATGTACATACTGCGATTTAAATTGCATCTTTGAAATACTGTCTTGCATGGTTGATCCCACATAACCGTTTCATACTATTAATTAAATATACGTGATTTTGCTTTATTTTCGACATTTCACCCAGACAAATCATGAAATGTATTTCATTACTTAAAATAAGGAGGAACATAAATGTTAAAAATAATATTATGCAATTTGTTTCATGGTCTTTAACTTAATATAGCTCGTCTTTAAAAATTACATAAATTTTATATGGCATTACAAGCCTGTTTTAATCAAAAAATCTTTCTATCAACTTATATTTATGAGTTCAAATTGTTTTTCCAGTGTAAGGTAATTACAAAATATTTCAGAAATCCGCCAAATTTATACAAACTAAAAATGGATTTAAAAAATAACTTTTAAAGCAGGTATCCCAGATGATGGCTTATATGAAGGTACAAACATCTAAGTTAATTATCATTTAAAATTAGCGCTTTGCAATTGAAGAAAGTTTAAGCAAAGGAAGTGGTATAATGGGATATTTTTTTATTACGTCTCTATTCATCCATTAACTTATTCAAAACTTTTCGTGATAGTACTGAATATTTAAGACACTCATTTGTTTTTTCAATATACAGTTCTAAAGCTTGCCCATTTTCTCTCTATATGACATTAGTAACATATTTTTTTTAAATTTGAATTTCCAATTATGGATTGGTGAACAATTCTTTCAAAATTAATCTGGCTGACACAACAGCATTAACGTTGAGCACTTGCTATATCGCCTTATAGTAAATGTAATACATGAACACGTACACACACATATATTTTACACACACACACACACATATATATATATATATATATATATATATATATACTGCTGAAGAAGTTGTTCAATTTCGATAAAAAAATGTTTTGGACGTAAGGAACATAGAAAAACAAACGGTCGTTTTTAAGAACAACTGACTGATTTATCAGGCTTGGAGTAACAAAAGAGGAAAGCAATGCTTCTTCTTTGTCCACTTCTGGCTTGGATACAGAATTGTCACCTGGTGTGGTGACTGATAAAGTTCAGGATAATTGTGCTGTGGATTTCTGTGCCAAATGGTCTCTCAGCTGTTGAACTAAATTATCAATATTTTGAGATAGTTACTAAGAACTTTTTTTCATAATGTCAAGTATTAGCTCTATGAGGGAGGAATGATCAGGTGGCCCTATAGTTGTCCAAAGAAATGTAGAGAAAACATAGGCAATTCATGTAGCAATACATGCCAATGTCCCGTAGTATTATCTTATTCAAGTCCTAGGTTTTGCTAAAGGTGCAGGTAGTTCAATAGGTTGTAAAATTAGATACGTACTTCTGTGTTACAATTGTTGCAAGACATGCAAATGGGTCCCGGCTATCAAGAACAAACAGATGGCACCCCAGACCATAACGCCCTGTTGCGAACCTGTGTGGAAGGCGGGATCCATGCGCCCAGCAGTAGTAAGGTGGGATTCCCCACTCTGCCTGGATGTCTCTAGGTACGTCTGTGGTTTGTCATCAGGACACGGTTAAGAACGACACTCGTCACTAAAGATATGCGCCCGCATAAAGCCGGCCGTACGCACGCGCCAGCGGCTGTTCGCCCTTTCGCTTTGCAGCTGCTGGCATACGCGCGGCCAAGCGGCAAACGCCAGCGGCCGCGGCGCGACGCCCGGCCGGCGCGATTATATTCATCTGCTGTATGCGCAGTTCCGATTAGCTGGAATTCCCTCTATTAGCTAGAATTTATAGCAAGTGGGTATCATTTACATATTTTGTCATAATATTCTAGCAAACGCAATTTCATTCCAATGAATTAAATATTTATATATATATATATGTGTGTGTGTGTGTGTGTGTGTGTGTGTGTGTGTGTGTGTGTGTGTGTGTGTGTGTATACATACGAAAATTGTGTACTCCCGTTGATAAGAGATTTGATTATAAATGTAGATTATTCAGTTCTGAAGGAATCTAGGTCTGCAATTACTCTGTTTTAAGTTATGTAAGATTGGAGTGTTAGGTATTAGCTTAACCCTTTTGGAACGAACGTACCATATACGCATCACTTGAGAATGAGCTCAGGGGTCGAACGACGTATATTCGCATTCTATGATGGAAAGTTTTCTAAATATCTCTCTATGGTACCTTGTGTCCATTACTTTTGAACTGAATAGTAGTTTTAAGATCTTAACCATCAGTTTGATCACAGTCTGACTTAATTCAGTATTTTGCTCACTAGCTGTTGTGGGGGAAGACGGAAAGTGCAATGTAAGCCAACTGAATTCGGCTCTTTAACCTTCAATGTGATGTACTTTCGTATTTTTGGTTATTCAGCGAATGGGTGTTTATTAGTTTTTGCTATGTATTTTTTTTATTTCTTCCTTTTTAGAGCTGTACTGTCTGTACTGTTTGACTTGGCGTTGCTTTTGGATGCATTTTTTTTACTTCCCTTTTTATTTCGGAAAGCCTTGACTCCTGCTTATAACTGCGAGAAAGCATTGTTTATCAGAAAAAATATACTCACATGGTCTACTAGCTAATTAATACTGATAGTGTGATTAATTTTCTAAATTGCTTGAAAGGAATATTTCTTGTGATGTTGATGCGGACATTTTGTCAGAGATGGACAAAATAGGACTTTGAGTTTCTCCGCTCTACGACACTTTCTACAGTTAGTCTTCACATTAAGTTTTGTTACTTCTTATAAATAGTCATTATTGTATATTTTGTTATTAATTTTTAAGTTTTTTTTTTTTTTTTTTTTTGATATTTTTGTCAGTAAAACTTCGGAACAATTTTGGAAGCGTTTCTAAAATCTATTTCTCAAAGTAAGCACTTTTTTATATACATATTTCTCTAAATTGAAGGGAAAAGATTATTAAAAATTCTAATTTTAAAATATATAATGCCTTAAATAATAATCTAAAATTTTACCTCACATTATAACATTGGGACGAATGCTTTTTTTTAATTTTTTTTTTCTTAATTTAGGCTTAATGGCTCAAAACACCCGGTCAGTGCGACAGTTCCATTCTGTTCTTCTTCGTCCCCAGAGTACGTCTTATGCCTAGACGTGCCAACCGAAAAGGGTTAAGTAGCATCAAAATCACTTGAAAAAGGTTGAAATTCTGAAGACTTATCTCAAAAGAATTCGAGCGGTTCTGAAGACACTCATTTTAAGTTAATAATTTAAAAATTTATTCGTTTTTTAATAATCTTCAAGTTCAGTGTCGTGTAATCGGATAGCTAAATGTTAATAACAATAAATAACATGTAGAATAATAAATTTTACCTGCATAATTAAGGATAGAGGAAAAATAACAATTTTACCTTAATAAACTAATAACATATTTAATTTCAGCAACATACTGCAGAAATATTGTAAAGAAATTTAAACTTTTATTTAAATACATTGCAAATACTTATTATTTTCAACATCTCAAAATCAAAACAAAGGATGATAGAAAATAATCACAAATAGCGAGAATAATCAATGAAATATTTAATCATTTTATTGAAATTCCAAAAACGACACCTCTGTAATTTTTCATTGTAAGTAACATATTATTGAAATAAATGTTTTACAAATATTAATTTTAATTTAAAATTATCATATCAACGTGATTTATTGCAATTAGCAAATACATTGAAATGCAATGGTAAATTAAAAAGTTTCCTGAAACTTGAAGAAACTAAGGGCAAATTCTTCAACCAAATAAAAGGACTGAAAGAAATTTAGCTATGATTTCGAATAAATACAAATAATTTGTAAATTTGCATTACTCAATTAATTAATTAAAACAATTTATACATTCAAATTATATTTTTATGAAATAACATGTTACAATTTTCATAATTGAATTTTAATCACGAAAAATGAGAAAGAAAACAATAATCTAAAAGAAGGACTTCTGAATAACAAACAAATAACGCGAATTATTTCCTTTGACCTATTCAAACATA
>BMAW01011003.1:614926-649959 GCA_019974015.1 Nephila pilipes | reverse complement strand
ATATTTATCATAACTTAGAGTCGTGTATTGCGTAAATTAACATTTTCAAACAAAACAAATAACAAAGAAAGCGACAGCTATACCATACTACTAAGATATTTTCTGGAATAATTTATTCGGTGCTTGCTTATATATATACAATATATACATATAGGTGTGTAATCACATCGCTTAGTGTGCAGACTTTATCTGTGGTCATATTGCAACTTACCTACTTAATTGCAATATTGAACCCATGTAATTAAAGTAATGCCTCATGTTTTCAAAATTATTCGACGAAATATAAAAAAGAAGGAAAAAGTTAAGAACAATACTTTGAACATTATTATTAAACATTTTATTTTTTAAATTAACATCCTTTTAATGCACAATTATTCAATATACTCCAAATATTTTGATTTGACATTTTAATAACATCTCATTTTGAAACAATAGGAAGATTACTGGTGACGGACTTCATAAATTTTAATGATGGTCAAGCAATGAGGGCAGCATCCACTCACCAAACTTCCACACCACACCAACATCAGGATTTAGAAACTAGACAGGCTTAACAGCCGGTTTCGATTGAACAAGATTCGAACTCACAACTGAATCCCGGCTACGAGTTTGCGACCTCACTCGTCAGCTACCGTGACCCTTTTGTGATTAAATATTATCAAAAGTGAGATTTAAAAAATAATTTTTAACTTAATTGAACACGTTTCAAAGCTGCTGAGTAAATCTTAAGTACGTCAAATTAAGGCAAAACCTTCAGTTAATTCATGCATTCTATTGAAAATATTATGAAACACTTTTTTATATCAAATATTTCTATGAATCTTTAATCTTAAAGAAAAAAAAAAGTATTATTTTTTTTTTGTTTTTAAATGAAACTTATATCTTAAATCGAAAAGTTCTTGTAACAATGCTTTTGAAATGTCTGTTTTAAAAATGTAAAGTGAATTCTAATTTTTAAAATTTTTGGCTCTTAAAAGAGCCTTTTTTGTTTATTTTCTTTTTATTAAAAATGTATCAGTTTTAATCTTTTTTATTCTAGTCTTTTGTTTTTCATTGGTTTATTTGATAAGAGATTTTTAATTAAATTGTATGTTATTCTTCGAAACAGTTTGGTAAATACAAAAAGCCACATTGCATGCCTTATAGATAATAGTAGTTCTTTCTTTTTTTTGTATATTCTTTTCCGCACAATATGTGAAATTTCTTCTTTTCTTTTCGTCAATTGGCCTAAGAGAAAATTTATTATCATTTGTCTTCATTTTTTTATTACTGAAGGCTCTGCAATTTTATGATTTAATTTTCATATCAGAGATGTTATTAAATTCATTCTAAAATCTTTTAAACTGAGTTTTTAACTTAGTTTGGCACGACTTGAATATCAGAAACACAATATCGATGAGGCTAAAGAATAATTTTTTGTCAATTTCCTAGTTTGCTTACCAAAAGTATAGGTGGATGCCCTGCGGTGTCCTAAATCAACATATTCCACGTGTTTGTGGTAATCTGCCACAATTTTTTGCATCGAAGTGGTTAATTTTTCTTTTTCTCATTCAGCAAAGTCACCATAAGATTTTTTTGGGTGTTTATCAACAAAATTTTCTTCATCTAAATCTTTCCTCAAATTCTCAATTTCTATTTCTGCGAGCAATTTCAGATTCATTTTAAAAATTCGAAGAAAGAAGAGAAGAGAAAATTCTATCTATCATAGACTGCATAGAGTCATCTAATTGAGTATTTTTTACAACGTTTTTTTTTCGAATTTGGTTGTTTCTAAAGGTCGCCAATGATAAGGAATTCGCACACAACTGATAACGTTGGCGAAAAATATCCCCACCCAATTACGGACAATAGAAGCAAAGTCGTAAAAAGGGCAAGGGAAAGTTATAAAAGGACCTGCTGGAAAAAAAGGGGGAAAGAACTGTCTATAGATAGCTTGGTACAGACGTTGTACCAGAGCCGAAGCGAGAGACAAAAATTTTTTTGGTACGACATATGTACCGCCGATGTTTAAAGGTTAAACATTTGGTTAAAGTCGGGAATAGGGTGTCCCCCTAAGTGCTTGGCAACTTTTGGAGGTGATAATGATTTAAAACATGGCAATTTGTATGGTAACCGTAAGAATACTCAATATTGAAGTATACCCAATGCTTAAATCATGTACATTTGGCGACCTATCTAGGATGTTACCAAGTTTTGTTGCCAATCACCAAAGAGACAACCTATTCCCGACTTCAACCAAACATTTTGGTGGCTCTCATCATGGTTTGGGTTCTATGGTTGCAAATAAGATAGGAAATTTATTTTTTTATCAATGGTATCATGAGCAATATGGTTTACTTGGATATACTTCATATGACAATGACCCAAATACATGGCACACAAAGCCAAAATGGGGTGTCGTTTTCATTGTAAACAGAAGTTGCACAAACCAAAACAGTCACCCCATATCAATGTTATAAAAAATTTATGGGCCACACACAAAATGGCAGTCGAAAAGCACAAAATTAGGAATGAAGCCCAAATAAAACAAGTTTTGCAAGAATTGAATAAAATATTAGCAGATACCACAAAAATGTTGATCCAATGGGTGCCAAAACATTTGGAGGACTGTGTAAAAATAAAAACATGTATGCACATCTTGGCAATGGTACATTCAATTGTTTGAGCCATTGTATCTCCATTAATAAAATTCTAAGAAATTTACTGTAAATCAAGACTATACTTTAATTTGAAAATTAATTCAATACATTTTTGAAATAAGCGAATTATTGAACGGATTGAATATAAGAAATTTCAATTTTTCGAAAAATTGCCATCTACATCATTCTTAAAATAGTTTGATATGTTTACAATCTTGTAGCATAAAAGAATTGGTTACTGTAAAGGAAAATTACATTCACTCTTGAATATAACACTTATTTTATTTAACCACATTTTCAATTAAAAAAATTCTTTTTAGAAGTACCCTACAAGTGCTAATAATGATTATAATTTATTTCACCATTTCAACATATTCATGTTTCACCTGTGTATGAAGCGTAAGAAAGTTACAAGGCATTTAAAAATCATGAATTAACAAGTCCAACAGAAGTTGTCAACCGATGGTTATACTATTTACACAACAAAACAACAATAAATCCCTATAGAATAGGATGTAAATACAAAAGAATCATAATTTTCAACAGTGTGTACGGCTTTCTGCACGTAATGGTTAATTGTTTACATTTGACAACATACATAAATGTGTACATGCATTACGCTTGTTCTGATAGAAACGCATCAAACTATTGAAAAACTTTGTTACCTTTTGTTTTCTTTTTCATATGAATCATATGTAATAAATCGTGACGTTTAATAATTTTCATCAAATCAATAATGCTTGTCAGATTGGATTCATCACAATACCCTGTTCTTGTCAGAGCGAGAAGCAAGTCCTTGCCATTCTTAATCTTGCGTTTTAGTGTAGCATCGATTCCTGTGCCTGATAAAATAGTTAATAAACATACATCTCTTTGAGTTAAATGACTGCCGATACGATCGCACATTTTAATTATTCCAGATTCATAACGTGAATTCAACTCTCGTAAAGGTTTTGACATCGACTTCGTGTCAGCCATATTGATTTTACATTTAAAGCAGGTCCGCAGTTAATTTTACGCATTTCTGCGATTGGTGTAAAAATACTTGACTGCGAGTGTACTTTCAGATTAAATTTTATTTCAATCGCGAAAATAAGAGATATAAATGGACGGAAATATTAGGAAAATTCAATTAAAAATATTTTAACTTACCGTAAATTTTCATATCATACTTGTTATTAATTTTAAACAGTTTTAAAACCAATTTAAAATGCTTTAAAATTTAAACTTTTTAAAAGTTTTGAAATTGACATAAGGGTTTCATTTGTATCTAATAAACATCCCATTTGATTAGGAAAAGCCGAAAAAAAACCAGATGGATCGGTTAAGAGTTTAAAACACAAAATTTCGATTATAGATGCTAATCAATTTGGTATTTCCGTCAACTTCCGGCCGTCGAATTCGGTATGATTATTCAAGATGGCGGACAGTAAGTCTCTGTCTGATGCACGGACAGGTAAGTTGCATGTTTTTACATATTTATTGCTTACTTAGCATAATTTATTCATTTTTCTTTAAGTTCTGGTATTTAAAATGTATGAAGCTGTCGCTTGATTGTTGATGAAGTGCTTTTTGGAGAAAAAATAAATTTGTAATAGCGGCAGATATTTCCATTCCCTTTAGTATCGGCGATTCTAGAAGAGTGGTAAACCATGCTTTTTTTTTCTTTCGGGCATGACATGTGTATTTATGTTTACACGCGCGCCGTGCGCTTGGCAATTCTAAGAGAAGATAATTGTTTTTTTGATGAGATTTACGAAAAATGCAATTAGTACGCCTAAATTTGATTATTTTTCCGAAAATGATATCTTTTTGCTGAATTTAAAATTATATTTATGAATATATATTTACATGCCGCAGATTATTGCGCTCACGTGGTCAGTCACTAAAATACTACTAGCCGCTGATTGGACGGAATAGACGGTGAATGTGTAAAATGGAATTTTTTCATTCGTTTTCAGTGTCAATAAAAATAAGAATGAAGGCTTGGTTTTCTGTTTAGGTTGAGCAGTGAAAAATGACAGTTAAATTTATTGCGTTTGTTATTTTCATATTTCACTCTCCTTTTTTTTTAATTCGTTTTTAATTGCAGTGCATTTTATTTTTAAGAAGTGATAATAGTGAAAATTTGTTTCTGAAGCATATTTGAATGAAAAAATATTTATTATTAATCCCTTCAAGATAAATGATATTCAACAAATTAAATGAAAAATTTGTTTTTTTTTTTTAAAAAAAAAAGATAGCATCATTAAAATTTTTTGCTTTATATTCTTTTTTGTTGTTGTTGTTGAAACTATTCTCATTCCAATTTAAAAGTATAGCTTAAAATGTATTTTGTAATGAAATAATTATTTAATGATGTATTACCAAAAATTTAGAAAATTTATGATTTCTTTTACATTTAAACATAACAATTCATTAAAATAAAATGGTTGAGAAATAATATTTTCAATTAAAAAGTATTCATAATATAAGTGAAATGTTTGAAAAATTTACTTGAAAACTCTTAAGTATTTGTAATTTAAGCAGAATTTTATGTGACATTTATAAAATATGTTATGTTAGATATTTTTAAAAATGTAGTTAATTTATTGAAATCTCATGATTTTTCTTTTTATCTAATTTTTAATCTACTTATCAAAATATTTAGTTTTTTCTTTTGGGTTTAAATGCTGGGAAACATTCTTTAAAATTACACTAAGCATTTAATATGTTTCGTACTGATCTTTTACTTTTATTCTATTTCTAATTATTTCTTGTTGTAATATATATTTCTATATCCATATTTCTTGTAAAAATATGTTGTTGGTATTGTTTATTTAAAATAAATGAAGTTCATTTTTAATTAATTTTGTAAAAAGATGTAAAATTTTAAATTGTATAATTGTAATAAAATTTTCGAATTAAATTTATACCACAACTCCATTACAGATAGCAGTAAAATTAAATGTTTATAAGTAATTTTTTACTTATAAGAATAATGCTTATGTTTTCTTTTAAATTAAGATTATTTATATTTACTTCTTAAAGTATTGAGTAATATTTCTTTATTTTATGGTTGTAACTGTTATATTTTTACATGTTTTTTTAAATACATTTTTCACTTTAGAGAAGTTTTTGATTCTTATATGCATTTATAGTATATTTTATTTATATTTTGTACAAAATTCTAATTATAGAATTAAATATTCAAAAATTAATGAATAACTAATTACTTTTCTGTATTCATGATTAATGATGCAATATATATAGTTGTAAAAATAAATGAAAATATTGAAATTTTTTTTTTTTACCTTTGTAATGTAGTTATATTGAATAATATGTTATAAAAAATGGAATTTGTTTTTATTAATGTTTGTCAAGATAACAACAAATGAAATTTAATGGTATTACAGTGAAAATTGTACTTTTTGTTTAATATGTATTAAATTATTTAAAAATAAATGAATGCATCTAATATACTGATTATGTATATGTTTTCTTTTTATTATTTGTAAATGAAAAACCAGATTTTATGAAATGCTCATACATTTAAAGATAAATACAATTTTGCCTTTGATTTTTGCTTGTTTGTTTTTTAGATTTCGAAATACCTTTTTTTTCTTTTTTTTTTTCATATTTTCTAGAAAACTTTCCATACAAAATATGTATGTATATTCCATATGTATGTTTTTACAACAATGAGAAATTTATACAGAATTTTAAAACGTTTTTGTCAACTTCATTATAATTTTTATATTTTAATAATTTTTTCTGAAATATATGCTTCATAAAATTTTATTTGTTCTATTTGGGGCCCAAATAATTAAAATAAAATGTATTTAGTGTTTGGATTATTTTACCTAAGTATAAAACTATGGAAATATATTTAATTAAAAGTTTTCTTGTTTTTAATGCAATTAGTAGAATTATGAATAGTATTAAATCTGATGTGCTTTCTAAAAATGTTTTGACACAATATGTTTTTAATATTCATTATTTGTAGCAAAAAATCTGTGGAATTTTCTGTAATAGAATTTATTGATTGTTGATATGAATGTTTATATTATAGAATTATTACAATTCTTCCATTACATATCAGATTAATTTTTCTGTTTTGTTTCTTGTTTTGAGTGAAAAATAGAAGAAATAATAATAAATCTCATAGAATTAATTTTTTTCTAACACAGTTACACGATATTCATTGTTAACCATTGCATTTGCTAAATGTGGTAGGCTTATATTTAACTTTTTGACTAGTGCTATAGATATCTAGCAGAAATGTATGTTGTATGGATCTTTTTAACAGTTTTCATATTTTTCGCTATTTTAATTGATTGGAATATCCATCCATTCTAGAAATCTTTGGTCTAATGAATCTACGAAGAGTTGATAGGAGGCTTTTCTCTTTCAAATGGTATTTAATCCCTGTGTTATTTTAATGTGTGTTGATTTTAATTACATACTCAAATCTATGATATTATTTAATTTCATATGAGAATTTAGTATCTTAATTAATTCAGGAATTATTTTGAAAAAAGTTGCTTCATAATGTTTGATTAGATCTATAATTTGTTGTATAAGAAGCAGAATTAATTTTCATGACTGAAGAAAGTGTTAAAACTAATGAAAAGTTCTTATTACTGAAATTCCATGAAAATGGATATTTACGGGGGAAAAAAAGATAGTAAAAAGTTTGAAATTATTGTAAAATATATAATTGTATTATATATTTTAAATATTTATAAATATTTGTTATCATATACAAGATAAATTTTACATTTGTATTTTTCTCATGGTAGCTGATCTGGAAAATTTGATTTTAATGAATACGACAGTTTTAGGTTTCAGTAATTAATTTATCATTTTAAGATTTTTTTATAGTTATACTATGTATAATGAAAACATCTTTTATAATTCCCAGCAAATTTACATAATTTCCCAACAAAATGTACCAACTTCTATACTGTTTTCTGCTATTTGATGTAATCAACTTTCTTTTTTAGTTCTATAAATATGTAATCTTTATAAATATCATTAATGTTTTTCTTTTTTCATTCTGTTTCTCAAAGCCTTTTGAATTATCATTCTAAAATCTTTTGAGTTTTTTGAAATTTTGATCTTTAGCCAAGTTCACTTAATTTATAGTTCTATTCTAATACCAGTTTTGATAAAACTGAAATTATAAAAAACTGGCATTTAATTTTGATTAAAATGTTTGGTGAATTTTTGTTAAAGTTTATCTTAGTTTTTATGGTGTTTGGAGATAAACATTTTATGCTTATGTATTATACATGGAGCATTCTATTTTTTCTGTTCATTATTAAAGCAGAAGAATCTCAATAGTTAATTTGGAGTAGATTTGTATGAATTGGTAATAATTCCATATACTGTTCATTCTATTTTAATACTTTGATCTCATATTTTTATCCTCATGAGCTTGATTTAAAATACATAGAAGTAGACTTATGCTCTAAATATTTGGACTTGAATTTTAGTGTTTCAGTTCTACCGTATTTTAGTTTAATTTAATTTATTGAGGATATTTACCTAAAAATCAGCATATTAGTATTGTAGATTAAAATAAAGTACTATTCTCGCATCAACCAGTTTGCATAAGGTGACACGAATGTTATTTTCTTGTGCAAGATGCACCAATATTATCTTTGTTTTCAATGAAAATTAATCTTATTCATTACTTAATAATAAATGAAGCATTTTTGGAATCACTTAAGGTCTTCCAGGGGATATGCAAGGAAGAAAAAACAATCAGTATTCCAAAACTTTATATGTATGTCAGAAATAATGGAAATAAAATGTTTAAGGAACTTGGGAGTACATTAGATATTAATTATTGGTTAAGGGTTTATGAGAAGTGAGAAATAAGTTAAGAAGAATTTAAATTATTTACTAAAGAAAATATCAAACTAAGTACTTTTTTTTTAAATAAAGAAACATTATAACCAATTTAAAAAAAATCAAACTAGGGATTACATATTACCTATTATTTGTATTTGAAAGGACACTACTTACTATTATAACCTTTGTTATGTATAATTTATGAATTCTTAGTGTTTCAGTATGAATCTCATAAAAAGCATATATAGATGATGTTAAGGGGCATATATGCTCAGTATTTTTGATATTTTCTATCTAATTAAGAGAGATTTTTATGAATAATTTATACATTTTTTTTAATGATTGTGTGGAATAATTATGTATATCTATATAAAAAAAAATAATGCTATCGTTATTGTTCATTAATAGATTTTGAATTAATTAACATGTTAAAAAACTTGGTAAATTATTTTTTTAACTTGCATTTTGGAAAGATAATTATACTTTTAATGCCTTAAAATCTGTCTCATAATCTATTTAGAATTTTTACATGAAGAGTGTTTGCAAATGTCATTCATTAAAATTTCATTGACTTTCATGATAAGATTAAATTATAGAGCTAACTATATTAATCAGTAAAAATTATTTTAGTCAAAAAAAATTTAAGTTGATAATTTTAAAAATTTTGTAATTAAAACTTTTTTATACAAGCTCAAAACTTTTATAATATTGGTACAAATGCTTAAAGCAAACATTTAATTTTAAAGAAGTCATTTAAAAATGGGCTAAATTTCAGAATTATTTTTAAATATTTTTTTTATTTCAAATTTTTTCCTGTGTTTAAAAATATTAATATTAAATTTTCAAAAGGAGATGAGAAAAGCTTTTGTAATTAATGCAAAAAAAAAAAAAAAAAAAAAAAAATCGAAATTCTCTTATAATTTTCAAGATTCCTATAAAGGAGTGGACTTATATGCATTTGAAATGTATTTTGAGTTTATCTAAATAGAAGATAATTATGTGTTTTTTAATATCCTATACTTGTAGAAGTTTCCTTACAATCTGTTTTTTCATTATGTAGAACATGCCTGTTTAATAAATGTTGATTTAAAACTTCTTATTTGGTTTGGTTTTTAAATTTTATTATTTATCAATATACAATATTATTCAAAATTATTCATCCGATTTCCAAATTCCATGCTTTCAAAAATAAATGACACAGAATGATAAGTAATATATAAATACAAGGGATAACTGTGAAAGTTTTATATTAGGGAAAAATAGATATCCACCATTGTTCTTTGTGAAGCTACTTCACAAAAGCTATTTTAGAAGATTCTACTGAGTTACCGCGCAGTTTAATCGGTCGCAGTGGACTAAATGTCTTGATATTACTAAGCTGCCCACCAAAATCACCTGATAAAGCACCAAGCGATTTCTTTCTTTGGGAGTTTGTAAAATATAAAGTGTATGCGCCGCCATTACCCACAAATTTATATGAATTTGAACAACGGATTTCTGCTGCTGTGCAATCAATTACCACTGACACTTAACACGATGTACGGCATGAATCGTATCGAATGGACATTATATGTGTAACTGAAGGAAGTTATATCGAACACTTGTAAAAGAAAAACTTCTGTATTTTCCCATTGCATTCATGTATTGCTTATCACTGTGTCGTCTAGTTATGAAAATTTGGAATTTTGAAATCTTATGATTCATTTTGAATATCCTTGTATCTAAGTACAATTATAAATATTGGACTAATTTTAATGAAGCAAAAATTTTTGTTTCTTAAGATGTTAGAAACTTTTTTTTTATAAAAAAAATAATCAAGTGTCTGTTACTTATGAATAAAAATTAACAGTAACAACCTAGTTTAGAAAAGAAAAAAAAGGTCTATGTATTTTTTTTTCCCTTCAAATTTTTATGAAGTCAAATTCCATATTGTTTTAACCAAATTGAATTTTAAATGAAATAGAATTAATTCACTGGAAGAAAACGAGATACATATTAATAATTTACTTAACGAACAATTAACTAAACAATTTCTCATTTTTTAAATAGACGTTAAACTTATATTATCAAACAGTTTTCGAGATAATATTTATTATTCCATCATTTTTTATTGTTGCTTGAAAAATAAAAGATATACAGTGTATTTTTTTTTGGAGAATATAAGTATTCATCATTCTGCTACCATCTGTATTTCTAAAGTAAAATCTTAATATTTGTCCTACTGTTATTAGTTAATAGAAGTTCTAATCCCTTATTTCAAAGCCTATGTATTAGGTATTTCCAGCGTTAAATGAACTTTTTAGTTCAAAACATAGATAATGTCAAATCGAAACAGTTAGGATAATAATAATAATAATGAAGACAATTTAACGAAATAGAAGAAGTTTATCCACCTTTTTTTTAAAAAATTTTTTAAATTCAAATTTAGTAATGTATCATGAATCAATGTTATTGTGATAGACAACACAAAGTGGCATTTTTGGCGAAGCAGGCCATAAGTTCATTCAAAAAACGTAAGTGATCCCCCCTTTAATTAAGTTCATTAGATGGAAAAGACTTTCTTAAATTGAAACCAATTGGAATGCTTCAATTTAATTCAATAAAACCGCGTCTTCAAAAAAAAAAAAAAAAAAAAAAAGTTTTGAAGTATTTCATAATATATTTCATTCAAAACAGCATATAATTTCTATATTTAAATGTTGAAAGAGGGTAAACTACTTTTTCTTTTTCCTTAAAATTAACACAACCGTTAGGCTTTTCCCAAAATAGCTGGCATTTTTCTGCAGTAAAACTGCCGAAACATCTCGCTCTTATATATAAATTTACATACTTGGAGAGTATTTTTTAATAAGTTGCTTTGGAAATGTAGCCTGGATTTATAATATATAATAATGTTATCTTGAAAATTATAGGAGCTGACATTTATATAATATAGTATAATGTTAACTGACTGCTTTTACAAGTTAGAGCCAACGAAGACTGAATTTAATGCGTATTGTACGAGTGTTAAAACAGTGGTTTTACATTTTCCAAATTGAAAGTTTTTCTGGCTTTTTACCCTAAAAAACGAAAGAGGTTCGGCTTTTTGTGAAGCAATGTTTGACATTCGTAAATTTTTTTTTGGCAACCCACCCTCCCAGTTCGGATAATACTTACTAACGACTTCCTAAAGATACGCATTGTATCATGAAAATCGGATATCTATTTTTGAGATAAAAGCTATTTACCAATTTTTAATTTGCCGTTTATAACTAATTATCTCTGCAAAACTGATAAATTTTGCAAACTTAACTCATCTTAATCATCAATACCATCTGATATGCTAAAGAAATCATTGTACAATCGTCCCAAAAAAAACCCACCGGGATTTCATTATTAACTTTCGTAATTCTTATGACAGCGGGATAAAATTAGTATTACTCTTAATGCCTCAAAGAATGCTGAATTATGAAGTTAATGGTTTAATTATTACATTTAATTAACTTCTGAAAAGAATTTTGCATAAAGGAATCCGATTGTTTCTTGCAGAATCACGTAGGAAATTATCTAAATAGTGCATGTTTCAAATATCATTGAAATCTGATAATTAGTTCGAGAGATATTCGAAGAAAACCGCTAAAGGGCTATATATGAGATCACTTTCGCGGAAACGATTCATACACAAAATGGCTAACAGTTTTAGGTCTGAGCTCATAAATTAAACAAAAAAATACAGTGATTTTTTTTTTTTTTTTGTCTTCAATTATTTTACATATGAATTATTCAAAATCTAACATATGGTGGCTCTCTTCAACAACGCTATATATTGTTTGCACGTTCCTCGAGATGCTCCAGATCCTGTTGTAATGTCTCGTAATTCCCTCATAATTTTATTCTTGAATTGCCTTGATTTCATGAATTTGGTCCAATTTAAGCTGTAGATATAAAAATTCTTCAGCCGATTACAAGTTTGCAGAGTACGAATGGTGGTACCGCACAGTTACATTTTTTATGTAAAAAAACCCAAATATTAGCACCTGCATTGTGAGATGTCACGTTGATATACAATAATAAACAATTTTTGTTTCATTCAAATCCGAGAACACACTCGAATTGAGTTTCAACGACCGATCCTTTACATCCCTGTTGAGGGTTGCATTTACTGTTTGTCTCTAGGATCAAATTCCAATTGAAACCCTTGTAGTAAAAAAAAAATCTACCAACATTGTCTTAATTAAAAAAATTTAGGAAGAGAAATTTCTTCATCTCAATTTTTCGTCATGCTCAACGTCCTGCCTATTTCGAAATTTCCGGAACCGTATAAACTCATTTGAACGGGACACAGAATCTTTTCACCGTAAGCGTTATGTATCCCTTGATAAGTTATGCTAATAGTTCTTTTACTTTTAAAACAAAACTTTATCGCACACCTATGTTCTAATTATGACTCCATTACTACTGTGAACAACCGATAACACGCAAAACGCTGTATATTTACCAGTGGTGTACAAAGGCTTCTTTTGTGTGTGTGTGGGGGGGGTCATATTTAAGAAACATACGTCGACGAAAGCGTAAGCGTATGCTGAACATTAAAAATTTATAGACTTTTTTTTTTTCACTCTATTGTCTGTGGAAGGGATTTGAACAACTAAACCCCCCCCCCCCCCCATTGTGTACGCCACTGATATAGATGAAAGCTCTGTACAAAGTTTGTGGCTTATCTCATCAACAAAAACGACAGAAATTAAAATGTCTTAACAACTAGCCCGATAGAAAACTATTTTGGCCTAGATGATAAAATCACTCCAAAAAGGGTCTGGATAAGTATTCTTCGAACTAAAGATTGAAATTTTTAAACAACGTCGGGGCACCAGGTCAAATGACCTCCCCGCCTCGGAATTGAAAACATCTCACGATGAATCAGAAAAAACATCACTGCCACCGAAGTGGTGACCCAGGATTTGAACACTAGGTAGCAGCTCAGCCTAGACGTACTGGTTGCATGTACCCCCTACGCAAAATCCTGCCTCAGTGTATCTAACTTTAGCAACTGCACATAAATCACAACTAGTGATGGCTATAGCGCACGCGTCAAATAAAGCCGCCATCTCAGCTAGAGGCAACCAAAGTCGTCAATTGTTTAAAACGAAACTCATTACAAAAGGGAGGAGATGTACATCAATGGTTTGAAAATAGTCTTCTCTTAAAAATCTTTAAGTATGGCCTTCTTCGTATCATTACGATGATACTGGAGGGGAGTATGTGGCGACTTTCTTCAACAACGAGAGCAATAGTTAAAATGTCTTAATAACTAGTTCGAGAGAGAATTCTTTTTGACCTGTTGATTTGAGCACTGCAAAAAGCGACCGGATGAGTTTCCTTCTGATCAAATCATCACCATCCCTAAAGGTCGACTAACCTCCTACCCTGATTCGGCGGGAAAAACATTGTTCCCCAAAACTGATAGACCTTTTCAAATGCATTCAGAAGATTTTGGAGTTAAATGTTTCCTTTTGCTGAACTCAGATGGTGCCCCGTACTCCGATTATGTTACCACAATTTTACGATATTCGAAATTATGCTAATATCAAGATAAAAAAATCAGATACGCGAAGAAAACGGCAACGACTATGAGAAAAATTTTGTTTTAAAAGTTAATTTAAGTGGATTAATTCATTTCTTAACAACGTAATTAAGTTCCCTTTGTGCATTAACATGAATACCAAATTTACGTACTAATTATGCTAAAGTTATTAAACTTAGCCCATTTGTTTGCCAATTCTAGAGCTAAAAATTTAACAGTATTTCCAAGTAAACAAAACTACTCAAAAAATATAATTTTAAATGGTTTTTTTAAAGAGTATGGATTGTATATTTTTTATCGCATTGCTATAAAGTGTTTGTAATGGCATACAATCACTGTAGAATAGGGGGGAAAATACAACAGTGGAGGAATTCTATACTTCTATTCTGTATGTTTCAGAAAGTATCAGACATCTTCTAAAGAACTGCCAGATATTTAAAAAAAAAAAACATATCTGTTGATATTAGGCAAACACCTCAGCAACTTTATGTTTATACATAATAGTTACTCAAAACATCATGAATAGTTAAAAGAAAGTTCCTATATGGTGTAAAGGAACAATTAATCCAGGAATGATATATATATATATATGTGTGTGTGTGTGTGTGTGTAACGATCCTGTCGACTAAATGTAACATATTTACTTTAATGTTTGTTCTATAGTAATGAATCATTCCATATATGGCCGAAATACTTTTATTTCCATGTTGTAACAGACTTAGTCGGATTTCGGCCACCGAGGGCCGAAGCGAAGTTACCATACAAATTTCAAATGATCTTCAGAGAGAGAAGGACCAGCGTTAGAGAGGGGCAGTATGAAAAGGAGAGAAGCATAAGAAGAGCGCGTTTTTCCTGTGTTTTGCTATTTATATGAGGGAAAATTCAATTAAACGTCAGAGTCCAAACTGTCTGAATGGAGGGATTTCCAGGGAAGATAAGTATAGATCCAAAGTCTGGTAGGGATCATCCCTACAGGTCTGTTCTGTGAGAAGAGAACATTGTCAGTGAATTTTTTAAAACGCGTGATTGAATTAATTAAAAAAAAATAAGAATTGTATCAGGAAATACGAATGAACATTACTTTTAAAGGAGAGAATGGGCAAATTTAGTAAATTAAATTATTAAAGTGAGAAATTAATGGGAATTGAGTTAAATTATTACACACACACACACACACACACATATATATATATATGTTGCAAAAATCAAACGCAAAATTATATGAAGCATGTTTAAATTTAATTTACCTTTATTGTTTAATAGAACAATAACAAATCTATGAAAATTAAGACAAAAAAAAATGCATACATTAGTTTATTTCGGTTTAATTGAATTAGTTTCCTGAAGTGTGAGGAGTTGGATCCTTAATACTAGTAAAAGCGCACTTTTCTCTGTCCCAAATCTAAGACAGCCTAAATTTTCTTTAACTCCATTTTTTAATTTTAATTCGTAATTATTTTTCTCTTGACATATGCTTTGTAGTTATTTGATATTTGTACTTGGCGGTAATTTTTAAAATTATTCTTATAGTAATATATATATTTCAACTAATAAAACTTTCTAACATTTTTTGGATTCTTTAATTTGAATTTTGCATTGATTATTGCTTTATTTGCACAACCTTTTTGATGATGATAGAAAATTTTATCTATGATACAATTACATTACATTGAAATAAATTAACTTAGTTTCACGAAATTGTAACTTGAATTGCAGAATTGATATCTCTGTTCATTGTGTGTCTAGTTAGGCAATATTCATATTCATTCGAAACTCTCATACTGCCACGGAGCTCGCATGTGTCGATGGCGCTGAGGTAAATCATTCCTTCACGGATCCAAAGTTTTTGGATTGAAAATCCAGTGCGGATTACTTTGAAAATTTAGGTAAAAGTTTTGTTAAATTGTTCTCTGTTTTTCTTCATATTTTCTAATACCTTCCAGGATATTCTTCACATTTCCAGAGCAGTGTTTCACTGTGATATTATATTACACTATGGAATATTCCATTGTTATATACAAAGTCATGTATTCTCAGTCTGAAGGAGTTCTCAGCCCAATGTAGTTACTCTTAGTTTGTCAATAAAGCACGTTATTCGAGTATCTATTGTATCTTCAATCCAACCAGCTAAAACAACTTACGCGACAATATTAATTGAATGCTTTTCATATTTTTTTCATTTAGTATACATTTCTACTTTGTAACTACAGACTTTCATTAAAAACTCTAATTACTCGAATTGCAGGTTTCAAATTAGCTTACTATCTGTAGCCTTCCAACTCTTGAACCTCGAGAGTAAAATACTAGATTTTACTGAAGATTATAATAAATCTTGAGGCGCAGCACAACTTTTCTAAATAGCATAATATTTGCTTGGAATTTTCTTATAGCCGTTTCCTATATACTTACAGAATCGTGTGTATTCAGTGTATAAAACTCTTTTGATTATTAATTTTTAGCATGCACTTGAAAATTCTTTTTCTGTAAATGAAACTCGACACTGGTAAAAAGAAAGCCCTTTCGAGAAAATGAATTTCTTTGTAAAGATTGAAAGATTTATCAAATTATATCTATAGAAACCATATACAAAGTTGTGTTAATGAATTAGAACGGCACCCAAATAATTTTATATCATACTAAGTAAAAAAATTATGATGTATATATCTTTGCATAAAAATATTATGGAATATGTGTTTGGATTCTGGTACTGTTGGTGAAATGTTTCTTTCAACTTCATTGAAAGCACAATATCAACTATTTTTTTTTTTTTAGTATCAAGTAACACCTTTTTTTTTCCTCTGGGGTTTACCTTCTTTAAGTAAGTGGGTAATCATGCACCTGAGTTACCCAAGTAATCTTTTTTTCCTCTATGAGTTTTACTGTCTTTGGTAAATGCGTATGACGTTCCCCCGGGATATCCTATCGATCCTTCTCTATTTTCCATCCTCCTTTATGTCAGCCAATTTTTTAATTTTTCCCTTTCATTTTTATTTTATGAATACAGCTAGAATGTTTGGCTTTGCGCAGCCAAATTTGGCTTTTGCTCCATAAAATCCTACTTTCCCTTCCCTGCCTTAAGATCTCTGACGAAACCATACAGGCTTAAAAATCTTCTTGCAAAGAATTTGAAAATATTATCTAACACGTAATGAAAATAGTATTTTTTTTAAAAAAAAATCAACGTATAGTAATTTTTTAACGACTCAATAATTTTTTACCGAAGTTATACACTAATAGACAAAAGTGAGAAAATTTGTATATTCCGTCGAATTTCTCCGAAAAGTACCGAATGAAAGGTAAAAAAAATGTTTCCAAACAAAGATGCAATTTTTTAATGTCAATTACGTTAGAATACACGTGTACGTGGAGTGTGCATTTAGAAAATGCATTGTAAGCGCTCGTGCCAATTTCTACGATTCGTTCGTTCATTCACCTTGACGACTTACGTGTTTTGTTTTGTTTTTGTATAATTCTACTTTGAATTATATTCCGTATAATTCAAAGCAGTTAAAATGAGTAACCAGCAACGTTTCGATTTTGGAATTAGGTGGCGAATCGTGGGGAGATTTAATACAGGGCAATCTCTGGTGTAGACTGCTAATCGTGTAACGCCCAGCTTTGTGTGCAGCTTAAAGAGAGTTTATTGAGACCTGATCCATAGAGAGAAGGCTTGAGTAAAGTCGTCTAAGAGCCACGATGACCAATGAGTAAACAAGTATAGATGATTATTGTTTCTGTTTATTGTTTTCACAAGACTGTATGAGAGCGGATTTGTTTACAAGAAGCCTGTTGTTTACGTACCGCTCATTTTTTTTTGCTTAGAAGATCTCTTTCAGAAAGTGTCTAGGATATTGATATTGAAACGTGGATCATTGAAAGACTGTTCTATTAACTAATGAATCCAGATTTAGTCTAACCGCTGATTCTCGATATACCTTGCACAGGAGGGAACCAGAGAGCCGCTGCATTTCCTCCAACATCTGAGAAAGAGACCGGTATGGTAGCGCAAATTTGATGGTCTGGTTTTTGTTCATCTTGTTGGACGGATGCATAGACACCCACATTTTTTACGGAGCTACTCGACAAATTGCAACATACCCGGAACCATCAAGGAACTGAGAACAGTATTGTTATAGGGATGGAGCAGACAACAACAGGGCATCATGAACTGTCTGATTTCCATCGTGAGTTTACGTTGTGAAAGTTGCATAACAGTAGGAGGAGACCATACTCCTTATTAATCCAATTTTTGTAACATATTTATAATCTCTTTTTTAGACCTTCCTGCGCTAATGAGCTCTACACGTGATCATGAATGGGTGTCGTAATCATTGAATGCATTTTTCGTATTATATCAAACAATGCATGTATCTATTTCATGAAAATCTGAATACCTGTATATTTTTTTTATTACCAAGTGGTTTTATCTAATAATACTTCCTTGAACATTTGGAGTTGTAAGTGTATCATCTATTCTCTTCTATTTCTGCTTGGTTCGTACCTCTATCCATGGCAATTCATCTAATATTGGAATATTTCCATTTATTCCATAATCTTTAAGAAAGTGATGAAAAGTTACTAAAGTATTATAAAATACAATTTCAGGTTTCTCTGTAATTTTTAGAATTAGAAGCGATCAAACCAAGCATTTTGGGCGAGGTAAAAAGGAAGAAAGAAAGAAATATATAGAAAAACAACAGAATAAAGAAATGAAAATTGACTTGTTTGTTCATAAAATTTGTTCCTTTTTCTTAATCCCATCTTTGCTGATTTTTGAATACTTGTTGGTGATCATTTCCTTATAAGTCACAATCATCATGCCTTAAATCATAAAATTCACTATCATTGGCAATTATGTTTGTTATTCACGAAATATTTAACTATTATTGAATAAAATTAAATTTCCATGTGACTTGTTGATGGCATCCCAAGATCAATACGAATAACTTGCAGAAAAAAATTTAAGTTCCTCATTTTAATTTGCAAACTCTTATTGTAAATATTGATTCTCCGTCCATTGTTGTTTGTTGAGAGTTGACAACTGCCTCAAAAGTTTATTAACTGTAGAATCTTTTTTTCACAAATAAAATTTTTTATTTTCAAGATAGGTAATTATATATATATATTGTAACGTCTGTGGCATATCCACTTTCCTCGGCCTTCTTCAATGTTTGTTGGTCGAACTACCAACTTTGACACTCATGCATCTGGACTGCCCGAGCGACACCTGATCCCCGATATGTCAGCAGAAGGGTGACCGTGGCTATTTCGGCAGCTTGTGAAGATTGGGGGAATTCGCCGACGAAAAACCGTTGGAGGTCGATGGCCCAAAAAGAGCGTCAGTCCCTGCTTGGTTCCCGGTCCAGACGGACGTCTTGGTATCTCCTGTCACATATTTTTGTATAATCGTTGTACATAGTCACATTAAATATTTTAAACTTAAAAATCAGAATTTACCTATTTGTCTGATTAACAATAAATTATCTTCAAACGGTACAATATATATATATATATATATATATATAAACAAAAAAAAAAAAAAACGGTACAAAGTTAATATATAACTTATTCACCTTTAAACTTTCTTCTGTATCATTTAACAATTGTCTTTAATTGAAATGCTATTCAAATCATAGATGATTTGCAAAGATATTTTTTTCTCAATTATGATGTGCGTTACATTGTTTTAATCTGGAGACTGGTTTGAAAAAAAGTCGTGTACAATACATATATCTTTTAATACATATTTTTTTACTATTTAAGTTAATTTTTTTTTTGTTAATTAAAAAAAATTCTATCACATACAAAGTGATGAACCTATTATAAGTAAATTAAGGATTTGACTAAAAACATAGCTAACTGAAATCTATTATTTTTAACTAAAGAATGTTAGGCATTTTTTTGTTTTGTTTATATGAAATGAAAAAAAATGAGACATTTACAAAGATAAGGATAAATATTTTACTTCATTTGATTTTTTCTTTAAAAAATTAGACCACGAACTCAACAATTTCAACAAGTTTATTCAGTACTTTCATCGTTTAAAAAACATTTATTGATTAATGAATTCCTAAACTTACTATTTGAGCGTAAATTGAATGCTTGTTAGAGCTGAAATATTCATCCGATTGAGACCTGATGTAAGGGTTATTTATTTATACTTTTTAAATATTTTTAAGTGTGATACCAAATTGAAAAATATGCTTGGTATGGAAATAAAGTGCTCATAAAATAGATTTGTTTTCTTCCATTTTACCATTTACCATTCGAGATGGTGATTTTAAAATGCTTTCCTCTGTAATATTATGCATCTCTCTAAAAATTCGCTTTTTAATCAATGTTATTTTTATTACTAACGAACTCTCATTTCTTTTCATTAGCGTGTATTGTGCAAAGTTTTTTAAAATGAAAGAATTTCATTTCAGTATTTTTTTTATAAATGATTTCATCATTGAGATTTTTTTCGATTGGTGCACTTAAATGTACTCGTATTAGTCTTTTTACAGCCTAATTAATGCTTACAAATTTATGTACAAAAATGAAAGCAAATGATTTATTTCTTTATTTTACCAATCAATTAATCTTTCTTTTTCTTTTTTCCCATTTGGATGAGAAATATTCCCCTGTGTTGTGATTTCTTTTCTTTTTTTTTTTTTTTTCTTCTTTGTATTTTTTTTGCTTGATAAAATTTGCTCGAATAAAGCTTTATACAATCACAAAACGGAATTTCAACATCTGCAATTTAGTGATAACATTTTTGTATGACCTTGGTGAGCTTGAGAAGGCATCGTTAGGGCTACTGTATAGAAAAACATTTACTCCCTAAATCGATGTATATTTCTTGTCTCACAAACTGACTCATTTAAAATCTTTCCTACATCAACTCATTTAAGGTCTTTTGAAATTTTACGTTGGAAAACAAAACGATTTTAAATTGCAGTGAAATTGATGTAAATATTACAGAAATTTATATGAAACAATTATGAGACAGGTGGAAGACTAAACGGAACAAAACCGCCATAACATGTTAACTCATCCTTTATGGTTGAAGAAAGTCGGATGTGGTTTGCTTTGTCTAGAAAACAAGGCACTCTACAGCTGGAGATAACCTTTACTACCATCTGCAATTAGAATAAATTGTTTTGCAAACATAAGATTTGTGCATGTAAAATAAACACGAATTATTAAAAAAGTAATGAATTTGCAAATTTGTGAATGATGTTTATTCATACTCTTAGTAAAAACTAACGATTGTTTTGTTGAGAATCATTTTGATTCGAAGGTTTTCATTTTAATAGTTCATATTTTAAATACAAAGATATAATTTTTTTGTATTACCTTTAAAACAACAGAAAAAAAAAATATGAGTCGTTTCTTAATTTTGAACATACCATTTTTATGTTATTATATTCTTTAAAGGTCAATACAATTATGCAGAAAGTTATCAGAACATCATTGTTTAACTTTGAGTTGCATTTTCTTGTAAGTATTTTGTTAAATTGCTTTATTGAGCATATTTTATTCAAATTTAAATGTTTCGTCTTTATAAAGTTTGCGTCATTCATATGTTTATTTTTATATTTTTAAAAATATTTCGCATGTTTATAAATTAATAAGCAAAACAAATTCTAGTTGCATGTGCGATAACTGCGTGATTAACTATTAATATTCATAAATCCTACAGAATTTTTCAAAGTATACACTTCAAATATTAAACCAATGATTAATTTTTTTAAATTTAATCTTTCTCATCTCATTATTCTTCGTCAACTCTATATATTTTGTTTGTGTGATGGTTAAGATACGATTCATCGAGAACAATTGCAGTCATTTTCGTACATTTCCAGCTTGGAAAATCGTTGTTCATTACATATATATATTCATCTTATATGTGCATTCATCTTATTACATATATATTCATCTTCTCCTGGATGTAGTTTGGTTAATAACGCATGCAATTTATGGAAAGAAAAAGCAGTGACATCGTTAATTTTTGAAAAAATTGACAATTAAAAATCTCGATTTGCGTCTTTCCTTTACTCCTTTCTTTTATTATTAAGCCTTGTTGAATGAATAGACTGCCATCCCATTACTTGTTTACTAGGGTTTAAGCGATGAAACGTGGGAAACTCATTCGCGAATTAACCCTAAGCAGTTCATTTCGCACTAACCGTTACTTTGGAGTTATTTTGAATTGGTTGTTTTAAATAATAATTCTTTATTGATTTTATTCATTGTATAATTCTTATTTAATTCAGTTTGACTACATTTAAACGCCTATTTACCACATAATTCCGATAGTAAATATCGTTTTGTGTTGTTAGAATTGGCTCGGTGTGGAAGTTTGGTGTTGGGGCGCCAGCTCAAATGCCGTTCCCGTGGTTCCCGATTGAGGTTTAGAATTACGAGGTCTGACGCCAATAGCCATCAAGTACATCACTTATGTAATATTAACAAACCATCAATTTACTGTTAGCAAACCTCTTAAATTTAGGAAGGGGCATGTAATTGAAATTAAAAACGAACTTATTTTCTGAAACTGTTCCCTGAAAATCTTGAAAATACTGCCTCATAATAAAAATATAATATGTAAAATAAAATTCCAAATTGTAAATGCCTCTGAAAAAGACTGCATTTTTTTTAAAGAGTATTTCATTCTTGTAAAAGTTCACGATTTTTTCCCAAAACGAACGAAATATGGAAATCTTTTCGTTTATACCATTGTAATTTTTCTACTAAGGAAATAACTGTTCCTTGTTTAAAAATTTCGAGTAATGCAAATTATTTTTAATTAATGGTTGAATCATGTATAAATAAAAGAAAATTACAAGGTGTTATTTGAGATCCAAATCGAGCAGGGTGAGCCGTTTTGCTCAGTTTTTCTAGAATGAATACGTGAACATGACATAAGGAAAAGGGCGTATTTTTTTGAATGATTGTTAAATACAAATTATGCAAGGCAAGGAAAATGTACTAAAGAAGGCATTCTAAAAGTTCATTAAAAAACTTTTGAGCAGGAAAAAGAAATATTCTCGAGGGGGAGTGTATTATTGGCATTTTTACAGTGAGGCTGTAGAATATATGTAGCTTGTCATATTTCTGTCATATCCGTCGGAATATCGACAAATTGAAACAGTATCAGTTAATCAACATTTTATTTTATTCATAAAATAATAGGTACAGTAATTTTATTTTGGACATAATTTAATCCAATCACATAATAAAATAAGTTATATTATTGCTAAGATCTGTATGACTTTAAATCCGAATCACTATATATGAATATTTTAAGTGCTGCGTATTTCATTTCATGATTATTGTGCTTTATTTTCTTCTTTGTTGGAAATGATTCGGAATGATTAAAAGTTATTATTAATCTAGTAACTGATTCTTAACATATTTTTGTCTCTAATAAAATGTAAAATATTAGATAATTTCGTTATTTTTATATTTTCAATAAAAGAATTCTAAATTTCAGTTCTATTTTAAAGATTATATTCATAATGTAATTAAGAAAATTTCTCGCATGAACCTATTATTCTTTGTTCGATTTCAATAACAATCATTGCGAATTTTTTGTGGTTTTGAGTGATTTTCAGAATGATGATTTAATTTAAAGGTTGTAGAGAACTGAAACAACTAACGCAATTTATATTTCTATGCAGAGATAAATTGATTAAATGTGTTATTTAATTATTAATTTTAATTAATATTTGAAAAAAGCAATATCATGCTACGCAATCTTACAAAAAACTGAAACATTTAAGTATTTACTGTATTTAATTTATGAAATTATACATAAAATAAAAATAGTCATTCAGTTAATATTAAGAAATAATTAAAATTAGAACAGAAACAAAATTTAAATCACAAGAAATTTTTTAAAAAATTTACAAAGAATAAATTACAAATAATTTCTTACATATAGAAAAAGTATAAGAAAATAAAGTTTTTAATTGCCTAAAACCTAAAATAAAAGAAAAAGAAAAAAAAAAAAATAACCCCAAAAAAATCAATTAAAGAGATCAATGTACCTGAAAGAATAATAAATGATTATTGGTAAGAAAATAAAGTTCGAATCATGAACAAGGTATGAAATAAAAATATACTGAAGAATAACCATAAAGAAAATTAAGTACAACATTTATAAATTCTGAATCTTGCCTTTGACAGATTAACTGGTTGGACAATGTTTTACATATACACAACAATCCCAATAGAAAAATATTTTGAACCTAAATGAAAATTACAAAAAATTACAGAAATGTATATATATATATATATATATATATCGTCCTTTCAAATCAAAATTCTCCTACTCAAGAAGTTTAAACCGAAAGTGTAGCAATATCTTCTCCCAGAGAGAATATGTTACTAATTCAAGAGCGAATTTTTTGAAGGAAATTCTGCATCCAAATAATTTTTCTTAAAGTTAACCAAATTAATATAAATATCACGTGTTTTATACGCAAGTCTGATATTTTTTACGCAATATTTAGTTACAAATTCAATTTCGAAAAATGTTCAGATTTAAAGAATTCTCACATAAAGGAACTTTATGAAAAAAAAGCTCACTTTTATCAAATATATTACACAAAATTTTACTATCTTCTAATTTAAAAAAAAAAAATCTAAACATTCTGTTTCATTTATAATAATATTAGTTTGCAATAAATTTAAATACTTTGGATAAAAAGATAAGAAACATTTAACTTCTTTTGTTATTATTAATTTTGGAAGAAAGTAATATCATCAATATATACCTAAACATTTTAACACTATTGAAATCAAAAAACATTTTCTTCATAAAAATGTAAATTAATATTGGTTAAATTCTTGGCACTTTACGATATAACTTCAATCTGTTTATATGTATCTTATTACTAAAATATACATACATAATTTTCTGTTAAAACTAACATAACTAAATAATTAAATTTTTCATATGCAATAATCTTATGAATATTAAATATATCTTATACTTTATCTTAAATATCTTTTAGAACTTTAATAAGATCTTCTTTGTCAGTAGAATTAAAAAGATCATTATCATTATTAAAAATCATTGCTGTTTATTTGTTTATTATATATTTGACTATATCAGCACTATTGTTAATAATAGCAGTGCTCTTCAATGTATAATATTCTGTAATTTTTTACCAGTAAGAGAAATATATATATTTGAACCGTTAATAATTATTGTTCTAAATTTAATAGGACTTTTATGAAATTTCGGTGTTGAAAAATGTAAGGTTATTTAACATTAATTTTCTTTTAAATGCAATAATTCCTTTAAAAATTTCTTTCTTTTAGTATATATATATATATCTGTGTGTGTTTTTACGATTTTTTATAAAAACAAAAAACAAAAAAGCAAATAGTTTAATTATTTAAATCAAATATACTGTCTTCAAAAAAAAAAAAAAAAGGCACCCTTTATAATTTTTTCATTGCTGGTAAAATAGATAACTCCATTTAATCACTCAAAGGGAATTAAATTATGTGTGGTTTTGTGTGTATGTTGGATCAGTTAATCAATATAATTATCGTAGTTAAAATTAACTTCTAAAAATGAATTTTCTCATTATGGAATCTGAAGTTTTTGATTAGAGAATAATCTAAGTAATTCATGTTCGATATTTGGGGGGGGGGGAAATCTTGTAAGTCACATATACTGGACTATATTTTGCAAATAACTCGTACAAACGATTTATTTGTGAAGCTAAATTATTTTTTTCAATTATAGTTTTTTTAAAAAAAAATGTAATATAAGTATAGTTTTTATTTTAAAATTTTTTTAATATGTAATTTTACTTTTAAAAAAATAAAGGGCATTTCTTAAAATTTAATATTTGCTAGTTAAAAAAAACTGGAGAGATTGCTTGCAATTTTGGTTCAAAAGTTGTATGAATGGATATTCCAAGTAACTAAAAATGTTCATATGCTACATTTTTTTTCTCCTTAACTGCATTTAATTGTTCATATTTTTATAGTAATTTTTCCATTTTTTCAAATATCTTTAGATTTAGAAAATAATTATTTATCCGATCAGAGTAAGTATCTTTAAAAAAAGGGTTAAGTAGTTTTTTTTTTACTATCAAATGTTTGAAACATACATTTAACATTATTCGATATACATTTTTAAATCTTCATAACTCGAAAACTTTTTAAGCACAAAATTTGAAACTTGGTTTATTTTATGATGAGAAATAATTTTCGTGAAAAAAGTGACTTTCATATTGAGGAAATTTTTCTAAGTAAATTAATATGCTAATTAAGTCATTTAATTAATCCATTACCATCACAATTTATTTTCCTTTGAGCCTTTGATAGTGATATCAATTTATGTCAAGGTACGAGGAGAGGTGCGGAAGTTAAAAATACACTCTATAACAAACAAAACAAAAACAGACGCACCTAGATGGAGTTGCTCGATTGTAATGAAATTTCGTATGCAAAGACATTTGGACCGAACATGCAATTGATTAAAATTTAGTGTCCAATGAATGAATAGCGGGAGCTACAGCGCATCGGAAATGCGCACTCTCTAGGTGTATATATGAAGCCATTCTCAATCTGATGGTCAAATTTTTTGTTGCATTGCGATTTAGGATTCCTCTCAATGTCTAGAAAAAGGCCTCGCTGCAGGATTCGAGCTCATCACGAGCAACTGTCGGAGTTTGAAAGAGGTCGTATCATTGGATTGAAAGAGGCAGGTTGGTCAAATCGGAGAAATGCTCGCCATATGGGTCGAAGCGATGCGGCGATTAGAAGATGCTGGCAAGAATGGGTGGACGATGGCAGATTTCAGCGTCATGATGGTAGCAATTGACCTAGGACCACAGCAGATCGGGAGGACAGTGATTGTCAGATTAGCTGTTACAGCGTCTCATTCCTCGTTATCAACCATCAGACCCGCACACGAGTGTCCACTATGACCATTCTCAGACGGCTGATAGAGCGAAATCTACGCTCGTACTGACCGCTACGCCACCTGCCACTCACGCCTGCACACTGTCGAGCCAGATTACAGTGGTGCTTGGCTCGATCAGGTTGGAATGATGCCGACTAGGGACGTATAATGTTTAGCGACGAATACCTCTTCCAACTGTGTCCTGACAATAATCGAAGACGTTTCTATAATAGACGCACAGGGCAGCTTTCCGATGCTGCTTTCACTTTGGCACGCCACACAGGCCCTCAATCAGGAGTTTTGATCTGGGGTGCCATTTCCTTTGATAGCCTGACCCCTTTGGTCGTCATTAGAGACACAGTTACAGCGCAGCGATACGTCGACGACATTCTGAGACCTGTTTTGCTACTGTTCCCTTTGCAGTATCCTGGCCTTATTTTCAGGAAGATAATGACAAACCACATATGGAGCGTGTTGCTATGAACTGTCTTACAGCTTGTCAAACACTTTCTTGACCAGCCAGATCTCTTTCCAATCGAGCATGTCGGGGGGGGGTGATGGGAAGACGACTGCATCTACCAGGGAATGTTGATGACCTAGGACCGACAATTTGAGCAAATTTGGCAAGAAATACCGCAGGGGATCATCAGGGAGTTTTATGACTCTATGCCACGTCGTGTGGCAGCTTGCATCCTGGCTAGAGGTTGATCAACACATTAATGAGCTCGTTAATTTATAAGTAGATAACTCTGAAATAAATTATTCAATTTTGCTGAAATTTTAATCATTTTCTATTTTATAGATAATCCTCCCATCCGCCAATTTTTGTGTCCATCGGACAACTTCTTTCTTGGTGCGTCGTTTTTTTTTTTTTTTTTTTTTTTTATAGAGTATGGAATCTTTTTTTTTTTTACTCCTTTATTGTTTTATAGGTATTTTGTAGAGGTGTGCCAAAAGTGGTTACTTTTAAGTAATGAGTTGCAGCATATTAGTTCCTGTCTGATAATAGGTTCTAATATCTTATTACTTTTAGATTATATGTTCCAATACCTTATTACTTTTTTCAATATGCTATGTTATATTATTTTTGAAATATATTCTACTGCATTAATTTTGGTTTATATTACAATACCACATTAGTTCTGAATTAGGCTCCACTAATGAAAAACGTTTTGCGATTTAAAAATAATTACAAATTTAATTTACTCAATTGGTATCAAAAAAGTTTAAAGATAACATTATAAGAAGTGACAAAATTAATTGTTTTTTTGTATTGAATATATTACTGATGGAATAGGTTCCAAACACGTCCCTATTATTTATTCTATTGTGTGAAATAACGCCCATTCCTATTATGCAGTGCTCTTTACCTAACTTAACGTTAAACAGACAAGGCAAACTTTTTTTTAAAAAGATGAGTTACAACGTATTTGTTTCTGGCAAAAATTATTTCGAGGAACTTTAAAAATGTAAACAAAAATGAATTTAGCATTTCTCCTGAATTGCTTATTGTAATAAGTGATACGGTCTTGCCTTCATTATTTAACTCTGTAGCTATCTTAATTAACAAGTCAATTAGCTCAATATTCATATTTGAAGATATGTAAGAGAAGAATAACTATTATCTATGAAAGACTATGCAAGACTGCTCTTTCTCGAATCCCTCTTAACTCAGTTGAACGCAGTTTATGTTCAAATAATAAAGTATTAGCTTACCAAATCACTTGTTCCTATTCGCGCACTTCTTGTTTATAACATATTTAATTCTTATTACTAAGAATCGCTTCAATGCAAACAATCAATCACGAGATTCAATCCAATTTACTCATATATCACTTGCCGTTATTCTCTTTCTCCTTTCTCTTTCCTTTCAACTCTATTTCACTTACGTATCACTATCTCTAATTCAATTAATTACACTTCTTATCTTCATCTAATTTACCTAATCGGCTTTCATTTTTGTTGACAAGGAGTTGTAATGTTATGCAGTCAAATTACCTAAAGATTTCCGAAGTTAGTGAAGAGAAAGTCGCGAATAATCCTACGTCACTACTGGCAATGAGGCAGTGTTAAATATGCGCTCAAAATGCATCCAAAATTAACAGAAAAGGCTTATTCTTGCATATTTCTCAGGCTACCCATCATATTTGAATATGGCAATTGAAAAAAAAACTCATTGTTGCAACTGAACGCTGGGAAAATAAAAAGAGATTTTAAGGTGAAATGAGTATAAGTATTTATGAAGGGGAAGAGTAGAACAAATAATTTTGAATGCAAAAAGAAAGTTTGTTTGTTCACGAAAACCCTTATCTCATTTCCTATCAAAAAGCAACATTCTGAGACCTGATTGTGAAAGTTGTTATCCTCCTTTTTTATTAATCGCGAAACTTGTTCATGAATTCTAAAATTGCTGAATATAAACGAAATTTTTTGTTATATTTTGATACTTATTTGGAATTAAATATACTCTCTGTTACAAAAAATTTTCATGATTTCATTCATAATTTTTTCTCAGAACAGTTAATTAATTTTAATACAATGTATATATCTAGTAAAGACTGATTAACCAATTTTCTAGTTTATTATGATTGAAGTGTTATATTCTAATGGAAAATATATGTGAATGAAAACTAATTTCCAAAAAACTTTTGATGCTAGTAATTATTAGACCATAGATGACACATTAACAAATTTACATAAGCACAACTATTACTGATTGTTCGTGTTCTACTTGTACAAGAAATATAACTAATAACTACAGCATGGTATTCTTGTATCTGGGATAAAAAAAAATCGCAAATAATTACATTTGAATTATATTTGTATACTCTTAAGAATGAACACTGCTGACAAGTGAGTTGCAAGTAATTAAAAGACCACAAGAAGCATGTGATACCAATTATGAGGATATTCTAATAAACTCCCCCATTAAAAGGGAAAATCAACAACTACACCCTATGTTTTTAGCCACCCAAGGGGCTATTGTTTTAATTGGATCACTTTTGGTGTACTAGATCACTTTTCATTTTTTTTATCTTTTGCTTCAATTTTAATTATATTTAGCTTAAATATATTAAATTTAATAATTTATCGTTTGCTTTAATTTTAATTACAGATAGCTGATATAATATTCAATTGAATAATTTATCATTTCCTTTAATTTTAATATTGGAAAAGTTTACGATTTCCTTTTCTCGATATTTCATCGTTTACTTTAGTTCTTATATTTAGTTGAGTAATTTAATAATAATTATTTTAAAAAATGCACCTTGGGTGGCTAAACTGTTCTTTGCAAAACTTTGCATTGAACTTTTTCACATTTTACTTTTCATATTTGTTTCTATTGTTTTGTTTTTGTATGTTTTTTATTAAGTAAAATAAAGCAATAGTAAACTTGAATCCTATTAAAAATATGATTGATGTGGACATGCATTTCATGGCTTTAGATATGCCGTTTTTCTTGTTAAAAATTGGTGTTTTAGGAGAAAAATGGATTTGTGTGTTAGTATAACAACAGGATAAACAAGATACCGCTTTTTGTAATTGTCATGCACAGACCGCTGTTTTAAATCTGACAAAATTGAAAAAATATATTTTATACTTTTTAATTAAATAAACACACGTGCGAAATTATGCGGCTGATTTAGAAAATTATTGATTTTACATTATAGTAACTTGACATCTCTTTTAGAATTTTATACAATCTTAAACTCACTTTTCTTTGTCATTAAAAAAATTAACCCTTTAATGTTAAATAATTGTCTGCCATTTAATGATATAATTTTTTTTTTACTTAATTTTTTCTCGAAGTTGTTTACATTTATGAATAGGTAATTATTTTCCTATTTTAAAAATAAAAGTTAAACTTATTACGAAAAACAGGAATCATTAAATACTGTCACTATTTTAAAGAGTGAATTTTCACATATCCAAGATTTTAAGAATTACGGTAGTACTTCTTGCAATGGACACCTCTATTTAAAGGACAATTCTGTTGGACCTGGAACCTTTGAATGTATAACTTCTTATAAAGGGACAAAATGTCTAGCCCGGGGGTGTCCTTTATTGGGAGGTCCTGTTATTCTAATAATTCTTCAAATATGCGTGATTAACTAACGGAAAATTCGCCCTGGAATACTTTAGCGATATTTCTATATTTTCGATCCTCCTTACCCAAATTTGCGCAGCTTACCCAAATTTGGCTCATGTGACATCAGCCTTTGTCACTCACTCGAAGTTTAACTAAATGTTCTGAATAAAAACGCTAACGCTAAAGGGCCGTGTGCATGTTTACAGTCTTTAATTGCTGGTCCATTCCGATCCACTCCAATTTCGATCACGTGGTATTTGGGAAAAAAAAAAAACAAGTTATTCAAAACTAACAAATTATCTGTTTTATATTTGAACCAAGCAATATTAATTCAAAAAGTACATTATGTTATGTTTAATAAATAATAACTTTTTATGTATGAAGTAATTTCAAGAAACTTAGTTTTTAAAGATTATTATTGAATAAAAAATGTTAAGTGCTTTACAGATTGATCGTTTTTTTTTCTTTTTTTTCCCCTCTAATTAACTAGTATATGGCCTCCTAAAAACTATGGAATTCAAAATACCGGTTCTTTATACAACTTTCTAAATTCTGTACACATTTTTTTTTTTTTTAGATTTTATTAACTATTATTGAGTTAATAAATTAGTTCATAAATAACAATTTTTTGTTATTAATACTGATATATCAATTATATATCTAGCTGCGATAAAAATTGCGAAAACTATTTAAAATATTTTTTTATGGCTGTACATTTGATGGCTGCTTGCATGTTATGGAATTTCATTATTTTTTATTAAAAATGGGAATGAAGATAAAAATCAGGGACTTCTACTGAGGTAGTTAAAAGTGCCGAGAAAGTTGTTATATAGGTTATTTTAAGTCAATATTTAATTTTAAAGTTATTAATATCCTAAGCATTTTAATTAACATTTCTTAACATTGAATGTCTTCTGTTGCCTTGCATAAGCATGCCTCAAATTGCCCGCGTCTCCAAATGTCTTTTATTCTTGTCCTGTACTTTATTATACATGTAGTTCTATTGCGTATTGATTGATTGTTTTTTTGGGGAAAAGATCAACAAAAGCTATTATCCTCATAAAAATATTCTTTCAATTCAACTGATAATCAAAATATTCCATCTTCTGCAAGAATGTTCTAAATGCTTATTTATTAGCTTCTGTTTCTTCCAAAACTTCTTTGAAAGAAATATTACGCTATGGGTCTATCTTGAGTATATTCCAGAGGTGATTTCTGTGGGATGCATATTTATTACAAGTCCAAAGAATATGTTCCAAATCATTGATACGATTACCGGTACTATATTTTGCAATATCATTTCAATTGAATTAGCGCAAAAGCCCCCTGCAAATAATTTTGTTGACGATTCGAGTGCTTAGTATTTCCTCTCTTCTGTTTTTTGTCCAATTAGATATGATGTCTATGGTTGGAATGTTTCCTAAAATTTCAAAATATTTGCTTGAATAAAAGTTTTCATTTGTTCTTTTAATTCTGTTATAGAAAATATATTGATGTCTTCTGGGGCAATTCAGTCGCTGGACTCCGTTACTGATTTTGCGAGATAGTCCGCCTGTTCATTCCAAGAAAATTTTGAGTGTCCCGGAATCCAGTGCAGAATCGTTTGATTAGGAGAATGCGATTGTTTGAAGACTATATTATTGTGTAATTGTACTCGTATTATTAATACGTATGCAAAATATGATATAATCATCTTGCTCGTTATTATTAGTAACTTTTTAAAAACTCATTTCAAATTACATAATTGACACTTATATTTCAAAACTGGAGCCATATTTGGCGATACATTAACACATAACTAGTTGCATTTTCTTAAACAAGTTTTTCTTATTGATTACTTACATATTAGAGCAAATAATCTAATTTTTACTGTATATTTATAGCCTTTTTATTTTCCTTTAAAGAGTTATTCATTCATGATTCAATTTTCTGTGAGTATTAAAGAAATATATTGTTTATGAAAATAACTTTGCATCGATATTGTTTTTGTATAAAGATTTATTTAATGATTTAATTTCTCCATATTTTCTTCGTAATAATGTTTGATTCCATTCGATTGAAATTATTTTTAATGATCCATTTTTTCGTAAGATGCATTTGTATTGTAACGATATTTTTCCGTTTGTCCCTTCTGTAATATTTAATCAGAATTCGAAGAAACTGAAGATAATTCTAATCTTTAAATATACAGAGTTATTCAAAATGAATCATTCGATTTCAAAATTCCATATTTTCAAAAATAAACGACATAGAATGAGTAATAAATGAATACGCATGAAAAATGCCGAAATTTTATATTGTGAACAATAGATGGCCCTCGTGTTTTCTTCGTGAAGCTGTTTTAGAGGCTTTCACGGAACTATCTCGCAGTTGAATCGGTCGCATTGGACCAGATGACTTGATGTTACACACCTGCCACCTAAGTCATCTGATAAAGCCCCAAGCGATTTCTTTCTTTAGGAGTTTGTAAAATATAAAGTGTATACGCCTTCATTACCAACAATTAATTACCAATGATGCTTTACACCGTTTATGACTGGAATTTACTTACCGAATTGACATTATACGTATAACTAAAGGAAGTTATATCGACACGTGTAAAAAAAAAACTAACTTCTATATTTTCCTTTTTGCATTCATGTATTACTTATAATTCTGTGTCGTTTATTTAGGAAAATATAGCATTTTGTAATCGGATGATTTATTTTTAATTTATAATGAGGTAGTTTTGATGCTAAATAATGTAATGAATAAGAAATGCGAACGTTGTTATGTAAAAGGAGATTAACGTCCACCTGAAATCAATAAATGTAAGAAAAATATTTTGGAGAGAGGTCTTGGGTCGCAAGATTGGGGTGCAAACTTGGGTGTCGTCCTCGTCACTGAACTGTAGTTCAAAATTACGAGGTCCGTCGCGATAGTCTTCGTGTGTATCTTTTAAAGGCGACGTTAAAAAAAAAACAATATAAAATGAGAAATATTTATTTTGATGAATCATCAAGAAGTTGTCGATTGTCGGTTATTAAGAAATTAACCTCACTTATCCTAAGTTGCATCGTGGTAACTCAACGATTAAGGTTGCGAGCTTTGCAGCAGGCACTGTTTTCGTCGAGTCACGGGTTCGAATCTTGATTTCATTAAACACCCGTTAAATCATTGCATTATATTAAAGAAAATTCGCTTGGTGACATATGACGGTTTTGAAAGGGATAGGTATATTAGATTAAATGTTGTCCTCGTCACATAATCGTGATTCAGAATTACGAAATCCAATTCAGACACACAACTATTTCGCATCTTTAGAGCAATTCTGTATGAAAACTCAGTAAACGTATAATTATAAATATCTATGATTTCTATTGCTTTTTAAAGTATTTGTAACGTCAAAGTGAATTTCATATAAGAAACGGGACTGCTTCTACGTTTTTCTCATTTTTATCATTTGTAACCCGTTTCATTTCTCTTGTTACAGTGCCTTTGCGTCATCTTTTTTCTTTTCTGAAGTATTTTAATTAGTTGAGACAGTTAAATTTTCTGTAATTTTTTCTTGAATTTTGCACTCGATTTAGATTCTATTGAAACAGTTTAAGGAGTTTTGGAAAAACTAATTTTTTTACGCGAGAAATATTAAAAAAAACACAAACATTTTAATCAAAACTTCTTTTTATTTGTTCCTTTAATATCTAAAATTGTTATTAGGTATTATGATTATTTTATTCAGTTCTATTGACATTAGTTTGAATTTATACTTTATGATTTGTTGAGCTTTAAAACTGCTATTTATTTATTTTTCTATTTGAAGTGAAACGAGTTAGTCTTTAACAGTCAATCAATTTCTTATCAAGTAAGTAAACAGAAAAAGGATATATTCTTCTCCAGTGTTATTAAATGATAATATTAGGATACCTTATGATTTTAAGATTTTATTTTTTGAAAGTGGTAGTGTTATATTGGTTGAAAACTGTATCGCATATCTTTTGCAAACTTGCG
>BMAW01011003.1:569540-607810 GCA_019974015.1 Nephila pilipes | reverse complement strand
CTCTCTCTCAATATGTTTTCAAATTTTTTTTATTTTGTAATTATATATATTTTTTTGTTTTAATTTTATTTCTTTTATTGGTAGTTCTAAGCCTTTTAAAATTTAATTTTTGATAATAGTATCTTTTTTACCCTGTTAGATGGCAATGCTTAATTTGGTTTTAATAGCGGCAAAAAATTTGTTCGTTCGTGTTGAAATTTCGTTGTATGATAATTGTGTTAAGAAGTTTTAAATATTTTTTAATCTGATTTTTTTAGTTTTGAATTGTTCTTTCTTTCTTTCTTTTCTTTTCTTTCTTTTTTTTTTTTTTTTGCTTTATTTTATGTATGAGTCTTATTGTGTTGGGTTTTTTTTCTTTTTAAAATACTTTATGGTGATTCCATATTTTCTATAACATTTTTCTGCAGGTTAATGTTGAACCTGTTAAGCGAGTTTAAATCTGTCAGAAGGCAGATTTAGAATTTATACAAATGTTATAGCTCATTTTCTTTTATTGGCTTCTTTCTCCCATTTGATCACAATTTTTTCATGCCTAGTTTTGTACTTTAGCATATTTTGTGGTTTATCTTTTTTTTTTTTTTAAAAAAAATTTTTTTTTTTTTAATTGAATTAATTTTACTTTTTTATTAATTTTGTTATTTTATTTTTTGGGTTTTTTTTTTTTTACTTTAAAAATATATGTTCATTTTTTTTTTGTAAATTATTTACTGGTAGGTAAGCTCTCTTCTCTTTTGCAATTTTAATAATTTCTATTATGTAAAATTAGTATATATAATTTTTAAATATTTTAATCTGTTTCATTGTTCCAATTATATATATATATATATATATATATATATATAATATTTATTCGTAGTATTAGAATGACCATGGACTCGAGCTTACGACCGGTGTTGTTTAGTCGCCCGGGTTCAATGGAATGGTGGAAATGTTACGAGAGTGGAACACTTGCTTTTTTGGCTTTCTTGTATCTTGAACGACTCTCAAAATTTAATGGTTCGATGCTTTAATGATGCGATTAAAAATCACTGCAATTAAATGATCCGTGTTGTTTTTTTTAGTGTAACATTAATGCACAATTAGTCGTTATTTTCATACAAATAAACTGATAGAAATTGAGAATGCGTATTTTTATTGAATGCTAAATTTATGTAAATTATAATTCGAAATTTTATTTGTAAGGTTTTGTGGTAAGTAAAATTGTCATTTAAAAATTCCTTTTTAATTTCATTAAAAATCACTTTCCTGTAATTGTGAAAACGTCGTTTTTTAAAAATATAAATACAAAGACAAAAGGCATTACGTATAGGGAAAAAAGTTCTTTTCTTTTCCAGAATTGGACAAAGTCTTTCTGAATAAAATTTTATTATTGAAACAAATTTTTAACTAAAATGTTTCACTTGCATATGAGCCTAAATATCAATTTGTAATTTGGAAATGTTTCAGTATATCACGGCTCTTTATACGAATTTCTGGAAAGCTAAATGAGTTTGCAGTTATTTTGTCTGATACAAATGTGTGGGTTATATATTTTCTTACTTCATTCATGTGAATGTTTAAAAGGAGGGGAGAAAATGTTTACTAACATATTCTTTAGATCTCTTAAACGATTCAAAGGGTTACATGAAACAAAGTTTTATTTATAGTAGTATAATAATTTCCATCCTTAATATGAATTCATTATTTGTGTGTTTTTAAAATAAGATTTACAAATTTATGCACTTTGATTTTCCAATATCGGTTACTCTATTTATTTAAATAATGAAGTACATTCTATGATATATATTTATAAAAATAACATTAATTTTGAAAATGGTATTGTCACAACTCTCGCATCTTAAGAATTCTTTCGTAATTGCTCATCCCACACCAGTTAATTATTTGGCGCCATCTCGAGGTTTAAACAGAAGAAACTCATTGGAATTGTTTACTGGGGAACGTTATGTCTTTTTACAAAATAAATTCAAACGCGAGAAGTTGACGTTGGCTGATTCTAAAAATAATATTCCTCCCAATGCAGTTCTATATTGTAATTCTCCAACGAAAAAGCTGCAGTCATAGTGGGGAGGGAGATCTGTAAGAACAAAAGCCGTAATTCAGTCAGTTGGTGAAGAAGGATGAATGACGGAGGGGCCTCTTTTGGGGTGCAATTCTCCTCAACGTTACTTATCATCTGACCTTGATCCAATTTAGGGCTCTTTCTCGCTGTATATTTACTTAAAACTTTTTATCATTTACATTATTTACTGCTGCCATGCTCTTCCTCCACTTCCACGTGTTCGGGACGTTGACCTAGTGGGAGGCGTGGATTCCCGTTCATTATGATAACCGGAGATACTTGTGCTGTCGGTTTCCTCGTCGAATGCCAATCGGAATTCAGTGGCTACCGAAATACTATTTGCTTAGTGGTTTTGTTCTTGTCGAACGAAAAGAAAATTGGCAGGTATTTGATAATATTTTTTTTTTATATAAAAGATTTTTTTTTTTTTTTTTTTAAAAAAAAAATTTTTTTTTTTTTTTTTTTTAAAAAAAAAAGGTTACGTGATCAAAAGATCAAAATTGACTTTTAGAATTTTTTTTTTCAAAAGAGGTTTTTTTTTAAATAGTTCTTAAAGCCTCCATAAGCTGGTTACAGCGTATTGTTTGCTTTATTTTTACACATCTTTATTTTTCTCTCAGTTTATATTTTGAATTTTATATTTTATTATTTTTTTAAAAAAACTTGGTCATTATATAGGATATTTGTGATTGGTTATGGTTTTATAAGCGAATAGTTATGATTTTTAAATCCTTATCAGAAGAGAGAGAAATGGTTGCTTTAAAATTTATATTATCTCAATGAAAGACATCTTAAATCGAGAAATTAAACTAATATTTCAATTGTTAATAACTTGACCAGAATCCTAGTCTGTATTTTATTCCCTTAAAAAAAATTATTTTAAATTGCATTAAAAAAAAGTTGCAATTATTTGTAAAAAATTAGGATAAAGAATGAAGTACATTTCGAATTTTCTTTAAAATTCAACACTATTTTTCATTTTGCATTATTTGAAATTTTTCCGCAAGCTTCCTTAGTTTTCAGAAGCGAGTTTAAATGTATTCCTATTATGGTGAAATATTGAAATATATCATGTATGTACAGATTTATTTATAAAAGCAACTTAAATCGTTTAGTTGATAAATTCTGAAAGAATAGTTTCGCATTTATATTTTCATTTTTTTTAAAGCGTAGAAAAGAAAAGGTCATGAATATTTATCCATTGAATCAATAGATGTGGAATAACTTAGATTCAAATACATGTCTATGTATCCTATGATGTAAAATTAAATAGTACCGTAAAGGAACTGAAATAATTATTCAAATCAGTGCCTGAAACTTATTTTTCATGCGAAAGATCTGTTAAACTTATGTTTCCAGTTTTGTGAAAGAATTCGTCAGATATGTATCCTTTCATATGACGTACATTCTACGTCTCTCCCTCTCCCTCTATAACTCGATCCTCACGATCAAGTTTAATAGAGTACGTATACAACATGAAAAACGTGACTTTATTCTTTCAATTGATTGTGTTTCAAGACCACCACTTAAGTGATAACAGCTTCAGGTGCTATTAAAGATAGATACTGTCTATTGTAAGTGGATATATTTGTCTTCAGATCTTTATTTGTGTGTTTACTAAGATTTTTTTAATGTTCAGAAAGTGTATTATTGCCGTACAAATTAATTTTATTTTAATTACCCCAAAACTATTTTGATCGTCGAAATCTAACTGAACTCAAGGATTTCTCTCTTTTTATTTCTTGCAGAAAGAGCTTACATTAACAAATCCGAGCAATTCGTGTTCATTCGATTATAATTTCAAGTGTCAAGCAAATGTATTGTTAAATTGCTCATATTTTTTGAAATTAATATGAAGAGATAGGAGAAGGGGAGGGGGAATTGTCGAAATGATAATTAAGACGTCTATATATATTAACTTGTGCCAACATGTTGTTCTTTTGAGAAAATGACGTCTACAAAAATGTATGGTTATAAAATAAAGGATACATGTGTTAGGTTCAAAAGATTGACATTATAATACATTATAATTATAACAGTTACTTTTAGTTTGCTTGAGGTATATTTACATTGCTAAGATAAATTTAATTTTATATTTTATCGTCCGCTTTTATTTTAATAACCAAATGGAATATTAGTATCTACTTATAAATAATTCACCATTTATTCTTATTTTAATGTTTAACTTAATAATTGATTTGTGTGGCAGAATCGTCTATTTTTATCCTTTGTGATGTTAACATTGGCAAAGCTTTTGTACTTTAGAATGTTTTGCATGCGAAAATAAAAGTACTTTAGAAGTTTGAACATTGTGTTTTCTTTTCTTGATAGTTATTGTTTCTGTGGAGCCTGGAGCTCGTAAGTACTTTTACTTTATGCTAATTAATATTCATTTTGAATAATTCTACTTTTTCGAGAATTGAACGTGAGGGAGGGGAATCACATTAGCGCATGTTGAAATGAAATTAATAAAACCAACTTCATTTTATTATTATTATTATTATTATTATAAAACTACGTGCAGTTTTATGACTTTTTTAAGATTTTGTTCGCGATTTATAAATAGCTTAAATATGTCTGTCCACTGTATAGAAGTATCTAGAATCACATCTGTTTATCTAAACTTCTGAAATAGTCTTTTTAATTTATGTTTCATTCAGGGAAAACAAATATTGTTCGTACAGAAATCTTGATACAGCCACGTGCTGTGAGAATAATGTAATTTAAGTTATTCCTAAATGCAAATATTATGGCCTTTTATCTATTTGTAGATAATTTTTAGTGTTATAATACATCAATAAAAGTGCAATTCTACATATTTACTTCTAATACTAGCCTTGGAAAGGCTCTAGAAGACTTTTTAAATTTACAAAGCAGCTGACGAAACATCGTGTAATGCATAATCTATTTATTAAATTGGATTCGTTGCGCTGAATACTACTTTGGACGATTGCACTATTTGCACTACCGTTATCATAAAATTGGAAACTTCTATTACGATTATTGACAGCATCATTTTTATTGCACTCTATTTGAGATATGCCTATTTTCTACTCTTCTTTATTATGCAATAGAAACTTCGAATCCTTTCAATCTCAAAATATTCAATTTATGTGCCACGAAATAAATCGAGAATAACGAACAAAGAAAATATTGTCATAAATTTATGAATTTAGTTTCATATGTAATGCGAAAAAAAAAAGCAATAGGAGGAATTTTGTCCTTTGAGAATGAACAATATTCATTCAGCTTTAAATTAATTTTAAAAATTAATAAAATTCAGATAATAAAATGTTTCATAGTATCAGGAAGGAAAGTTAGTATAAAATATGGCTTAAGAAATATATGTTTTGTTTTAAATACATCTTATAATAAGTGTTCTATTATATATTTTTTAAAATCGTGTATAACAGATTTTGCATCAATAAACATTTTTTCTCGAAAAAAAAAAGTTCTTCAGATTTATTGATTTATTTAAAGTTTATCTGTAGATTTTAAAACATATGTGGCAATTTTACTTGTGTGACAATTTTTTTGCAAATTATTTTAAATTCTGTTTGGAGAATGCCGATTAAATTCATTAATTCGTAAATTACCTTATAAATTAATTTACTACCAATCTTCTTTTTTTATTCATTTTCAATCGCGCGTGTTTTTATGGAATGTTGCATTAATTTAACTGAATAAATTTTGACACATGTGACTGAATTACACTACATACAGTAATCGAAATAGCAATGATATTTTAGTCAGTCATGAAATATTTTTCAACCGTTGGTTTATATTTACTTTTCTAACAAATACGGCAATTTTCTTTTTAATCATGGAAATTTTACCTCGTATGTGCGATAAACAAATTTATCGTTATAAACTTCATTTAAATTGAAATGTATTGTCTGACAATATGGATTTGTTGTACCTCCCCGTACATACATATGCATCAACTGAATCGTTTTAAAAAATATGATTTCATAAATTTCAGTTTGAGAGATTGGCGTAAAAATATATAATAAACTCATTGATAAATATTTTTGTTTTGATTTTGTTTATTTTGGCAATGTTCCAAGAATATAATTTTTATTTCATGATCATTTGGAAGAATATAGTTTTTGTTATAAATTTTATTTTGTTTGAATACTTAATATGTAATCTTGCGGAATCTCTGTATTAACTATTAGCTGGAATGCCTGCTCTCTGCTCGAAAAAGAATCATTCTTTGTAGCAGAATTCCAATTCAAAAATAATTTTAATTTTGCTGCAAAGAGCGAACTAAAGAACAAATATTACGACCTCCTAAAAAACTGGATAAATAATAAATTGTCGAAAACAAAGACCATTATTGCATGTGCTTATCGTAATATGTGTCAGAACTATGCTTAGCTAATTTTCCTTAAGTTGAGAGAGAAAGCTGAAAATTCACCCTCTGATTCGTGAAATAGAAAATATGAACAAATACGCTGATTGGTAATTTCCTCCATCCTTTTTTTAAAAGTCTGTTAGGTGTTCATACCGTATACCACACGAATACTGTGTCGTTTGGGTCAATACATTTCTGGATGAAACTGTATAAATTTCTTGAGAAGTAAAAAATTGACGCCTTTCCGCTCAATTTTCAAAAATCGTCTATTAATGTACACGACCGGAACAAAATTAATCTTTTTTTTTTTTTTTAATAAAAAAAATGTGGATCTCTCAGAAGTTGCGAAAATTGCATTCATACGACTTTTTGTTCGAGGGCAAGATCGCAAAAGTATACAAGAAATACTCGAAATTTGCATCAACATAGGATTTAAAAAAAAAAAAAATATAAGAGATAAATTTCAAAAAAAAAAAAATCACTTTCAGGTGCACAGCACATCATAGTTTCAGCGTACCTGATTCAATGCGTATCAGCCTTTCCGGTTATGAGCTACTTCCTCCTCCCCCTTCCATTTTATTTATATAGATTTTCTTCATTTTCGCAATTGAATTTGGCAGTTGTAGTAAATGTGGATTCTTCTGTTAGACTGTGATTCGTCGAACGTATGTATTAACAATGCTTTTACTTTTGTCGGTAATTTGAAATGGATACGCTATTAAAGACATTATACTTCACCTGGTTGCCATTCTTAAAACAATAAGGTTTTTTTTAGGGTGTGCAATCGTATAAAGAAAAAAGGTGTTCAACATCTGCACATACTTCGGTTTTCATCTGCAGTTTTTTCAATCACACTTTTTTTTTTGGCAGTTTTTTTTTTTTTTTTTTTTTTTTATCACTGTTCAATTGTCATTTCTTTTCAACTCTGGAATGCATTCAGAGTTTTTCCCTTTCAGATTTTCAATTTCCCCCCTCCCTAATAACCTAACTTTCTCTTGATTCGGTTTGAATTTGGTCTTCCGGTTTTGTGAAAAAAAGGCTTTATATCATTTCTTAATAATTTATATTATTTGATAATGATCTGATACTTTCACTTGCACCTGTTTTCTCTCTCTCTCTGTCTCTCTTTGTAGTATTAAGAAAATTTTATTTTAGTAAACTATTTTTTTTCTTTCTCTCTCGTTATTTAAGAAGAAAAAAATTTGTTATCATCTATTTTCTAAGTTTAAAGGAAGTAATTATTAAGACTAACATCTTTCATTCTAACGTACAAAAAAATTTACGGAATAATTTTTCATATTTCCGTTCAAATGGTTGTTTGTTCTTAAGTTTTCATTCAATTTCATTAAGTTAATAGTATGTTGATTTAAAAAGTTTTTAATGAAAGAGATTAGAAAGTTGCGAACACCCTGCTTGTTTTTTGATTAAAAATATAAACTTGGGTTTTCAGGGAAAATAATGATATGAATTATCGAATGAAGAAGATTTCGGTTAACTATATTTCTATACTAACTATGAGATATTTTTAATACTTTTTTTAAAATTAGAGTTATTAAAATGAGAAGGGAAAAGGTATTTTGTTAAATGTTTCTCTCATTAAAAAAGGGGGGAGGGAACTGTTGTAATAAAACAATTAAAATTAGTAGATGCTTCAGTAGCTAATTATTATATATTTTCATTCTTCTGAATCAAAATTTCAAATACTTATAAGATAATTTTAATTAAAAATTTCAATTGTGAAGTTAAAAAATCAGTGTTATATGAAAGTAATTGAAATTATTATAATTTAATTTAAAGTAATTATAACTAAGGAAATTAAACACGCGTGATGTAGAGATTTAAAAATTTGCTGCAAATTTCCAATGTTTAGATAGTAATATGGAATTTTTTAAATGTATTTAGATTTACATAATATGTTGGTAAAAAGCAACGAATATTTTTCGTAATGTGTGTGTTTTAACAAAATCAATAGATTATTTGTTCTCTATTTTTTTTTTGGCCCATTTATTTTTTTCTAAGGAAAGTTTGTAGTTGAAAGATGTTTTTCAAAGATGTTTTCAAAATGTTTAATTTTTACCAAAATTCTTTCTTCTCGAATTATTTTATGTAACTAACAAATATAGAGAAACAAGAAAAAATAATCGAAATGAAAAATAAAATTGTTAGGATTTATATTTTTTTATGTTATCTCTTTATCTACTAGATTAAAGTGACGCGTAAGTTAAAATATGTTGGATTATGGAGAAACTTTAATTGGGATCATTTTTTTTTCACATAGAATTCTATCAAATTGTATATCAAGGCTTGTTTCTTTGCAATGAAAACTTTTCATTTCTTGTAAGAATCTTTAAAAAATTGAGATTTTAGAAATACATTATGCCGCTTTTAATAGAGAGTAAAACAACAATTAGAAAACTAAATATTGACTGATATCTAATTTTTACAATTCGTTTATATTGTACTTGTCATTTTTGTATTTTATGACTTAATGTCTTAATTAACTTTCAACTTTCTTGAATCCTCTGTCAATTGAAATTTTGTCTTGCAATGGAAAAGGCAGACTTCCTGTTTTATTTGTCTTTCCAGATGTTTATTGACAAATTAATACTTTCAATTCATTTTTTGAGGGTATGTTTAAAATTGGAACAAACATATGAGGAACATTTTCATATTTCAGCGAGCAAAGCGTGGTTATTTAACGATGAGAAATAGTTAAGATAATTGTACAATCCTCGAGATTTTGATAGAGAGAGGAATGGTGCAGAAATCTCTATTTTCAATATTATGTGTATTCAAAACAGGGGAAAATACAATTCTTGTATAATGGAAGTTTCAAGATTTTGAAATTATTTTACTAATATAAATTGATTTAAATACGCGGTCTTTGAATTAAAATCACAATTTAGTTTTCTTATATTTCCGGTTATATATATTATCTTCATTTCTCGAATTTTTGAATATAATTTAAATAAATTTTATTTTCAGATCTTAAAATGAAAATGTGTAAAGCAAAACGTTTACACATAGATAGCTTTTATCACAGTTAAGACGAAAAAACTAACCATACTGCTCATTAGTATAAATGCACGGAGTTGCTGTATATTAATCTGATAGTCGATCGCAATTAGGATCTTATTTTAAGGTTGATAATAATAAGATGCCATAAGATTGATAAGATCTGAATGGAGCTTAAAGTTTGGTTGGTCTTTATTGGCACGGATTCCTCATGGAATACATGTCATAAAATCAGTTAACAAAAAAAAAAAAAAAAAAAAAAAAAAAGGATTCTTCTATAAAATTAAATGGACGGAAAGATACGTATGTTGGTGTTAAAAGCTAAACATTTGCGGGTAGGGATTTTCTTTTATTGTAGAGATTAAAGACTCGTACAGAGAAAATTTTAAATGTTTGCGGGTCTTTAATCTTTAATAAAAAAAAGTTAGTCAAATATATTTTCTTGTTTGTATCAAATGTTTGCTTAATTATAATAATAATTTTTTTTCTTATTATAGAAGATTTAAGAAATGAAATAAATACATTTCAAAATGCGATTATTCTATTTTTTCCCTCTCCTTAAATTTTTTTCAGAATGATTAAAAAAAAAAACCGTTACGAAGCAAAAACTTATGTTGGAAAAATCGAACACGTGTGTCTGTTTACATTGAAATTATTTGATTTGCAGGATACAATATCGCCTCTGTATTGCACTTTTTTAAAAATCAAAGTGAACTCTGTACTGCGGGAAACGGGAAAGTCAGTTAAAAATAATTTATATTTTGAATTTTTTGCTTTGTATGCAAGGTCTTGAGAGAAAAGATATATAAAAAATGGATCATATGACTCTCCTACAATTATATTTTTTTTTCTAATCGATGCCTCTTTGTCGCATCTAACGACTCTAGAAGCTTTGTTTTCTCTACTGTGGGAAAGCCTTTTTACGGTTGAACGATTTCAAGGAACTCCCGACTTTATCAAGGGTGGCCGAACTTCCTAACAAAGCCGAGGTCTTCAACAGACTAGTTTTTAAATTCTATTGCACTTATACGCGCTGAATATAACAAAATGAATTGATCAGCACTCAAAGCTGAGAATCTTTGATTTATATTTATTAGTAATTGAAAGGATGTTGGAAAAAAAATCCGTATTTAAACCATTTTACGTATTACAGTATTGGAGAAAAATCATTTATAATGCAAGAATTTTTTTCGAAATTAATATATATATGCTGAATTATCTAATGCAAAATAAAATATTGCTGAAGGAGAGAGTGAATATTTATTTTGTATGCTTGTTAAATTTTTGATTAATGAACAATTATCTACTTTGATATTACTAAAATTTATTTAAAAATACTTTTTCTTTCAATAGCTTCTTTGATAATTCCCTTAATTGTGAGGTACTGTATCAAATAATTCATTTCAAAGAGTCAATTTCGACATAATGTAGGACAAAAGAAGCTTTTTTAAACAGCGTGTGAATACTGTTTCGTTATAAATCATCTAACTGTAATTGAACAAAATATTGCTCTAGTTTCAATCTAAGCATTTTTACTAATATTTTCGGAATTCAATTTTTATTTCTTTGAAATATCATCTTTTATTCAGTTTAATCAACTTTCGTGACTCTATTCTTTTTGGAGATAAACACTTGTTTTGTGTGTGAAATTATGATTATCCCCAACAATTGAATCTGGGATATTAAAATTAGAAGAGGAGGGAGAAATGATTTAAAATATCGAATAACTTATTGCGAAGCAATTTCATAAAAATTACTTATTTCACTATTGTCCAATGCAAATTATGGCCTTTTTTTGTATGTTATATAAACTTCTACGAAATATTTTGAAAACATTTTACTAATTTTGTTTGTGAATTGTATAACAATTTGCGTTCCAAATTTCAAAATACGCTTCTCGATTTTTGTACGTTATTGACATAGTGAAAAAAATAATATAAAAAATATGAGCATTTTAAAATATAGTTTAAATATTTTATTTTACACATTAAAATGTTTACTTTTTTGTGGTACATTATCCTATAAATAAATAACATTCTATTGATTATAGTATGTGGTGTTTTCTCCCACATACAAAGTGATCAATAGTTAATAGAGTTGTGCACTTTTTTTCTTTTCTTAATCAGAATTCTGCAGCGTGCTATGTATTTTTTTAATTCCATTTCGTATATAAGATATACTGTCTACAATGCAATCACATTTTTCCATGATGCTACAAAATTTATCAAGATGCATGGAAACTTTGTTTTCATTCCCGATTATCAAAATCTTAACAATAATAACGAGAGATATACTAATTTAACGTTTACATGTTGATTCAAATTCACTTATTAAATGTAGTATAGAATAGCAAGTGGTGTGTGTATGTATGAAAATGGAGAACCGTCTATATATTTCATTATTTAGAATAGTTATTGACAATTTATGGCACGTGTATATTACCAGATTTTTATGGCAAAGTATTCTCTAAAACATCAGAAAGTAACACTCAATTTTTTAAAACGTAGATTATCCCTTTCATGAATTATTCTAAAAATTCAAAAATTGAATGGAGTTTTCTTAATTTTTCGGGATATTCTTTTCTTCTCTTGATATTCACTATAATTTACTTGCATAAATTATTTCCTGAAATTCACTAATAGTTCATTTCGTTCTATTTTATTGCATATCCGTTTTAGAGATATTTTTAACTTGAGGACCATTCTTATCCATTCTTAAATCAAATGGATGTATAGTTTTCCATATTTACGAAGGGGAAAAATCTTTAGTGTTGTTTTATGATACTTAAGAATATGCATGTGATAATGATTCTAATGATCACGATTTTGCAATTCCTTTTATTAGGAAATCAAAAGGTAGAATATTTTTGAATCTTTGCGTCAGCAAAGATTATTTTCAATGATACATGAAATATTTATATTTGTCATTTTAATGAAGACAAATAGAAAGAAATAAAAAAAATATTTGCAAAATTTGATAAGCAGTATTAAGAATGTATTACTTAAAAAATATTTTAAATATTTTAATAATGAAATAAAAACTAATGATATAAAAAAGATCTTGGAACAGAAAGAAGGCCTTGGTCATTAAAAATGCTGCAAACCTTTTGTCAAAGATAAAAATATTTTTTTTCAGAAATATGTGAAGAATGTCCTGATCTAGATAATGATATATGGGTTTTCGACATAATTCTTTTATCTGGCTTTCCATAGCTTTAATATTTCCTATCGTATTTTTATGAGAAATAAAGCATATTATAGAATAATTATTGCTTTTCCTTTGTAGAAAATGTGAGACTTCATCGTATCAAACAGTTTTTATAATATTCAAATTTTTAAATAGGTTGGGGATACTATTCGAAATGACGGGATGAAAAAAAAACAGGCATTTTGGATTGCCTATAAATTGTAAGAAATCATTTTACAGAGAGATTTAGAAGTTCATGCAATATTAATCTTTGATCATATATATTTTGCCATTTGTTGAATTTTTCATAATTAATATCACTAGTGCTATCAAGGACAAATTTTGTAATTTTAAACCGTGGTCAAACGACGAGAACCGTACCTCTCACTTCTTATTTCTTTCGCATACCACTTCAGAACTTTCAGAACTTAGTTTCATTTAACGTGCAGTAGCCCACTTTATTCCAAAAGACGAGACTGTAGGTTGAATCAGGACTCGGAAACGCATCTTTGCTAGACATCGTTGGTCACGAGTTCTCGACAATGCAAATATATTTTACTGCCTGATATTAAAAGCAGTTTTGAAACTGATAAAAAAAATTACTTCAAATTTTTATAAGCATTAAATTAAAACTAGCTGATTTTACAAATTCTTGAATGCAAAAATTTAAATTTAAAATTATTGAAAGACGAACAAACCATGATGAAAGTACGAAATGTGGGCTGAGACTCCCGACAAATTTTTGTGTTTGAAAAAAAGTCGCGTTTGCTCTTCTACGTATTTTCTAAACACAATTTCAAGTAGCAGATATTCTCAATATAATGAAATGCTTCACTTACACGCGTATATTTAGAAATGCGTCTAAGAACTTCAAATTATGAACTTGACATCAAAAAATAAACTTCAAAAATTAAAACTCTGAAATGTTATTTGAACACTATTAGGTATATCGTTTGAAGTTTTTTTTAAAAAAAATTTCAAATATAAATGCAGTGAATTTTGTGGATGTGATCAATCATATATATTTAATTATTCAACCCATGTTATATATATTACTGTTATCAAAACAGTAATGTTTGCAACTGATGATAATTCTATTTATATATTACATTATCCGTATTGCATTATTTTTTTAAGCTATCTTCGCGTGATGCTAAGGAATAAAACCCAAATTAGAACTATTTTACCAGATCGGTAAAAAACGATTCAACACTAATTCTGACTTCAGTATATCCAATGGAGGATAATATATTTTTATTACACTACACACGTTTCTGCCTGAGTCAATTCGTTTTTCTTGGTTCAAATTGTATATTCCGTATTTCGTCTTTTATAATGCAACGAGTTTTTCATTTTACTATCGAGGAGTGAAAATGCACTTTTATGACTTGTTTGTTAATTTCAAAGACGCAGTTTGGATGTATGTATTGCAGCGTCAAGAATTTATATGAAAATTGGCTCCTTTTTCTGTCACAAAATGTATTCCGATTATGAATTAGGCTCATTGGCGCTTCTAGGTGAAGATATCCGTACGAAAGATTCACTTTTTTGGAAGAGGGACGGGGAGTTAAAATGTGCTTTACTTAAAATTAAATTTAATGTTTAAAAGCGACACGCGTACTTTTATATGTTGCTAATTACTGATTTAGCTTATAGAATCGTAGTCAAGCTTTGTCATTAGTAGTGTCTATCTGATATTTTTGACTTTAAAGAAGAACGGTCAGACTCGATTTTTTTCAATATGGGCATTTGCAACAAAAATTTCCGTTTTCCAATCGAGAAATAATATGCATGAGATAAAAATTATGGATAACAATAAAACATTGTGAAATGCTGATTGAACTAAAAATGATTATACCGAGAGATAAATGAAGCAAAATTCACCTATGAAATTTGTTTTTTATGGTACAATATAAAAGAATCACGAATGTTCGCTGAAGTATGAATGTATCGAGGGATGATGTTAATTTTTAATTTTCAATGTACTTGAGATGAATGATCCAAACTAATATATTTTTACATTTTTATTAATATTAAATTGCTATTCAAGGGCAGATTGCATGATGAAATGTTTTTCTCCCCAAACATTTAGATTTTTACATTATGTTTTGAACTTTAATTGAGATGACGATCCAAAATAAACGAAGTTCTAAATTTCATTTTATATTACCTTTTATGATTAAAGATTTTGTTTTTTTTTTCCCTAACATTTTAATTATTACTCTTTTTTTTAACTATTAATTTAGGGGCTGGGGAAGGGTTGCTTTTACAAGCAACCGTTTACTGCGAAGTTAGCTCAGAATTTTTTGCTATTTGATAATAGTTGAATATTTCTGAAGTGATATGGCTGTTTCATATTCTCAATTCTTCTCATTTCAAATTCTTAGAGCAATTGATCTTACTTGTGTCGAGTTTTACTAATACATCGATTATTCATTTTAACAATTTGATATTTTTTAAAGCGCTGTAAATGATTAGTAATTCTTAATTTCAAACCATGCTTGATAGTCTTATTTCTTAATTTTTTCCTATATGATGCGGTGGAGTAAAAAAAAAATTCTTGGAAAGTAACTGAAGGAAAAGGAACTATTTTCCTAGAAATTTGAATTGTACTATGAGTGGAGAAAAGAAAAGCGACTCACCCAAGCGTTTTTGTTTACCAGTTTCAAATTGGGTGAATCGTGTTTTCTTTGAGATCCGCGGACCTGATTATTTTTTGTTTGGTTGTTGGTTGCAGCGAGGTTAGTGTCTTATACGTTGGATGCAACGTTAATTGAGCGTGGATCGAGAGCAAAGGTTTTCGTATTCTCCTCTTTATTGTAATGCAGCGTACATTTTCAACAAAAGAATGCTCCGGGTGCATTTCGTGGAGCCTCTCACGACAGTGTTCGTGAAGGACTATTGCCTGAAAACACTTCTCGACAGTTAACAAGCTATATTCATGGCAGCCCTAAGAGGAAAAAGGAGTCATTTCGCGTATCCGGTTCCGATTATATACATTGTAACAAATGGCGGCAAGTAAAGAAAAATCAAATAGACGAAGAAACATTCTTTACAAAATATTTAAACTGCTTTGTGACCTTTTTTCTGAACTATCTAGCAACAAAAGTTGTAGAATTATGGGTTCTTTTAAATGGTTACTACTGTGTTCAGTTGATTCGTGTGATGAGCCTTACAATAAAAAACTTCAAGAAGTGATGGGTATATTTTTAAGGAACTGAAGCGAATTTAAGACAACATTATGAGATCTCAATTTTAACATTTGTTGTTGGTAAATCAGAATGTTTTCTATCGTATTGCTTCCATTTCGCCAAGATTTGTGTTTAATTATTATTCTTTTCCACAGAATGCCTGTAATTTTTATTTAAAGATTCATATTTTCATTTTGTTTTCGTTATTTGTTTTCCTCTATTACTCAAAATTATTATTCTTTTAAAATTTATAGTTCTTTTTCACGTTTTCAAGCATTAATTTTTTTTTGTTCAATATTATTGTATTATTGCTCACGATGTTTATTTTAACTATTAATTTTTATTCTATTCAGGAATTGTGTATTTAAAAGGTCATTCTTAAATTCAATTGTATTTTTCTGTGTTTTATGAAAACATTCTTAAAAATAATATGTTTATTGCATTTTTCATCTTAACATCTTATCAACATGCATCCTTCATACCTACCCACCGATAAAAGTTTGGCAACAGAATTTTGTTTCATTTATTTATATTCTATTTCATTTGTAATTGGGTACTAAAATGTATGAAATCTTCGTTATATTCGTATATTAAAATGCATTGATTAAAATTACCATGCTACCAAACAATGGAACATTTTCTGACATGTAAAATGAGGGTCTATCTGATGTGAAGCTTTTTTTTTTTTAATAGATTGCTTTTTAAAGGGAAGCAAATTTATGATTTTATATCTCATGAATTTTATCATGACATTTGTTGAATTTTCTTTCTCTCTCCTCCCCTGTCTTCCCTCCAATTTTGGATCGGGATGGACTAGAATCTTTTTTCTGACTTATGTAGCATGTTATTTAAAAAAAAAAAAATGTTCGTTCAATATTCAGTGAAAATGGGCTGTCTTTGCTTCACAATATGAAAATTATGAATTTTAAATCTTTTTAAAGTATAAAAATGTTCTACAGAAGAAATCGAAAAAAGTATTAAATTTATGTAATTGCTGTAATGGAACATCTTATTTTGTGTTAATTTGATTTAGATTTTTCTTTATTTTATAGATTTATTTGAGGTATACAAATTTCATAATTTTTTTAACCTTTTGTAATACCATTTTCTTTTATCATTTATATTAGAATTTTACATTAATATGTTTTATTATTAGAGGGGAATTTTATTTTATGGTTTTTTATGATCACCTTTTGCTTATAGTATTCTCAATAGATTAAAGTTTAATTATATTTATATCTTATGGAAATACACATCTCTTTTATCTCTAGAATAGGAAGTTAAACGAATTAAAACGCTTTTTATTTTATGAAAATAAAATAATGTCGGATTCTTTCGATATAAATTTTTTTCATTTTATAAAAATTATGGAAAAAAAATGAAAATTTACATTTTTTTTATATCCAATGGAATTGGAATTTTGTAATTATATAATTACTTATAAATTTAAAAAACAATAATTTGATTAAATACTATTAAAAAGAATAGTATATCCCTTTGAAAAAAGTATATATATTTTTTTAAAAAAATTGTAAAATACCCTGTTTAGCTTAATATTTACGAAATATCTTCCTTGTTGGCTGAAATGTTTTGGGAAATGTGAATTATTTTAAGAAAATTGTTAAAAATTACATAATGCAAATTATTTCTTCATTTGAAAGAATAAAATATGAAACTCCTTTTAAAATTTCAAAATAAAAAAAATGCGATTGTATTTAGTTAGATATATTTTTGACTCATTGGAGATGAGTCAAAAATCCCGAAGTTTATTTTTCGTTGTTCGTAATTACTTCTGTAGGATCTCGAAGGTATTGTACAATGGTATTCATATATTTTTCGATACGCATGTACTTTAATTCTTTTTTAATTTTGATCATAAATTAATAATCTTGTTCATTTTTGAAAGTTTGTGTTTTGACAGAGGACCTGGATGTCAAAAAATGATATACGAGCTGTTGACTAAATTATCATCTTTACGGTTGTTGGTATCATGTATCTTCAACTATGAAGATAATTCTTTCTTGGGAAAAAAAAAAAAAAAAAGAAGCGTCGTGATGCAGAACATTGTAACAGTTTTTAAAATCGATCTATTTTAGTCTCATTTGACAGAAGTTGCTTGTATGCTAGATTATATGACTTAAATCTAAGCTGTTCAGCTTCAGCGAACTCATGTACTATTAATTTCAGTATCAACAATTATTTTTCTCAACAAAGGCCTTACTTCTCAGGTGCACATTTTGGTATGTAGTTCGTGCACTGCTTATTGGGAATTTTCTTTCGCTTTTCGAATCATTGATCTTCATGGTAAACTTTCTAACTTGCTTTAGTTTGTTGGAGCACGATAAAATTTAATCATTTCAGTTTGATGTTTTTCTGTTTTCAGGCATAAAATAGATACTATAACGTTAGTAGACAGATGAGAATAAGGCGAACAGAATTGATATTATGTAAATAAATAATTCCTCCATATATATTTCCTGAATTTGCGATTATTTATGAAAAATTTAACTTTTATTTAATTGTGTTATTTTTGCATCATTAATAACAAACTGATTGCTAGAAGTATAGCAATGCTTAAAAAATATTTACTTAAAATCTTTAGTCGTTGTAGAGAGTGCATGAACGGATATGATTAGATTTGCAAGCAAACATAACTGTTTAAAATGTAAGACATCAGTTATATTTCACTTTAGATTTATCAGTATTTGGAAATCTATGGACGCTTTGAAAAATTTAGTTACTTTTTAGAATCTTAACAATTTAGTTTGTAAATTATTTATATTCTTAGTATATAACCAATAAGATTTTTTTTCTCTGAAAAATACTTTAGCGTTGATTGATAAATTTTTAGCGTTGAATGATAAATCTATAAATTTTTTAGCAGTCAAACTGATAAATATATTTTTTATAAGAGATGTTGATCATTTATCCCGAATTCATTCATATCTGAATAATAAATTTGAAAATTTGTGGAAATTAAATGTGTGCAAAAATGAATGACTTCATTTTTGATATTATTCTCTTTGAAGAAGTGGCATTTAGAAGTTTTATTTTTGTAATTTTGCGTTCAATTTTCTCGCAAAATTAAAGGCGGATGTTGTTCTTTTTTTTTCGAGTAAATCTTTCATATTATGAATCAATATTTAAATTAAAAAACTGAAAATTGACGATAGAAATAGACTTAAAAAGGATTAATAATTACGAATAGAATGTTAGATTTTTTTTAACTGAAGAATTAATTTTTTTTTTATTTTATTATATTAATGTTAGAAATATGCTGTTCTAAAATGTTATGCTATCTCGTAACTTTAATTTCATTTTACATACATTATGATTCAATCTTTTGATTTATTAGTCATTTAAGAACAATTCTTTATATACCAAATCCCAAGGACTTAGTGTTTGAATTTCAAAAAAGCTTCAAAAAACATACTATATTTGCTAGGTATTTTAAGTATGAAATTCTCCAAATCCTTAATAATTTGACTCCTAACTACAAAACCGCTGTTAGTTGTTAGCAGTCTGTAGCCCGTACCTCTCTTATATAATTTTTTTTTCGCACTACTAACATCTAAGTCTTCCATAATTGCGTAGCCATAGTATCCATCTATAAAATCATCCATACAGATGCAAAATCATTCAAACATTTTGAGTTCATTGCTTGGAAATATAATTAAATTTGATTTGATATAGATATTTGATTTGCTGTAGTAAAAGTACACACACACACACATATATATATTGTTTGATTAATTACTGTCGGACTTTCCTCGCTTAAAAGTTGAGGAATTCCACTGTTAACTGATTTGCGAAATTTAAATTTTAAAATAAGTCTCCGCTTTGAGTAATAATATTCTGAGTACCAAAGCACCTTTTGTAAACCACCCCGTTATCAATTATCTGGAATCCCTCCCTTTTTATTATTTTTGATTTTTATTGTTTGCTTCTCCCTCTCCCTTTCCAACGGCGTAGGCGGTGCGAAAGGCACACATCCGGATGAGCGAGCGCTTCTATGATTGGACAGCTACTCATGCATAGATATGCTAATTCGATATCCATGACTGTATTGTTATTTTTTTTATTTTTATATCCGATTGCGAAGAGGTGGATGTAAACAATGCAGGCCGGAGAACTGCGCGAGATAAGAGGTTGGCGCGATAAAAACTGAACTTGTTTTCGGCTTTGCTTCCCCAAACGAGGCCTCTCGCATCTGTTTCCAGGAAGAAAAAAAAGAAACGCCGGCTTGATGACGACGACATGTAAATACTGGCATTGCGTCAGAGTAGAGACTCGAATACTAAGTAATATCGCCGTGGGTTATTTTTACCCCCTCGTGGTTTTTGCTTGAGGATTTTCTTGCTACTTACAATCCGGAACTACTAGGATATTATTTGGTAATTTTGTTTCAATTTTTTCTCTCTTCCTGCATACCTTAATTCGACTTAGAAGGCGCAGTTAGTGTCTTGATTTACGACAGAACGTTGGAATTTTGGTTTCCTTTCAATGTCAAATGTTATAATGAGTATTTTGAGTTTCGGAGTTTCTGCGAAAGGGAAAATTATTATGGAGCGTGGCATTTGCATTTGTAAGCACGCGCAATTTGTGTTTTGATATGCAAATCTGAAAAGACCAGTTTCATTTTTTCCTGACTAATCGATTAAGCTCGTTAAATATAAAATAAAATGAAAAAAAGGTTTTTTTTTTTTGCCAAAAAAATATTGATTTTTGGGTTATGAAATCATTTATCTTCAACCCAACTCCTTTTCCCGCCAAAAGATGTTGTCTCTATGTGCTATTTTAAAGATTAAAAAATCGCTCATTAAACTTTTGTAATCAAAGTACGAAACACATTTTACATCACAGTATTTTCCATTTTTATGTAGATATGTTTCTTTAGTAAATTTTAAGATAAAAATGATTTTTTAATATAATTTTTTTTTTAAAAAAAAAAAAAAAAGAAGAAAAATTGTAATATTTTTTCTTTCATACATTACTTCGAGTATGCAGTTACATTAAGAACACCCGAACAATTGTTTTAATTACCAAATAAAAGTAATTTCCTTCGAAAAACTTTATTTCTATGTTTCAAAACAAACCGATGCCATTTCTAGTTCGATAAGGAAAAATACTTTATGACTTCTAGATATCAGCCTAATTTTATCAAGCGCTCATTGTATTAAAATTGTTAATTGAACACTCGATGTTAGAACAAATAGCTCCATCCAAAGGAAATGGAAACTTTTTCTTAGATATTCAAAATTATTTTCTAGTAGTTAGGGTAAGAGTTGCCCTAGTAAGCATGCATTTTATGAATAGAAAATAATCAGTTTTTCACTGTTAATAAGCTTTTGTTCATTTCATGTAAAATTTTTAATTTATGTGTGTGTAAAAATCTTAGTTTTGTTCTTATACAAGTTTAAAATTGGTACTAGAAACATAAAACTTGTAAAATTTAAATTAAATGTTCAACAAATATAGGTATTGTTAAAGAGATAATATCGTATTTGACATCTTATTCCTGATTCGCTTTTAGTTAAGTAGAAGACATGTATGTGGAAACTTTCGTGAAATTTTCCATGTTTTGTTTCGGAACAAAATTTATATTCCTTTTTGACTTATTAATTTTGATGTATTATATATTTTAGATAAACTAATATCTTTTTATAATGATCTGTAATGTTAATAAAATGTTAAATATAAACTAAAATATGCAAATTTTTGTTTTCACGATTGAAATGTTTTATTAAACATTTTATAATTCATTTTTACTAAAATAAATAACTCTTTTAACCGAGATTTTTGAAGGCTTAGAAACAAAAAAATTGCAACACCCTAAATGTATATTTATATATTTATATATATGTGTGTGTGTGTGTGTGTGTGTGTGTAGTAAATATATATATATATATATGTGTGTGTGTGTAGTAAAAGAAAATTATACATAATTTTAATTTTTTTGAAACAAAAATCTATGAACATTTATATTATTGTCGTCGTAATATTTCATATGGTGAAAAATCGAAAAAATGCAGACATAGTAATATGCATTACATTGTAGGATTTCTGCTTTTGTTGAATGTTACTAAGCATTTATATCTTGTCTATGTAAAACCACGTCGTTTCTTCAAACGTTGTAGTTAGTGCGAGATGGAACATATATTTATTTTCAGTTTCACATAAGTGCAGCAGTGTTTGTAGTGTAACATCTCTATGAATATTGACATTTGTTATGAATCATACGTATCAGGTTTATATCTGGTTGAGTGGTTTAGAATAGCTTGTTTAAAGGTGATGCCATTTTTGAGTTAAAAGTATTTAATTTTTTTTTTTTTTTTTTGCTTTACTTTCAATTATAATTTTCTATGACTCCTGTATGAGCGATAGGATTTATAACTATAATTGTGAAAATTGAATATATTAAGGATCTTTTAAATTCTATCAAATGTGTTAAGATTTTCTCTTCCACACCACAAACTTATTTTGAAGCACTAAATAGTACATATTTTAGAAGGAAAAAAATAGCTCATCCATACATAACAGCAGCCATCAATTAGATAAGCCTGGTAACTTTTAAATATCGTATTAATATATGGAAAATACCATATTGAGGACTGGGACTCTATCTCGTATCTCTCGAAGGCATTCTCATTATCATTTATAACAAAACTTGGTAAAAACTCTCGATTGTTAGTTTACCTTCTAACACTTTCAGATCAAAAAATATAATTCTCACTGAAAGAAGGCCATTTGAAACAATATATCATGTGTATAGTGTTGAGAGTCTATTTGAATTCTTATGTAAAAAATTTTAATAACACACACACACACACACATATATATATGTGTGTATCAAAACTAGTATTTTTAATAAAATTGTTGGATTTTCAAGATGATGTAAATTTTTCTCAGTTTCTTTTTAAACAAGCTAATTTTTAATTCATTTTTATTTATTTAATATACATTTTTCTTTTAAAATTAATTTCTAAATTTTTCGCTTTGCAGTTATAATATAATAATAGTTAATTATAGAACATATAAGTGCATTGTTAAAAGTTTGAAAAACTGTAGTTTGTAAAGCATTAATTTGTAAATTAGTTAATAGTACTTATTTTTTCATCATCATTATCCAATTTTTCATTTAATATATTTATATTTTCCAGTTACTTTTAATTTTGCACTCGTCTCGTTAAAATCTTATTCATTTCTTTTACTGTGGCCGCGATAGCCTAGTGGTCATGGCAGCGAACTCGCGGCCGATGGTTTTCGTCGAATCGTAGCTTCAAGCCTTGAGGGCACTGAAGACCCGCCGTGTAGCCCGGGCTGATGCGCATTAAATTTGCCGTGGCTCAATGTCCTCCCATGGCGTGGTGTGGAAGTTTAGAGAGGGGGTATCAGCTCAGGTATTGTCTTCGTCACTTGACCGAGATTCCGAATTACGAGGTCCCTCGCCAATAGCTTCTAGAGCGACGTTAATAAAACCAACCAACCAACGAACCAATATCACTTCTATTACTCGATTATATTATTTTATTCAATCTGAATGAGCAGTTTTATTGAACACTCTTGAAATTACATTTCAAGATAGCTTTTTTTCAGGAAAAAAAAATAATTCATATCTTTTCTTTATTTAAAAAGAATTTCGATAAATTTCTAAATATATGTAATTAGGTGGACATTAGTTTAGTATAAAAATATTTTAATAATACATTCAGTTCTGACAGTATGTATCGAACGCGTTTATTTATTTGTTTTTCTCTGTAGTTTGTAACAAATTAATGAATATTTTAATAAATACAAAATCTTGAATATCTTTTAGCATTAGTTTGAAAGTGAAGATGTGTTAATTCGACAACATATTAATTTTAGTTTCTTTGAAAATATTTCTGTTGAAATATTATGCTTCCTTTAGAACTCTAAATTCATAACTGTTGTACTCTGTGGTCTCGCTAAACAAAATATCGAACCAGTCTATCAGAAAAGATAAGGACATATACGTATGTGAACCTGTTTTTCCCCTAAATAATTTTTCTACAGGGTTGGTAGCTCAAGCGTGAACTCTCTCTTCACAATTATATTAGTGATATTAGTCATTATCATGCAGATAAAGGATAGAAAATGATTAAAATATTCTTGGTACTAAATGGAATTCGTGGAGTCCATTTAAATATATAATTTTCTAAAACTTTCTATTCATGAGATAGGCTTTCATCCTGAATATTCAATGAACTTTTTATAGGTTCATTGCTTCATTTCCTGAAGTCCCTTATTGAAATGTTTTAGCGTAATGAGAACATTTTGTATTTCTTTTTTATCTGATAAATTATCTTCTAAATGCTTCGTTAATGTAAGTTCTCTAGGTTAGGCTTTAAAAAATAAAAGTAAATTTTTTTTTATATATTCTTACTTGGTTGTAGATTATTAAATGATACTACGATTTAATCGCACGCAGTTGTTTAAAAATTTATGCATACAAATGAATTCATACATCAGAATCAGGTAAGAATTTTTTTAGCACGTTTTATATATCATTTACCATGAATAACTTATATAATTAATCTAAATAGCCTAAATGCTGAAAATCCAAAACAATGTTCCTGTTAAAAAAAAAAAAAAAGGTCCTATTGCCCGTCTCTGCCATATGAGAATAACCTGGTTTATAAACAGTTATTACCTAACTAAATTCATTCGTATTTCCATTTATTTATATATTTTGCTGATGAGATGTAATACTTGAAATAAATCACATCAGCCAATGTAGAGTGTCTTAATTTTTAATTCAAAAACTTCATTACTGTTTTAAAAAAATTTAGAATTCAAAATTTTAAACTGTAAGTAGTTTACTTCAAAGAATTTCTGAAATTATTGAAAACTGCATTTTTTTCGGGAGTTTTAATCGTATATTTTGGGACATTTGTCTGAAAAACATGTATAAATATAATTGCTTATCTTGTATAAAAAAAAAAATACATTGAAGTAAAGTACAGGATCAAAATATTAAAATCTCGTTCATGGTTTTGTTGTATTTAGAAATAAATTTCATTATGGAATCATCTTATTTCGGGTTATCAAAACCATATTTTTGGAGTCATTATTGGTGACGAATTTCGAAAAAAAAAATCGAATTTTCAGATATTTGTCTCATCTGTTCTTTTTTTTTTCTCCTCCTTATGCTTTTCAGAAATAGTTTTGTCATCTTTAAATCAGTGTCATTATTGAATTTATTGGATTCTCAGTTTTATTCAAAAATAGAAAAATCTATCAATTGAGATATTCATGCCCTTAAATAATTCCTTCGAAATTTGTGAATCCATCTATCAATTGAGATATTCATGCCCTTAAATAATTCCTTCGAAATTTGTGAATCCCAACAAATCTTATAATTCCTTCATTTTTATTCAATATCAAACTCTACCCCGTGAAAATTGATATCTTTTAATTAAATATTTTATAATATCTGCTACAATTTCTGAAAATTTATCTAGTTTATTAACTTGAGCATTGCATATTTACGAACTGACTGCGAAACGTGTATGAAATACTGGGAAAACCTTACAAAAATATTTGCAGAACCGTACTTCATTTGTTAAGGAATTTTTTGTATGAAGAGAGATAATTAATAAAGTAATATGCAAACTCTCAGGTTAATTTAGAATGAAAATAAAACTTTTTGAATTTTCGTTAATAATTGAACTTGGTAGGAATGTTAAATATAATACTGTTGTATGTGTTAGCTGATTTATAATGATATCAACAAAGAATTCAATTTTATTAAATCTTTATTTATAAAAGTGTATGAATTCCTGATGCTATATTTTTTTATGACAAATGAACGTGAAAAAAAGCGGCAAATACAGTTCTTTTTTTTTATTAATACTACACTTCTGCTTAATGAAATTGCATCATCTGAAATTTTATGTAAATTTTATTTATCCTTAAAATAACGCAATGAAATATTAATGTAATTGCATCAGAAAGCGAGAATACAAGATACTTATTCTTGGTGTGCGTCATCTTTTCAGTCTTATTTAAAAGATTATCACCACATTTTTGCTACATTTACTGTCTTGTCCAGTTGACCTAACGGATTGTAAATATAGATTATAAAAATATTTGTATTGAAGAATTAAAATGTTTTCGTATTTTATACACCAAGCTTTTTTTAAAAAAAACTATTGTTATATATTTTTAAGAAACAGTTCACTTTCCCTTGCTATTATAAATTTATTTATAAAAATACAAGTGTTACATATATATATATATATATATATATATATATATATATATATATATATTAATGCTGAATAAAAGTTATATGCCTTAAGACCTATTTTATTCAATATTCCCATTTTCAACAACAATTAAATAGATTCAATTCTTTTTCATACATTATATATTATTATTTTACTTATTTACTATATAATAATAGTAATTAGAGCATATTATTTTACAGTTCTACAAATAAAATGCGTCTCCTTTTTTTTTTTTACGATTTTAGTATAAAATATTAACAATGCTTTCTTTTTTTTTTTTTATTTTTTTTTTTTAAATTTTAAAAATTTTTTTTTTTTTTTTTTTTTTTTAATTTTTTTGTGTTTCATGCTATGTTTTTTAACATCTGTATTTTAAAATATACTACAACTAAAAGTAGTATATTTGAATAAAAAAAATCGTAATTTTGGATAATGATAATCTTGTTAATGAAATTGCTTTTTCACATTTTCTACAAATAAATAAATAAATAAATAAATACAAAGTGAAAAGAACTGAAAGAAAAAGTTATTAAAGGAGTAATGTAAAAGAGCATTCATTTGTTGATATAATGTTAATATTATCTGTTTAATGACTTTAGTAAAAGCGCATAAGAACCGATATGTGGGATCTTTTTGACGAGCCAATTTGAAAATAAACTTTATGGAATTAATTCGATTTAATATGTAGATATTATTTTTCTGGTGAATTAATAAGCTGTGATGGATATATTCAGCTCTCAGTAGTGTGATAACCATATCAAGTCACAAAATTAGAATTGAATGAGATCTCTAGTGTTATAGCAGACCTCATCAGATATATTTCAAATTCTGTTTTTTTAGCTCTATGGGAATAGTTTAGATTCCATTCATATAACCTGTTCTATGTGTGGATAAACCTGAAGTTTTCTTAATTATTCAATGAACACTTCTCATTATAAAGATTTCTGATACATTAAGTATTAGAAAACTTTATTTACATGTTTGTGTTCTGATGCTCCCCTTACTAATTCTTTATATATATTCAATTATGTTAGTAAAATACCTGTTTTGTTAATGTTGCTTATTCTGTTATATAACAAATGCATTCCCCCCTCTTAGCTTAAATATTTAAAATTACTGTATAAATTAGTAAAAAATTTATTAGTAAAAAATTTCGAATTCGAGAAGGAAAAGTCGAAATTAGAAGCTGACATTGCATTCCTTTTTCATGTGGTGAACACAATAATCATAAGTTAAACATAATCAATTATTTAAAATATTTAATTGAAAATTCCGGGAAGAAACTGTGTGTGTATTTTCAATGTCAATAAGCTTTAAGAGAATATTTTGAAGAACTTTTATATCAATCATAAGATTTAAATATATTGAATTATCAAATCATGTAATCAAAATTTGCAACTGGCTGATCATTTTTTGAAATATCAGAAGTAGGAGAAAAAATACTAAGAAAGTATGGTTTTGTAAACTGGTTTTTTTTCCGCCTTTTTTGAAGTGATTATTTTAGTACAGTATACAATATTATTTTTTAAAATTAAGTATTTTAAAATGTAATAGATACATTAGTTATACTTGTACTGATTTTTCCGTGAAAAATAAGAGTTCCTTTTAATATTTCGGATTATAACTTTCAAACCTTAAATTCCAAAATGTTTCATTTTGTAATTGCTGTTACAGTGGTTGCTTTCTTTTAATGCATTTATTGGATTTTAATTAACGAGCAATAATTTTGCAAAATAATGAGCTTCTCAAAGCAACCATATTTACTGATTTATCAAGCACGTTTTCTCTTTTGAGCGACCATTTTTTAAAAAATGAAATGCATTGTATTAACTATAAATTGTGTGTATGAAAATTGGAATAATATTCTCCTCTTCATTATGATGTACAACATTTGTTTATGCATATACATGTACAAGTGGAAATGAATGGTATCTAGAGTATAAAATTTGAACAAATGACATATTTTGCTTCATTATTATTCTAAAATTAACTTGAAGCTTTTATTAGAAATATTTGTTCTGAATTTTTTATTCAGATTGCTGTTACTTTTTCAGAGAATTTCTAGATGTTTAAAAAAATTATGAAATGCAAAATTATATGTTACAAGTTTTTGTAGCTGTTATAATTTCGTTGCGTTTTATAATTTTGTTCTATTCATAATATGAAATCTTATAAGGGTTTCTTAGTTAGTCTTCGTTAAAAGTAATTTAATAATTGAAAATAATAAATTGTTCACATGATAACGTATATCAGCCAATCAGTTGTTTTGATTTATTGTCATTCTGAACAAGGGAAGTAAGATGTCAGTTTTTGTTGATTACAATATTACTATACCGTTCTCACGCTCTCAAAATGTGAGTATTCGCACGTGTTTTTCAATATAAACAATAATTTATAATTCTTTCTGAAATTATGTAAAATTACTGCTCCAATTCAAAATATTAGGATAATGAAAAATAAAACACTAATTGTTTTGAGATTTGCGTTTCATTCAATAGAAATGGAAGTTTGATAGTTTTAAAATGAAGTATCACATTCTGCATGTTTTGCAGCTGAAGATGTCATTAAAAAATTGATATGATATTGCACAAGTTTTTATGATTTTTTTCCTCTAAAAATTTCAAAAATTAGAACAATTGTCACTACAAAAAACAGCATGCAAAAAAAGTATAACTCATTTATATGAAAACTATTCTGAAAAGTTAATATTTAGTGCCAATCCGTTCGACTTTAATAATGCCTCGAACACGATTTGAATAACTATGCATTCATTTTTGTTATCATCTTGCTGATAGTTGCTCAAATGGACTCAATGGATCATACTTTCTTCGAGTTCATTTTCGTCCTTTGGCGTTAATTCCTGAAGATGTTTCTTCATTAAGTCCCACATATTCTCTGTGTTCGATCCGTGTGGTGACCGGGAATGACAGAATAGTCTCACTGTAGCTCATGCATGTCGTAAGATGCGACTAAAATGGGCACCCTACCCCTTGGCATTATGTCAGGGGACCTCAGGGACTTGTCTTTTTCAGGTAAGTACAGGCATCATGACCCCGAGGCACCCTAGTGATCTTTTCTTTCCTATGGGGTTTACTGTCTTTGGTAAACACAGATTACGCTCTCCTGGGATACCCTAGCAATCCTTCTCTTTTTTCGACCCTTCTTGTCAACTAATTTTTGTCTTTTCTTTAATTTTTTCACATCTAGACCACAGTTAAATCTTGTTTGGCACAGTATAGCCACATATATATATAGGCGAATTGTTCGGCCTAGGAAGTAGTTTAATTTTGCTGTTCTTAAGCCAAGTAGTGGTGAGCGTTGATATGTGGCAAGATGCAGAGTCTTGTTGGAAGATAAAGCCATCAAATAGATATTTCGAGTATGGAATCCTAAATGCTCAAGTACCATCGTGTGTACTTCGGAATTTACCGTTCGCGTGAAAATATGAAACTTTCCTAAGCCCTCAACACTCATACACCCTTAAATCAGGACAGAGGTGTTAAACTTCACGGAGTGTTTCAAGCAATCTGCATTTAATAGCTTCTTGCTAGCAACGCCAAATGCGGATACCCTGATTACCGCGGGTAACGCAAAACATTGATTCATCGTTATAAAACCCTGCAATCCAGGCTTGAATACCCGATTACCAACGTATTGTGACTCTCTTTTAGTTACTATGAGACATAAAAATGTTAATATTCTCAAATGAAAAAAAAAATAACATTCCCATAATGATTTTTATTGCTAATATATCAAAATAAATTACCTTTATATTTTGGCTATACGTCATTATTTCTGAATTTTTTTTTATTAAAATTTGATTTTTCAAAACAACTTTATTTTTTCTTTCATTAAAATAAATGTCCTACATATGCTTTCTAAAATAATAAGGAAACTCGAAAATGAACCATATTTTTTGAAATTTCATGTCTTATTTTTTTCAGTTTTATCATTCAGATTTGTTCCCATTAATTTTTTAATTTAATATTACAATTTGTTGCAATTAGCATTATGCATGTATTTTTGTATTTATTCATCTTTTGATCTTGAGGCTCCTCATTTAATTATTCTGTTTTATTTTAATCTACACCTTTTAGCAACTTTATCATAAACTGCAAGTTCAGTATTAATGACAATATTCTTTTTAAGCATAACAATTTATGACCTAATTATCTCAACATATTGATAAGTTTTTTTACTTTTAAACCAACAAAATAAGAATTGTTATAATTAATTAATTACAACAATGGTACTTCATCTGCCGCAATAATTAATCATTGAATAATTAAAAAAAAAATTTTTTTCTTCCAAAATGTGGAATAAGAACTATTCTGTCCTTAAACTGTTATCAACTATCCCTGTAATCTGTTTGTTTGAATGAATACTGGGAACTGTTAAGGAAATGATTCTTAAATGCAAACAACTAAGGTATTGGGAAGGAAACGAATTTAAATAAAGGCAAGTATTCATGACTTAATAATGGTTTTTTTTTATTTCCTCTTTAAATAATGTTTAATAGATATAGATTTCACGAAGGGAATAATTATAACTCAAAACATTCATACTTTAAAATTTGGATTTTTCAAAACCTGCGAAATCGCTTAACTGAAGCGTGTGTAGCTGAGACAAAAAGGTGATTTTTTTTTTTCCTGCCGAGAATTGTAGATCTATCTATATCATTAACACCTTTACGCTCTTTCAATGATTGCTGGAACTGTCTTTTTCACCCCAAAATTTCCCCTGTGCATCTCTTGACCATAAATTTAACCTTGATCATGATTAAATATGTTACGCATCCTCAAAATAAAGTGCCTCTTAAAAATAAAATGATTTTGTTTTTTTTGTTCACTTCCGGTGCACGAAGTTTAAAATATTTCAAGGGTCTTTTCGACACATGAGTACTACGTATAAGCGGCAGCGCGGCGGTTGATTCTGTCGTTAGATTTTAAGAAGAAAAAAATTTTTTTTTTGCTCCGAAGAAGAGATAATTATGCATATTAGATTGCAATTGAAATTCTAAAAAATAAATAAATCATATTTAAAAATTGTAATTAATTTTAAAATTTATTCTCTTTGAATAACTTTTATTTCCTTTAAAAATTTCCGATGCTTGTTTACATTGGACAAATGAATAATATAATGTAGTTCATGATAATCAAGAAAATTTACTGCCACCATCAACTACTTCATTGTTATGCGCCGAAGATTTTACAATAGGATGGTACTTTCTTCTACGATTTGATAGTTAGTTCAAATTATATTTACTATTTAAATATAAATGAGTCCTTAATTCTGTTTCCTTTGGTTTAAAAATTATCATTTAAGTTTTTCCTAGATTTTTTTTTTTCTTGCCATTTCTTTTTAGAGCTGATTGAATACGTCCTGAAATTTTTCGCGCATCACTGAAAGGTATAAATTTCAGTTTGAGTACTGCTGATTTAGCCCGTGTATATCAAATGTAGTTTGTTTATATTACTTTATGCATATTTTAAATTTCATGTTCATAAAATTATTTAGAAGAATGTGTTTAGAACTCATTAAGCCTATAACTCTAAAAATCTGCCACGTATACAATACGAACAAAAATCATAACATTGTTATCGAAATTCGTTTGTTTTCACTCTAGCAAATAGCAGTCATTTTTATGTGTAAATTGATTTTGATTAAGTTAGTTGTTATGATTAACATTGATAGGTTTTATCAGAAATGTTTTTATGCTTCGAAGACCATTTAACCATTTTTTGTGTGAAAAAGAGTCCAAGTCAAATAGAACTTTTGCTATTAGAGGAAAATGTATTCGTATGACTTATATATGTAATACACCACTTATCGAATTACGAGTTAGTTCGTTTTACAAATAGTTCTCGCTTTGAATTTTTTTTTACTTGTTTATAACGAATGGCATATCCATTTCAAATAGATCTTTAATCATTTTTCAAGCTGATCACATATTTGTGAAGAGGGCAGGTGAGATGATGATTATCCCGTGCATTTTGTTTGCATTGAAAACACAAAGGAGGGAGATATGGGTGCTTGATTATACCGCCAGATTGTCTTAGCGTTAGTAATGTCACTTTCGTAACGCCTGTGTAAGAATTGTTCTTCCGATTGAATTCTCGTTTCTGTTTACTATATGTATATATTTTCCCATTTCCTGTTTTATTTGTTTTGGATCTCGTAATGGTAGCCTTAGTTACGTGGAATTATTTTGATATTTACAACCCGTGCATTTTCTCAATGGGAAGTTTTTACAAATGATATTCTTTTCACATATTTTTTGTGATTTTTAGAAAAATTATCGTGTGCTATGTGTTTTTCTCTTATATGATGTGCCCAATTTCCAAAACTAATTTTTAAAATGGAAGGATTTTTTTTTTCTTATTTGAAATTATAAAATTATTCTAAATATTTGAATAACACTTCCGCTACCACACAGCAAAAGAGATTATTTTATTTTTCATTTATGAATAGTACATTTCTTAAATTGTTTTTCTTCACTGTAAAACTCATTCGGGTGTATTTATACTATTATTGTGAGGATAGATTTATTTCCTCTAACTAGAAAACTTATAAAGTACATTCTTTAAATGTAAAATATTATTCCTTTTAATAAAATTGTATCTTTATGTAGGAAAAAATTATATTTGGATTCTCTATAAGTAATTGTTCTAATTTTTGCAACTCTCGTTTGAATTTTTAATTGTGGGATGCGTGTGTTTATATAACATAATTCGTATTTGTTAAAAAGATAGAATATCGCGTACAAGCTAATTGTTAAAGGCGATGCCGTCGATTTTGTTATTTTAATGACTAAAAATTATGGAAAAAGGATTGATTTTAAAACATTTTCTTTGATTCATAAGACTGTTTTCTTGTAAATAATATTCATACGTGCTTCCAATTTTCTAAATCGATATTTATTCTCAAGTAAGAAATTAAAGTGCATTCATTACTAAAAGCTGAAGTGGGAAGCACTGTAATTTGAGTTGCATCTTTTTTGTAATGAATTACGGTCATTCAAATTAATTTTGAATTGAAAAAGTATTTGAAAATATTATTAACATACTTTTAAAAAAAATAAAGGTTGAATTTTGTTCGAAAAACCTCCCCTTCCATTTTTTTAAAAAACTTTCACATTTTGTACACTTTAAAGTTTGGAACCTAATTAAATGTTTAATATGTTGTATAAATAGAATGAATTTATTTCACCATTAAAAGCTTAATTTCTGTGTAATGACTTGAAGAGATGCGAACAGTTCTCTCTTTCTTCTCTATATCATTTTAAACGGTTATTCGCAAAAAATTATTCCATACAGCATTATTTACAAAACTGTTTTTGTCGATATTTTTCGCGATTTATATGTTCTAATTGTCAATATTTTTCACGATTTATATGTTCTTGTTATCAATATTTTTCTCAACTTTTATATTCTAATTGTAAATCTCTTATGCGTTCGTTTTTTTTTTGTTTTGTTTTTCAGATATATCGTTAGTGTTGCCGTAATAGTATTTTATTTGTTGTGTTATGCGAAAGTTAGGACTGTAATTCAATGCATGGAACTGAGCTTTTTCCGCTTCGTATTCTTTTTAAAATTATTATTATTATTTTTCGTTTTTTTTTTTTTTTTAGATACTATGCAGTTTCTATTTAATTAAAAAATTTAAATGAGCGAAATAAAGAAGAATTTTAAAAATATCATTCAGCTTATAGCTCTATATTTTCTTTTTTATGCTGTCATCTGTTTAATATGCGTTTTAAATTGTTCATTTAAAGAGATAACTTGCTTCGAAATATTTATAGCATTGAATTTGAACATAGATATATCTAAAAAATACAAATTATATTTCTGACTGATTCTATAGCTTGAAAATATTGATGAAAAAAGTAATAGATGAAGATTATCTTAAGAGTTAAATTATATTAAAATACTTTAATGGTAGAAATTTTTTTTAAACAATAATAATCATTATCATTTAACTCTAAACATTTTATATATTATGCAAAAAAATATCCCTTAAAACCATGAAAAACTTGTTTAACAATATTTGTAATTGAAATATTTTATTAAAGAATGAGATATTAAAGAGTGATCATATATTAATTGTGTCATGATCATTTTAATTTTTTCAGAAATATATTGTTTAGTTTAGTATTTGAACTTTTTACAAATTAGTATTTTGTAAAAAGGTCATCAGTTAAAGATGCTTTATGGAAACTATTTCCATTCAATGGATTTTATTTAAAAAAAAAAATCATTAAGCTTTTATTGCATATAAGTATATTAAGCGTATTTTGAATATTTGTAAATAATTTTAAAAGAAAAACGTCAATAACAGTAGATTTTTGTTTTAATATTCGAGCATCTGTGACGAACAAATTATTTGTTTTTGAGACAGAAATCGACTTAGTAGATCTGATAAATCAAATTTATATATTTTGTTTTCAAGCAGAGTAATCTCTCTCACGCCATTGCTGTGTTAAATTACTCTCTGTAAACTTATATATTTAATCATGCGAAATAATGATCATGTACTATGACGCTAGCCATGATGAATACTTCCTCGATATAATAAACTAACGTACAATAGGTATTTGATTCCTCTTGTATTGCTTAAGCAAAAAATTTTCTTCTCTTTTTTTCGACTTACTATAATTTTGACACAAATCCCAGTCATGTGTTACATATTTTTTTGAATTTTTCTATCCATGTTAACTAAGTGTCCGTGGTAGCCTAGTGGTCATGGCTTCGGATTCGTGGCCGGCGGTTTTCTTTCAGTCGCGGGTTTGATCCTTGGCCGCAAAAGACCCGCCGTGTACCGGGGCTGATACACGTTGAATTGGTTGGGGCCCAAAGTCCTCCCGTTGGCGTGGTGTGGAAGTTAGGAGAGGAGTGCCAGCTCAGGTGTCGTCCTCGTCACTTGACCGAGGCTCAAAATTACGAGATCCATCGTCAATAGCCCTCGTGTTGCTTCTGGTGCGACGTTAATAAAAACTAAACTAAACCATGTTAACTGGAGAGTATGCACGTTGATGTAGTGGTCTGCGTGACTTCTTGAGCACTGCTGACCCAGATTGGATTCTCGGTGGTTTCGGCTTGGGTAGCTGGTCATGGATCAACTTAACTCTTCATCCCTCCGGAGTAGATAAACGAGCTCCAAGTTCGCTTGAAAAATTAACTGGGGGTCCAATGTCGGGTTAGTCAGTCGGCCTGGACACAAGCTAGTAATTAGCGCCCCAGGCCCAAAGGCTACAGAAGCTGAGATGGATACCACCTGTTGAGACATCTCAGGCTGGACCGACTTTAACTTTAATTTACAAAAATTAAAAAAATTAACAAATCAGAAATGCATTGCTAGAAGTATTACTTTACTACAGTTTTATTGCTATTGCACATTGTAACTCGGTTCTTTTGACGAATGAACAAAATCAGTTACAATATCATGTTCATGAATTTTTATTTCTTTTTTTTACGAATCAGATTTATAATTTATACCGTCTTTTTTTTTCTTTTTCTTTTTTTTTTTAATGTTATAATGCATTTCTATGTCAATCTTATTGGATATAATCCGAGTATTAACTAGCACGGGTTCCCAAAGTTGGTTATTTCAACTAAGAATGCCATAAAAATGCTGTATCTGATGTAATTTTTTCGTTTATTGTTTTAATAAAATTTTCAATTTCATAATATTAGCGCTGATTAATAACTGGTAATATAATTACAAATATAACTATAAATCTTAATCTTAAATATTTTCGATTCTTATGAGGATTTTCTGGGGGGGGGGGAAGAAAAAAAAGAGTTATTTTCTTTCAAGGAAGCATGAAATATTGCTTAATGATTTCCCCCCTAGAATTTGAAGAAATTTTGTTTCTTTTAATATTGGCAATCATTGTCTCAAAATTAATTAAACCGCTCATATATTTTATGAATTTCCTGATTAAAAGAAGTTTGGTGGTAGGAAAATAGTTTATGTCAGTAATTATGTATTTATTAGAAGTTATGTAAAATAATATATATATAATATAGTTTGTTTAATCTGCCCAATAAAATGTAAAATACAGTGAATCGAAATTAGAAACATAAAATTATCTATCTTATGTTCGTTTTATTATAGTTTTAGAGAAAATTAGGTTGCAACTTCATCTTTAGATGTAATTTTACATGAAAACATTATAAAATGTAACAAAGGCGTTATTCTTCTCACGAAATGAAATAATTTACCGTATTTTTAAATTTTAATTGAAGGTAACTTGGAAACAAATTGTGTTAGAAAAATGCCGAGTCAATTTAAAATTGTTGATAATAATTACATTTATTTTAAGTTTTTGTTTTTACATTCTTATTGTTATTTCGTATGAACTTAGGGATTTTTATTAAATAAGAAATTTAAAAAATGAAAATCAGTTTATGAATTTGAATTTTTTTTTCTTTCTTTTTCTTTTTACATTTCTGTTTGTATTGACATTGAAAATTAGAGACATCCTTGTGATCATTTTTCCCCATGGAGTTTTACTGTTTTGGTAAACATGGGGTAACGCATCCCCGGGTTACTCTAGCGATCCTTCTCAATTTTCGACCCTCCTTCTTGTTAACAAATTTTTTGTCTTTTTTTTCAGTTTTTTTCACGTCATGACCACAGCTAAATCTTGTTTGACGCTGCATATCCGCGTCTGGCTCTTGCTCCAATAACCTTTACCTTCACTCACACTTAACATGTATTATTTTTACAGAAATAACGCTGTGTTCAATTTTTAAACATATCAAAGATTATAACAATTTGATTTAAAATATGTTTAGTTTGGGTTTTGAATTACTTTTAGAGTGTCATAAATATAATTGTTCATATTTATCTGGGGGAAAAAAAAAAGGTCTGACACAGAGAGAGAGAGAGGGGGGGGCTATGTTAAGCTTTGTGCTTTTTATAAGAATTAGAAAAATGAATGTCAAGATTTAAAATTTAGTTGCCTAGCATAAATATGATCCTAATATCAAACTCTCATAAAATCTCCAAATAATAAAGGTCGGCATATCAATAAAATTTGCATTCATTTCTGATTTATTTTATGTTGGTTTTAGACATTTCTTTTCTTTTAAGAATGAAGTCTTAGAAGAAATTTTGCATTATTTTAATTAAGCATTGCAAAGAAATAATACCGCGTGGTTTACTTTATTTCTTCAATTTCGTTTTTTAAAAAATTGCAAACGGAGGTGAATAAAAAGCTTAAGACAAAACAATTCTTAAATCTCAAAAAAATATGAAATCTAAAATGTACATTTAGTAAAATTTGACGTTGATAAATAAAAATTACTAAAAACAGCTAAATCTCGTGAGAGTAGGAGAGAGAAAAGAATTAAAGAAAAAAAGGCTGAAGTTAAAAAGTTATTTGTATTATGCGTATTTGATAATTTTCACATATCTTGCAGATTGTTTTAATTTATGTATTTTGTGGAATTCAGTCTAGTAAGTAAAAACGCGAATTTTGAGATAAGAAATAGGGGGAAGAAGGGGTAGGGATAAATCTGTAGTTTTTTTAAATCCAAAATTAAGTGATACATTTCATGGATTTTTTTTATAGAAATAGAAAGTAAAACATTTACAATTAATGAACAGTCTCATAATTAAATTTAATTGGAAATAATTTTTTTTTGTCAATCATGGGAACTTTCTCTTTATAATGTTTATACAAGAACTACAGAAATAATTATGATCGTAATTATCAAACAGATTATATAATGTATGCAATGAAGATTTAGATTCAGTTTTTGAAAAGCTTAATTGGAAATTAGATATAGCATATGTCTTAATCCAATGTAAGATTTTTGCATCCGTATAGGAGTCGAAAATCTTATGCTATTCAATTCTGGGATTAAGTCAAGTAGTTTTCGGTGTTTCAAAGCAGTGAAAAACACGTCATTGGTTTTATTCTCCGATGTGTTTTCCCCAATAAAGGTAAGGATGAAAGAGGTAGCAGAATCACTTCGCAGTGTAACTTTCGGTGATTTCAAAAGGAATTCACTGAAACGCTTGAGGGTTCTCAATCGTGAAAATGCTTCTGTTATGTGTGTCGACACTCCTATTCTAACGAAAATATGCCTCATCACTCCACAGGATGTTCCAAGGCTATGCTTCATCCACTTTTTCCACGAACTAGATGCATCAGTGAAATAAATATGAGAGCTTCAGGCATCTCTCTGAAGGTTAAGCATTTG
>BMAW01011003.1:540731-565924 GCA_019974015.1 Nephila pilipes | reverse complement strand
TGAAAATTTATGAAGTGAAATCAGTTTATAAAATTTTATTCTGTATTTAAGAATTATATTTGTTATAGTCTGGGTTATATTCAAAAATTTATTATTTTTTTTCTAAGCGTTAACATTATAATTTTTTGCTATTTGAGTATTTTTTTTTTTATGGTAGTTTGATCTGAATATTCTTTCTCATTAATAATGTGAAGCCAAAAAATGGCTCATGTTATCGATTTTTTTAATTAATTGTTAAGCATTTGAAAAAATTAATTTTATATACTTTATGAAAAATGTATTATTTTTGCATGTATTTATAAAAATTTTCATGAATTATAATGCATAAGAAGTTTTACGCTATTTTGACTCTATAATTCCTTTTGTAACGAAAAGAAGTAAACGAAAGAAATTAAATAATTTTTAAATTTTTGAAAAGATTTTCAAAATTATTTAATTATTGTTATTTCGAATCTCTATTAGAAAAAATGTGTAGGCGATTTATTTTGTAGAATTTGTTTTCAATTAGTATAAAAATTATCTTACTTTGAATTAAAAGCTGCTTTTTTTTTAAAATGTTAATTTATTTTGGAAATTGGTATTATTTTCTTTACTTCATAATTTTAAAGCATATGTACTGATTTCTGAAACATCATGCCTTTTTTTTTTTTTAATAAGAAGTACAAACTTAGTCATCGAAAATGTTTGAATGGTTGTTGTAAGATTTTTATTTTTTTGAATTAGTTGTGTGATGCTGGTTTTAATGATGTTGAACCTTATTTCTTGAAGGATTTTAGGTTTTTAGAAACGTATTTTTCTTAATAACAAATTATTAATTCTTATTTGTTTTTCGAATTTCTACTTTGAAAAAACTAGAACAATAAAAATTTAAATAATGTTCCTTGAAACAGATTCGTAAATTTTTTCTGATAAGAAAATTTTATTTTTAAAATTCTTTTGAATATACTATACGTTTTTCAGCTTTTCTGAATTTTTTTCTTTTCGTTTTCATGGAAAAGAATTCAAATTTATCATAAAGTATTGGCGTAAAATTTTTAAAAAATTCAGTGTTAAGTTTATGAGCAGTCTTATATAAATAATATAATTCTTGTATATGGTGTAATTATATGGAAATTGAAAACTTCGCATTATTAGAGGAATTAATTTTCCCCCTAAATACCTTTTTTGTCCATGAGTCTCTTCACAGACCAGCTAATAAATACCTATTATTTTACCAATATTAGTCGTTTTTACCTATTATTTTACCAATATAGTAAAATAATTTTTTTTTTTTTTGAAAAGTATGAAAATAAGGATAAACTCTAAAATTCTTGTTGATATTATTTGTACTTTGATAAATCTAGAAATGTTTTTGATGAGTAAAGATTCAAGTTCAAAAGCTATCGATAAAACTTGAAAGAGTACATGCAGTTGTTTTTCGTTTCAGAAAGAAACCCGTATCAGCTTTCTTCTCTGTAAAAATTGCTCGTAAATATTGGTTAAATTTAAGTGTTGCAATAAATTTTAATATCACATTATCCTGTCTAAATACTGGGTAATGTATTTTGAAGACATTTTTTATTTGGTTTCCGTAGCTTCGAAGAAGATTTTTTTTTTTTCATCTTTCTTTCTCAATGAAATAAATCTAATACATATGAAAATCTTCGTTAGTACTTTTTGACTTATGAAACGTATGCTTTTGCAATAAAATAAAGTACTTTATATCCCTCTTGTAATTGCCTGTATATATACTAGCGCGTAATAAAGTTACAATCATCTGAACTGTAAGGAAAACGTAATTGTAACCAGCTCTACGATAATTCTAGAAAATATAGCAGTATATCGTTTTAATTCTTAAAAATATCTTTTACTAATCAAAAGTTGAAGTATTTTTACATTCATGATTCATAAAATAGTATAAAGTCCTATTCCTTTTCTAAAGCTTAATACGATCCTTTAAATTGCTTTCATCATGAGGTTTTTTTTAAAAAAACTAAGAAATATCCTTTTGCAATGGGATTTCTTTCATTTTTTAAAAGTTTCTGTAAGTCCGTTGCGTGCACCTTTTTTTTTTATTATTATTTATTTATTTATTTTATTTTGGTTGATTTTAATAAATTTGTTGGAAAAAGTAAATATTTAATTTGAAATGCTAGTGAAACTAGTTAGGAAATCGCAATGTTGTAAAAATTATTCTCTGTTTGAAGACTAAAGAAAGTATAGCGGTTGAAAATATTATTTAAAAAAAGAGATAGATAGATTGATATTAGTTATAAGTATCCTATTCAGAATCTCGAAAATTTTCTCGATCAATTATGGAGGGAAGATAAATTATTTTTTATACTGTTATTATTATTTTTAGATTTGTTATTGTTATTTTCAATTGTAGGAATGATTTATGAAATTTTTTTCAATAAGTGTTTTGTAATGAAGATTTTTTTAAATAAGTATTTTTTTAAATAAGTATTTTTTTTCCCCTCAAATAAGATTTTTATAAAAAAAAAAATGTTTTTTCTTTACAGTATATAAACATCTCATCGGGAATAATTACTTACTTTTCTATGAAAAAGAGAGCGAGTTTTTTATCACCCAAATAAACATATCGAAAATGCATATTCTAATAGGTATAGTTACCGTGCAAATTGTGGACTACCTGGAAGCTCCCCATTAATAAATAACAATTTCATTTCCTTGGCATTTCCTGAAATCGTGGATACATTGTATAACTTGAAGACAAGCCGCCTCTCCCAAATCTGTAACCTTCGCGCCAGAAACGATCCATCATTGTGAAGTTTGTGATTACACATCATTACCTCCGGTGACCTGCAGGTACATGGTGAACGACGGATGCGGTCAAATGATTATAAAAAAAAAAAAAAAAAAAAAAAAAAAAACTATTTTATATATTTCTTTCTCTGCACGGCATTGCCGTTATGCTATCCAAATCGACTGCATTGGAAATGAACATTTTGCATAACGGATTCTTTAGGAGGAAGAAATACATGGTGATTTAGCTCGTTTTTGCATCATTATATTCGATGTGGCATGACTATTAGCCATTTTTCTTTTGCTAGATGGGCTACTATTTTGTGTAAAATTAATGATGGTGAATTAGGAATTGATCAGAGGGCGTTTCTCAGTAGAAAAGATGGTGATTTCTACAATCTTGTGTCTGTTTAATTCAATAATAATGTTTGGTGCTGATATTGCTTAATTTCTGCTGATGTGATAGAATTTAGAATGTTGATTTCACAATGTTCTGGATAATTTTTCTAATATTAAGATGGGAATTATATTGCAAGTGTTGAAAACAGATTCATGAATATCTATCTGTTTCTTTGACACACGAAATTTTGCTAATTTCATGCGAGCTTTCACAAGAATGACTCGGAATTCTGAAATAAATCATCCACTTATGTCTAACATATATAAGAGATATTAAAAATTTGTCATTTTATCGATTTTTTTTTACGAGATGAACTTCTATTTCCTTTTATAATAGATTGAAAACATAAACATAGCAATGCATTTAAATATTTTTGATTGAATGAATTTGCAAAAAGAAAAGTTCTGTAGAATTTTGGACGAACGTTTATTATTCGATGTGATGTCGTTATTAAAAATAAAGAAGTAATATGTAATAAAATCATCATATAAAAGATATATGTATAAAATTCTTGTCTTAAACTTCTTAATTCTTGTCGAAAATTTATATGTTTTACTATGACATCTACATACAAAGAAATTGGAAAAATTGCTAAAATATCTAGTGTAAAATTCCAATGCTTCTACAAAATATTTTTCGAATAACATTTCTTAAAGAAGTTTTTCCATGGAATTTACCGTATGAATGAATACGCTTGATACATCCCAATAATGCCCTAGCGACTTTTCCAGGATCTCGATTCTCTTGTCAGTCAATACTTATACCTTTCCCCCTTCCTTCGTCTTATGTCTAGATTATTTATATGCATTTTTAACAGTTTATATGATACATTTAGTTACTAGTAATTTAACGAGTGTGTTTGGAACGCCAATAAAGCCAACTAACCAACCAACTTTAAAAAGTTTTATAATTCAAAATACCATTCAAAAAAATTATGATAAAGTGTATTAACTTTAAAGAGAGAGAGAGAGAGAGTAAAATAATTTCAGCAAACGTTCATATACTTTTTTGTGCCTAAATCTAATTGCATTATTCATACTTGATCACGTATAACGTGTTTTATTTTTGAATCTTTTTTTTTTTTTTCAACTTTCAACCATTTTATTTTAATGACCTTTACTTCTATTCATGCCATCTGTGATGCGAACACAATTGTTACTTAATTTTTATCTCAATTACTCTTTTCATTTTTAATTTACACCCTCAAAAAACGAACAAAATCGTCGGTTTCAGTCCTTACTTCACTGTGGCTCGCACCGTCGCCGGCGTGTGAAGCTGTTATACAAGACTGATACAGTATAGTCAAGATAACAATAAATGCACCAAGGCGAGAACTCGCAAAATAGACTGCTGAAGAACCATTTCAATTCATTATCGCCGGATTCTGTGTGGGTTTTTCTTTTTTTATGCCCCTTCCTGGAAAAGAGCGAAAATGCGTGCATATAAAGTAAGTGGCCGGGTGGCGACGCGTGTCCAATGAGAACCATTTTTATGCAAATGTCTGTATTTCGATGCTGCAGACGAAAGACTATTTTTTTTTCTTCTTTATGGTTGGCTTTTTTCTTTTCTTTTTTTATGCATAGATCTAAGCTTTGGAGCATGTAGTTACAATGTGTATTATTTGACCTTTACTTCTTCCTTTCATTTTTTTTTATCTCCGAGATCATACTTTTTCATGTTATGAATATTTTGAATAGCATTTTAATTTACATAAAGCGTATGAAAGATTATTGTCATTTCATGGAATGTTCTGCTCATTAAAGCTAATGCGTGCAGCATTCGTTTTTTATGCTACTTTCTTATGTCTTAATTTTTTTTCTGCTTAAATATCTTTTTCAACGCATTTTATTTACCTTTTTGAAAGAACCATTTCTATTTTAAGTTAATTCATTTAAAAAAATGCAGAAATGCATCAAAATTGTCTTGATTTTATTTTAACTTATGTTTTCATTGCCAATAATAATTTTTGATTTAATAATCTACGATCTACTTCTAATACATTTTTAAGTTTTTGTGTATTATCAACCAATATCTTTTACTTTATTTTCTCTGAAGAATATACATGAACGTTGAAGAAAGGATTCTTTTTAACGTAGGTCTATTTTTCACAACCAGGTTGAAATTTCACTATCAGTCTTCTGAATCACTTGCAAAAAAGCATGAGTGAAAAACCATTGGCTTATATTTGCATGCTTCTAATTCCAAATAGGACAGAAGGCTCTCTCTCTTTAATACCCTCAGGAAGCATCGTTCTATCGAAAGTCCATATGACCATGCCTTTACATAAATATTATAGTTTTATTCTTCTGATGATTTATATACTTGTGTTTTCAAAATGATTACAATTATACTCAGTAACTGGATGCTACATCTTAAGTTTGTATTCATCTTCTAGGAGTTTCTAAATGTTTGTTCCTGGAATTTAACATTGCTTTCAATGATAATGTTGCCTTTAGTTTTTGAAAAATTGCTGGTTATTTTGTTCTGGAAAGAATTTACTCATATCGCTATCATTACGTTTAATTTGTATTTTTTTAAATATATTTGATATCATTGTGTAACTGAGTGTTTTTTGAGTGATTAAAAGTAATTTATGCATTTTTTTTATCCGGAATTTTAGGATTTAGTTTAATTCTTAAGTTTTAGTTGTGGAATTGAAGTCCATTCACATTAATAGTAATATGTTAATCGTTTATTATATAGTAAATATAAGTCATAAATTTTCTCTGAACGTATCCAATTTTTTAGATGTTATATATATATATATATATAAAAAAAACTCTTCATAATTATATCGTCAAAAGAAGTTGACTTACCGGTAGAATTTTTTGGTAGTATTTTCAAAGCAAAAATGAGATAAATCTTTATTTAAGTATTGTAGATAATATGGCTCTTCCTGTTTGTTGTCGTAAATGTCTTGTACAATTTTTTTTTCAAATTTAATTTTGAAATTTATTCGCCATTTGTTTAATATTAAAATTTATTATAAAATTTGCATCATTCAAAAAAACTATATATACCCGCGTGTATCAATATCACTCTTAGTAACTTTGATTTTAAAATGCCTACATCTTCTGTGAACTGATATTCAATAATAAAATATATAATTTTTTTAAACCTGATTTTAAGATACCTATATCATCATTGAGCCAATATTCAATTATAAGAATTTTTTTTAAAAAAAAAAAATTTAAAAGCTGAAGAATGCGTCTTTAAATATCAGTTTAACATTTTGATGACTGTAAATTTATTTTCTTTGTTTTAAAAACAATGCTTTACTAATATTTTTGATAACATTTTACTGTACGCTTTCAAAAAGCAAGTAAACATTAAATACCGTATATCAGCTGTTGTTGCAAATTTATTTTTTTATTTTTTATTTTATGCGATGTTAAACTTGTATTCGAACGATCTAATATGGCAATAGTTAGTTCTCATTAAAGAGTTTATGTTTAATTTAACTTCTGCTTTTTCAGTTTTTTTTTTTTTTTGCTCTTATTGAAAATTTGTATTAAGTTCTGTTATAAAAATAGTAATGTATGTGATTAGAGAATTACCTTAATACAAAAGGTTCACGAGTAATTATTGAACATGGATTATTTTCTCTTTATGGAATATTTCTAACCAACTTTTTATCGATATTGAATTCAATCGAATCACATATTTTCATTAAATTTTTGAGGATGAAATATATAAAAATAAGAACGTGAAACATAAATATTGAGACATTTAATGTGATAGATTTACGGTTCCTTTCAAAGTCAGTGATTGCCAAAGTCACCTTCACATTGTCGAAATCACGAAAGTTTGCACACGATTTGGATGTTGAAAAAAAATTTAATGTGCCAGTTAAATTCAAAGGTAACTGTTTAGAATATGTAGGTAGATGTAAATAGGGTTCCTTTATGTACACGCTTTTCCGTCGCATGATTTGTTTTCCAACTTGAATTAAAAGTGCGTATCGACATGACATTATCAAAAACAATAGATGGCATTCGAAATTCTTAGTTATATATGAGCAATAAACTCGAATTCAGGAGAATATTTTATTATCTTCGAGCATAAATAAATTTTCGCATACCGGGCCTGCATATTGGGAATAGATTATAAGGCAGGATAGAGGTGTCAATGCCGTGATTTACGACCCATAAAATTCCAACCATAAAAAAATATCTGAAAATATACTGTTCACTTCAATCGCATTGTGTGCTTGGAACATAATTTTTTGAAAGTTAAGTGTCTGTCCAATCTCTTTCTTCATCATTTTGATTGGTCCTCCTCGGATTTCTCATTTTCATTTTTTCTCGGTTTCTACATCGATGCACTTTTGTGAATAAATAAATGATGACGTTCTTGCATGCCAAGGAAAGATTATTTTTGCAAAATGGTGGATGAAAAAGGAATAGAAAGGATGCTGTTATGATAATTGATTCTTGAGTAGGGAGTGTTTTGAATGGCTGTCCATGATTGTTGCTGAGAATTTTTGCTAATAGTTTTTGGATTGATTGTTGCTTTGTAGTACATCATTTTTTAAGGGGAAAAAATGTCTTGTACATATCAATATAATTACTTTGGAACTGATAATAATGACATAAAAATGTTCAAAGTTATTTGTAAAATCTACTAAAAAACTTCAAAATGTGACTTGAGAATACTTCAAGATGATCTAAAGGGCACTTCATAAAAGTTGTTTCATAAATTAATAATAGTAGTTTCATTCTCTATCAGTTTGTGTAAGAATTTAATCATTAAAGTGTTCTTGCTTACGTGTTATCCTTCCGAAGAGTAATATATATATATATAATTAACTTTCTAAGTTTAATACATTTATTTTAGAAAAGACTGAAGAGCTAAACAAATATTTTTAAAAATAGTACAAAAGGAAATAAAAATCAGTTTTTTTACTCTTAGGACCATAATTAATATTTAAGCATAAGTTTGCATTTTCTACAATTCATCAATTACTAGATTATATGTAATCAGAATATCAGAATCTGGACTAATAATAATATTGATAATGCTCAGTACCGGACTGTTAATGATGATTCTGTCATAAACTCCAACTAAAACCGAAATATATATATATATATTATGAGAGAGAGAGAGAGTGTGTGTGAGTGAACATCATTTATATAAAATTTCTTGTCTTGAGGCGAAAAATTTCCCAACGTAACTGCGATTTTCTGATGAGTCGCCAAAGCAGCATGTGGATTGGCATTATCAGGATGTACTTCCTATTGAACATCGGTGACCTCTTTGCTTCGAATGCTTTGATAAAATCTTCCATTCGGTGATAGCTCTCTCTAAATTGAACTTTTCCTTAGGTTTCATAAGCTCGTAATATATGTCTTTTGACTTCTCACCATACTCACAGCATTCCTTATTCAGTCTCAAGTTGGTTAAGAGGTCCTGTTGAAGTTGCTGTGAATGTGCATAATTTGATTACTGCAGGTTCATTGCATATTGCAAGTTATTCTCAATGTGGATGCAAGATGGAGCTTTTCCACGCGTCGCCACCTGTGTTCGACAAGTGCTACAACAGCACTTTTATGACAGAATCATTCTTCGTAACTTTGCAATTTCGTGATAAATGCGATGTCCTGATAGCACATCGACGGATTTCTTGTTCTGGATTATTTGAAGTCTAAGGTGCATACATCAAATCCACGAGATTTGTCAGAATTGAAAAATGACATAAAACGTGAAGTATACATATTCCTCCTGCGATGTTACGTTCGTCATTGTTGTCAATAATGCAATGCTCAATCATCTGCCAAGGTGGGCTGGTTGAAAATTTGTGATTCCAATAAAAGATTTTTCTCCCTTCCCCTCTTGTGTTTTGTCATTGATCCTTTACAATACTCACCTTTGAAAATGTTTTACGTTGTCAACTTTCGTCCAACGTGTATCGTTTTATTTCCATTTATGGTTTTCCATTGCGCTGATCAATTTGCGTAGAAAAAAAGTGGGCATTGCCATTCAAAAATTTCGAAATGTTTTCATTGTAGCCGTAATTGTGAGAGTTCTATTTTCTTAAATCATTATAATCTCGAGCGCATGTCATCAAATAAAAATATCTGAAATTTTCTTTTGATAAGTTGGATGGACTGGCCTCTAGGGGCTTATGTATCAGGGAAGCTTTTGTATGGCCACCTTGTATATATATATATATATATATATATGTGTGTGTGTGTGTATTGTAAAAAAGGCAATTTTTAACATGTATAGAAATTCATAAAAAAATTAGAAATTATAACTTATGAAAAACAAAATTAACATGAATAAATATTAAAACTGTTAAATTTCAAATATTACAAAATTAATTAAAACCTATATTAAAATAAAATAAAACAAACATTCAAACTAAAAACATATAATCTGCAATTTAAAGCGTACAAAGTATTATAATGCAAATAAGTTTTTTAAATTACTGAATGTGTGTGTGTGTGTGTGCGCGCGCGCGCGCGTAAAACTTTTATCTTTTAAAAATAATTATAAGACGAATATGTTATAAACCAATGGAATGTATCAACTTGTATTTATTTTTATTCGTAAATTCAACAGCTACTATAAACGTAGAATTCTGAATTGTGGCATAAAATATCTAAGTGACTAGATCATTTGACTGACTTGTTAAAGTTAAATGTTATTTAAATAATATTCAGTTTTTCGCAAGCTGGTCTAATGATTCATAAAAAAGTTTTAGTTTATTGTTTATTTTATTTTATTAGAAACTACTAAATTTTTTGTTTACTAGTTCAAGCTCTGATTCCATGGTTATATATCTAAATTGAAAATGGGTCATTTTATTTGTTTCTATAAAAGCATAGATTTACGTAAAATTGAAAACTTTTCGTTTTAAATATGTATTAACCAACACAATTCATTAATTTACAAGATTTGTTAATATGTCGCATTCCTAATTACAAAATTTTCTACACTGGTGAAGTTATTTTTAAAAAAATTACGGTGAACCGTGTCCAAAATCTAGGACATCATCCATGTAATAATTTTTTTAGATAATTAAAAGCATGCATGATTTTTCATGCATGTATTTGACATTCTGTTTTAAAATTTTGTACGAGATTTTAATACATTGACATTTAAAAGCTGTTTTTGCTTTTAATCATCTAAATAAAGTAGGTCTATTTTATATTGAAGAAAAATAAATAAATAATCGGTGTTTGAGAAGCTACCATTCTGACAAATATAAATTTAGGAAAGTGAGTCATTTATCCCGTTAAGTATTCTTAATGCTTATTTTATTTTCACAAACTATGAATCTGGCTATTGTTTAACGAGTTATTATCTTTAAGGTATCTTCACAACTGGTTCATCATTTAAATGAACATTATTTGTTTATTTATTTTTACGTACGTTAATTGTAATTGACGAGCGATTGTTGAAAAGTTAAACAGTAACAATGCTGTCGTATGGTAAGACTTATTATGACATCGCAATCAGAAAATCTGTTGGATTTAAACCCGTTTGTGTCCATAAACGAGGTTCTTCAAGAGCAGTAAGCAGCCGACTCTAAATATAAGAAACTTGATAAATGAAAATTTTACGTCTTAAATGAACAGTTTAAAATTCTAGCATATAATATCTGGGACACATCACCATGGGTGAACATTAATAAATGCACTTTTGTGAAACATTCGAGAATACGATATAGTTTTATTTAAATCATTTGTCTCAAATGAGGAGAGTGTGACTCGTTATGATAAGTTTAGTTTGAAACATGTAATTATGGGTTATGCTCGTCATGATAATCGAATGACTAAGTATCCCTATAAAATTGCAGAAATCTCTTTATTTTACAATTAAAAATCAGGTTTGATTGCAATTGGGATACGTTTTCACTATGTAACTCTTATCTATGTGATAATAATGAGAATTAAATCATATGTGTGTTGAAAGGGTTACATTGCCTTTGATATCGCCATCGTATTCGGTATAAGCATCCCGTAATATAGTTATGGTTCATGCATTCAAATGTGATATAAAAATTGTATAAATTCAATTATGACTATCAAAAATATAAAATTTCTACTTAAAGGAATATATTTTAAGTTTCCAATTTTTTAATATTTAGTTTTTTCTGATTTTTTAATGCTGGAAGAAAAAAGGAATATCATTAATTAAATGTAGGACGTGCAATATTATTACCCTATAAAAAATTTTTTCGTTGTTGCCTAAACAATAACTCTGATGGTTTAAAGTCAATAAATCAGAAATAAGTTTTAAATCATTATTTGCTTGAAAAGCCTATTCAGTACAGCCTTCAACTCAACTTTATATTAACTAAACTTGGGTACTTAACCTAAATGGAAACCTTTGAATAGTTTTCTACAAAGCGCGGGAATCCATTGTTTTTGTAATGAATGAAAGATAATAGTGTCACGAATTTTCAACTTTTCATAATAAAAAAAATAAGAAAATTTATGATATTAAATCTGTATAAAATTCTATACTATATTCAAAAATTGTATTTGCTTCATTTTATGTAATATATTTGAAAATTCTATTATTTTTCCGAATGATTAACATTCTAATTTGATGCCGCTTTAATATCTTTTTCATTGTAATTTTTATCCGTATACTATAATTCACATTTATAAAATAAATCTAAAATGGTTAGTATTTGGTATTAGCATACCGTCAGATAATGTGTATACCTAAGATCACGAGTGATATAAAAATTATAAAGTTCAATTACGATTGCCAAAAATGTTAAAATTTCCTTTAAAATAAGTTTAGCATCATTCCAAGCGAATCGGCGAATGAAAAAAGCAATTGACAGTCAACTATGTCAGTCATTCATAATATGAATGTTCTAGTGAATTATCTTGGGATAATAAGTTTCTTACTCGTGTAAAGTGATAAGAACGCTTGCCCTGCCTTAAACTGTCGTGTGATTTATACGTCATCACTACGCCATTCTCAATCGAAATGACGGAAGGAAGTGATGCAACTGTGTTTTGGAAGCTCGTGTGTGTATAGAAGTGACTGCCAACTGAAAAATGAAAAACAATTAGTTAATTACTCTGTTGTGAGGATGTGTTTTATGTGTTTGCCAAACGTTCGATTTTGACATTTCTTGTACTTACTAATATGCTTTTCTGCTTATGAGTGATAATCCCAATGATAATAACGGTTTAGTATTTTTTTTGCATTGCAAATATAAATTGATATTTAAGCTCGTAAGTTAGTAGTCTTAAATAAAAAAAATATTTTAATTTTATTTTACTTGAGATGGAAAAGAGAGATTATTGAGTGAATGCCTGTTTAAATATTTTTAAAGTTCATACTGTCCTCTGGCACTTATTGTGCTATAAAATTATCATAAAATCGGTTATTTTTGTTTAACTTGTGCATTGCGTAGGTTTCAGAGCAAAATGAATTCGAGGAATCAATGAAATAAAAAGAGATGGAGTTCAAAAATCTCAAAAATACTAACATTTTTATGTTTTAAATTTTTAGTCATCACGTCATTTTTGATCATCAGTCAGAATTCATTCTAGCTTTAGAGCAATTTTTTCTGTTGCGAAACTGTCCCGAGTTTTCTTAAGTTATGTTTCAGCAGAGAATTAATTTTGAAATTTTGGAAATATGACTTTAATTATGAAATATGTAATTAAATTTTAATGAAGTGCTGTATAAAATCGGAACAATATAAATACATATCAAAACATAAAAACTATTACAAAACTGATAATTGATTAGTGAAATATTCTTACTTACTGCGTTTAAAAACATTTTCATTATTTATTTTAATCTAAAAATTTATTTTTTAAAAAAATTTTGATGATTTCTTTAAAAAAATCAATTTTTTCATCTCAAAGAGAGATTCCCCCTTCCTCTCTTTTTGATCTACGATGTATCATCCTACTTATTCATTGGCAGTTAAACATTTCATCGATTTATCTGTTATGATATTGTTATTTTCATTCCTTTCATTTCGTAAAAGGTACAATGGGTAGAATATGTTGAATTCTGTGGGCTGTTTTTTTAATGCTGCTTTAAAAATGTTGCAGATTAAATTAATTTATATTAAAGTCACAATTAAAAAAGTTAAATGTTTATGTCGATTACTGATTAAAGTTCTTTTTTAAATATTGATAATTTTAAATTCTGACATTTTTACAACGTTTTTCTGTATTTCACTTGGTGTGTGTGTCATCAAATTTTCGATCGTTAATTTAACCAACTTCCCATCAAGCTAGAGCTCTGAAATTTTGGGAATCATTCTTACTTGCCTAACAATTCAATATTTAGACATTTGCGACAAGTTTTAACTAATATTTCAATAATTATTTTTAATAAACTTTGCCACTATTTAAAAACGGTGGTTTTTATCTCGAATTATTAAACATTGTTTTATATTCTGTTTGAAACTGCTTTCCACCTATGATGACGGTATTATTCTGTTACTTATTATTTTGTTTTCTTTCAGATATAGAAGTGATACTTTTAATCTAAGCCGTTAGATTTTCGGGAAAAGAACAACCGATTTATTTTTCTTTTGCGTAATTAAGTATAAGATGGTGGTATGTTATAAAAAGAAAGAGGCAGAAATGGGGGGGCGAGAGAAATATCTTTATATCATAATACGTTACTAGCTGAAGTACCTGTTCTTCGCATGTGGCATTTTTTAAAACCAAAACCATGTTGAATAAATTGTCGAAAGCAAAGATAGACCGTGTGTGTGTCGTAGTATGTGATAGAGCTATGTAACTACAGCAGAGCAGTTATCTTCTATACTGCAGAGGGGAAAAGACGAAAACGCCAAAAACTCTCTCTTTGAGTGTGTAATTAAAAATTTATTTGGAAATCCACTTATTGATATCCCCCCCAGTTCTATTTTTTTGAAATCGTTAAAACATCCTCAATTTTTTTTTGGGGGGGGAGGGGGGTGACTTGATGAAGGGTATGGATGTATTTGGCAACATTCGACATTTAAATTAACGTGGCAACACACAACTTATGTGGATCCATTATTTTGTAACTGAATTCAAAAATCAAATTGCATTATAAGAAACTCATTAAAATAGTATCTTTTGAGCTGAAAAAATCCTTGTATCTGCTAGAAAACATGGAAAATGGATGTAAAAAAAAGGGTGATGGATTTGAAAAACATCACTAAAAAAATTTTGAGTTGCATGATTAACGGTGGGATTATATATAAAGAACAAACAAATAGAGTTTGGAACTTATATATAATAGGTATGAAAGACAAACGCTGGACGGAAATTCCTCATTTCTTGCATTTCATTTTCTTTTTAACTATTATGATTAATTATAAGGTTTAAACAAGAAAAATATACTGATATATTCTTTTCATGCTGTGGAATGATTCGCTGTGGGGAATGACTATTATTTTGTATTGCTCTATTGCAGTTCGTTGTTCGCTAGTGAAATTTTGATTACATGATTTAGAGAATACTTCTTATAGTTCCGATTTTTTTCCCCCTTATAAACTGCTGTTTGTAGAAAATGCAACACCATGAAGGAATCATCAGAATCAAATGAAATTCGCAGCAAATGTCAATTATAGGATATTATGCAAATTAATAAAGTTTCAGAGCCATCGCGCGTGCGCGGCGCGCGCAGCGCCCTCTGAATTGATGCTGAAAGCGTATAAATAAAGTGCTGTAGCGGGACGTTGAAAAAAGTCTATGATTATTTGTTAGTGGCAAACGTTTAGTGAGACCTGAGTATGCCTCCACGACGGAAGAATAAGAAATTCAAGCAACTTACGGAGTTTGAACGAGGGAGGATAATCGGCCTTCGAGAAGGAGGATTTTCCTATCGCGCAATAGCAGCTCGTATGCAGCGGAACAGTTCCACTGTGATGCGAGTTTGGAAGCAGTGGACCGACGAGCACCGAACAACTCGAAAAACAGGCACTGGACGACAGAAGGTGACGTCAGAGCGCGATGATCGACACCTGCTCCGCATGGCGGTGAATGATCGCACAGCTTCCTCCAGGCAGCTGGCAGCACGTTGGTCTACTGCTACAGGTGTACAATTGTCGGCTTCGTCAATTCGTCGTCGTCTGCTGCGCCGTGGATTGCGTGCAAGGGTGCCTTTATACAGGATTCCCCTCACGGCGAATCATCGACGGCTGCGTCGGCAGTGGGCTCTTGAGCACAGAGACAGGCGAGCTGATTGGCACCAAGTTGTCTTTTCAGATGAATCACGCTTCAATTTGTGGACCCATGATGGCCGTGTTCGTGTTAGACGTTATGCCGGTCAACGCTGCCTTCCTGAGTGTATTATTGAACGACATAGTGGTCGAACACCCGGAGTTATGGTCTGGGGTGCGATTTCGTATCATGGACGATCCAATTTGATACGAATTGAGGGTAATCTCAATAGCAACAGGTACGTCCGTGAAGTGCTACAGCCCGAAGTCGTTCCTTTCCTTCAAGGCATCCCTGGAGCTATCTTTCAGCAGGATAATGCACGCCCACATGTTGCGCGGACTGTTCGAGACTTCTGTTCAGCACAACGCATGCAACTTCTTCCTTGGCCTGCTTATTCACCGGATATGTCGCCTATTGAGCACGTGTGGGATATGGTTGGTCGGCGTCTCGCTCGTGATCCGCGTCCTGCAGTTTCCAAAGACGAACTTTGGTTGCGCATACAAGCGATATGGAATTCTCTTCCTCAAGCAGATATTCAACATCTGTTTGACTCCATGCCACGTCGTATAGCAGCACTTATTGCAGCGCATGGTGGCTGCACCAAATACTGATTTCGGACGCTTAATTTGTTTCTTTTGTTTTGAAAATTTCATCATTTATTTGTATCAGTACAAGTCGTTTCTGCATTAAATTTCATTTGATTCTGATGATTCTTTCATGGTGTTGCATTTTCTACAAACAGCAGTGTATGTTCACATATATACATTAAAAGTTCTGAAAAAAAAAATCGTAGATAACAGACTCATTGATTTTAAATAAAATGAATGCCGTCAATTCATTCAATAGTCGTAAGACCTCTTATAAATTTTGAAGTAGAGTTTATTTGTATCCAGAACCCAAGATTATTTGAATATTAATAAAGCCCAAAAAACTTGGATAAAATTACATGAAATGCTTTAAAATAGCAAAGACTAAGATCTTGTATAAGCAACATAATAATGATAGTCCTATCGATTTCCTTTGTGATTAGAATAGTTCATTGTTCACGCTACGATTCTCGATTATAGATGATTGGCAAGAAGGAAACTGCGTTATATTTTATCCGTTAAATGAAAAACAGCAATAAAAACTAAAATGGAAAAAAATTTGGGCTAAAGAAAAGAAAAAAAAAAGGGAATACAAGATTCTTGTAAAAATGTATTTCCTATGTCTGAATGAACATGAAATGAGTAATGAATACATTTGCGCATGTGCTGTGATTCGAGAGAGCAGCGAGGTTCGCATATCAGTGTTATGTTATTTTCAATATCGGACGCTTATGTTTTCGTGTGCTTCCTTCCCTATTTGCCGCACGTGCATTCAAGTCAACGCGATGAATCAACAGATCAATGATAACGTTTTAAGTGTAAATGGTGCATCAGCTTAAAGATAATATGTCCTAAAGACCAATGTTTTGCTGCTTATGCAAACTATTATATATATTTCTCTTAGTCTTTGAAATGTTTGGTCTATAAAGATAATTTAGTAATAAATATAATGTTAACTAAATGGTACACCACATTTAGCTCTCTTTATTGAAACATTTCAAATTTCGCTTCCTAGGTAGTTTTTTTTTTTTTTCAAACCTTCCGACTTGCAACAGAGATCGGAAATCTGAAAGGATTATTGCCTTCAGAGAAAATTGAATACATAACTGAACAAATGTTTTATTGAGATTGCTTGGTAAGTAAAGCGAAGCTCGCGTGATCAACGCTCGGATAGAATGAACAAGAAGGTATTACATAAATAGATTCTGAGAAGACCAGGTCTACGTACCTTGGCATATGGCCATAGCTGTAGAGCAGTAATACTTAGGAAAAATGGAAGGTATAATTTTCTTTTTACGGCAGTGTTAATAATTAATAGACAAGCGCTTTTTTCACACTTTCTAAGGGAATTTGCAAAAATTATGGCCACTACAAGAACCATGACGTGCATATATTAAGTCCAGTTTTTAGGAAGTTACTAGTTTTATATTTCCTTTTATTCTCCCTATTTTCATTTTTTTTTCTTTTCTTTTGTGTTATAACCATTAACTGTAGAGTATAAACTTATAAATTATTTGAATTACCGCAGTAATTTTCAGTACTTAAAAATTACTAATCAAATCGTGCGTTTTTAAATGAAAACCGAGAGAGAAAAAAGTCATAGTACTCGATTTTGTTTTTCTTTTGTAAGATACTTTCTTTGGACACATATTTACAGAGTGAGGCAAATATTCATATTATGATGTACTTCAGAATTGATATGAATTCAACTGTTATGACCGATGAAAGCTGATTTTGCTTTAAAACACTTGTTATGATGGAGGGGGAGAAACCCGACAGGTTTTGTTTAAAAAGTAAATCTAGAAATTTGTAAATCTTAGTGTCCACTAAAAATTGTCATAATTCTGCTATTATAGTATAATATATTAAAAATTTCTTGTGGGGTCATATTCTTATAAAAACTTTTAATCTTAAGGTTATTTAATTGATTTAATGAAATAACATTTTCAACGCAGAAGTTCAATGAAAGGCAATATATATTTTATATAAAAGTACATATATTTATAAAATTGCTAATTTTTTTTATTTTTCCTTATTTGAAGCTGATACATATACCCTTAAGAAAATTATTAGCCGTTATTGAAATTTTAATTATTTATTTACGTTCATTCGCTTTTAATAAATTTTAAGATCAGTGAATTATTTTTATTTTTTCGAACTTCTAGTGGATTCTTAAAAAAAATGTAAAAAATCAATGAACTTAAAACTCTTTATTACTTTTTGAGGAAGCATAATTTATAATGTGATGCGGTATTATATGGTTTAAGGCTTAGCCTCTTGAAACAGCTGCTTTCCGATATTCACTCAATATAAATTTTGCATATTGCAGTTGATCGTTACTGTAGATTAGACATTGCTTTTTCGCGAATAAAAATAATCGGAGTTATTTATTTAGTATTAAAATCAGTTGAAATGTATCGATACAACGAATAAATGATAAGGTAATCTTTTTGAAGAAATACAATTATTAAACTAAATTTTTTTAAGGTTTGAAATATTAATATTTGCTATTGTGCATAAACACATTAGATTATACAATTCTTTGTTGCTTCCCTAAAACCAGGGATTAGAATAGGAACTTTTTTAAAAGTTACCGAATCAAAAAAGAATCAAAGTATTCGAAGCAGTTCCGATGACATCTCTCTATATGAATATCTCTCATGAACGACATTAATTATTATTACTTTATTTTCCTAAAAACATATTTGTGTATTTTAGAAAATTATTCATAAACGTATGGTTTCATATATAACATTTTATTGCTTACATGAATTTGTTTTTAAAATTTTCAACTAGTTTATTTATTTTTGATTCAGTAAGTTGTAAAATTTTAATTAAATGTACAATTAATGCAGTTTCGTCACAAGCCATTTTGTTTACTTAAAATCGGATTATCCCTTTTTTTATATCTCTCTTATAAGAAAGAATGAGTAATATGTTTGGACAAGAATAGGGACTTGCAGCTTATATTATGCTATCAAATGACGTATTTTAATTTATTCAAAGTTTTTGTAAGTGAAGCTTTCACTTTCGTCGAATTGCTTTTGTTTATTTTTCAGTGTTTAACTAAATCAGTTATTTTATTGTCAAGTACAATTAAGATTATAATTAAGTTATAATTATCTATATATACATATTGCTTAACTGTGAGTTATATTTACTTTTACACTTTCTGTATTCACGTTATCATTGATTTACCTCATTAACCGGGACGGTCGAAATGTAGAATGGATCAAGTATTTAAAATTTGGTAAATTACTTTATGCGGTTGTATTCATTTTTAAATATATTTCGTTGAATTTTTATTTGTTTTTCAGAGGGGTCTTATTAGAATAAGTCTGAATAAGTACAGTGTTTATTAGATTGTAATAATCTAATGCAAGTTTTAATATTTCAAAACGTTCTTTATTTCTGTCCATGGAATTGTCTTCTCAAATTTATTAAGGCCTTCCTACTTAAATCAAATGTACATGGCATTGATGATACATTTTAATTGATCTTTAGAAAGCTTTTCTTCTGTTTTTTAAAAAATATTCTGTTTTTTTCCCTACTGCTATTGTTTATCTTATAAAAATTATGTTATCATGCAAAAGTTCTATAATTTTAGATTTATAAAATAGAGTATGTGTTGTTGAAGTTGTTTATGACAATTGCTTACCACTCTGTAATCATATTGTTTCAAATACACAGCTCACATATCATTAAAAAGAAAAGTCACGTGGCCCCCCCCCCCCCGAAAAAAAAATGAATCTTTATATCAGTTATTGAGTAAAGTTATTATTTTATAACATTTTTTCTACATAATATTTTTTTTTGAAAAATGGGATTTTCCTTTCTTTAATTCAGATTGATACGAGAATTATATAAAAAATAGTTCTCAGCTATATATATTTAAAGAACTTTTCAAAAAATTATATGATATTCAGTGTACATAAACAAACATAATTGTAATCCATAAAAAACAACAATACGCTTGAATAAAATGCAGAACGGTGTTTGTGTATGTAATTCATTTGTGTAAATATTAAATGAAAATCATACTTTACTCTAGAAATTCAAAGCTGTATTTGATATAACTTCCCTAAGCTACTTGAAATCTCTTAAAATAACTGAACTAAATAATTTTCCGGTAAAATTAATGGATTTTAAACGTCTTAGATATATAACTAAACAAAACTTTTTTAGTCATTTCTTACAAAACGAAGTCATAACAGTGAATTTCAATTGTTTCTTTTGAATGTTTTTACGTTTATAAAACTTCAGTTGCTTCTTCTGTTGTATTCCTGTGGGCTCATTTTTTTCAGTCACTTTTTTCTTCTTGGAACACGGTTTTTTTCCCTTTCCCCTGGCGTAGATTCCAACCCCATCTCACGGGATGATGCTATTTTTAAGCTTTCAGAAAACTAGAAGGACATAAGAATATATTTATACACATTTGTTCTCGTTTTGTGTATACCTTTTTTTTTTTCTATGCGTGTGCGCGTTTGTCCTCTACGTCTTTCGATGTGACACGTGCTCTGAATGGTAATAATTTTTCCGGCAAGATTATTCCATATTAATTACAACTAGATAAAACTTTATTCCCCAGGCATTTTATATATTTAGGTCTTGCTAATGAAATTTTTATTCCTCAATTTTTACAAATATTTCCTCGAATGTCAGTTAGAGTTTTGGTGAGTAATTTCGATGCTAGTTAATTATATCATCATGACTTTCTTTTATGTTTTAACAATTAAAGTTGTATTGTAGATTCTAAGGTAAATTACATTATATCAATGTTAGGTTATAAGTCCTTTCCATGAATGAATTCGCGATTTTATACTAATGCTTTTTCGAAAGTTTATCAGAATTTTGGAGAATAATACCGATGATAAACATCGAATTATTTGTATGTTTTGTTTAGACTTCAATCACAGATGTACTGTTCTGTATTATGTTAATTCAAATTCATGATTCGAATGAATATAAATTTGAATATTTTTTTCAGTTCGTTTTTCAGTATGGTATCTTTTCAAAAAATATTTTTAAAACTTAATATTTTAAATGCCTTAAAAACCGCTTGTGTTCACATATGTGCTTAAAACTTACGAGGTAGATGCAGAATTAATTTTTTTTTTAAATCTTTGACAGTTAATTTTAAACTTTAATTCCATTATCTTCATTCAAAAATCGATGCCTTAACTTAAATGTATTTTTAATAATTTTACACTTTGACAAGAATATGAAATATTTTAAATGTTCTAGTGAAATTTCTTAAAGAATTGCCATTTTTTTTCTTCCTTAAAATCCATTTACTCTTAAATAGATTAAAATATAAACATTCGGTTTGCTTTCAATGCTTTTATTTCAGACAGAAATTCTAAAAATTTGGAAATTTTGTTGATAAATTTAGAGAGAGAGTTATGTTGAAACAAATATATATTACAGAAAGAAAAGTGTTTAACCTAAGAGAAATGAAAAAAAAAAAAATTACACACACAATATATATATATATATATATATATATATATATATATATATATATATATATATATATATATATATATATATATATATATATATATATATATATATTTGAGAAACACTTGTCTTTATTTCCGATTAAGAATATTATATTAAAAAGGCTTTTAAATACAATAAAAAACGGGATACTTATTTTTATTTAAAACTTCAAAATTACAAATTCCATAAGTGTTGTATTGTATTGAAGACTATTAATAAAAATGACTTGTTTTCAGGACATCACATTTATTTGCGCACATCTTTTCAAACATAAATTCAAGACACAATTTTACACAAGCACCACTTTTTCAAAGTTCGTCTTTACCTCTTGGAACCAAACTCTATACTAAATTTCATATCCGTTGCCAGTAAATTATCTAAAATCAGAACTATGATCTGGTGCTGCCAAAAAAATATATCTTAATAAAGAATATTGAAAAAAGTATCACTTAAAGTTTAAATCGTCTGCTTTTAAAAGTAGAATAGGTAATATCTTATATAAAGTATCACATTATATTAAACCGTCTGCCTTTAAAAGTCGAACAGATAATATCTTAAAAAAAGTATCACATTAAATTAAATCGTCTGCCTTTATAAGTTGGACAGATAATATCTTAAAAAAGTATCACATTAAGATTAATTCGTTTGTTTTTAAAAATTGAATATGTCACAGTGTATAGATGTAGTGACTACAAGCAATGTATTGATTCATATCATTAACATGTTGTCTTAAGGGATTTGCATATTGTTGGAAACAATTTTTTGAGAGAGTATATGCTTAAGGGCACTGTATTTAGGCTAATGATTTCTAATTGTAATCGAATCATAATAAAACAAATTACTAGGAGACTTAATAGTTTCATTCTTTAAAAGTTGCAATTAAACATGGGTTGCCTATTGAGGCTTTTGATGAATTTAGATCCAATGTCTTGAGGGATACTTTGCATTTGAATTTTAGGGTAGATAATGAGGTTACATTGAAAGATCTAAGGTTTTCTATTGATGATTTGCAGAAGCATTTTATTACCATTTATGTATACAAAGTTCATGCAAATTATATAATTATATGTAAATTCTATTATTGTAAATTGTTGAGTGAACATACATAAAATAAAGATGCTTTCCAAATGTAGTAATAGAGAAATTAATAATCGTCTTTTGGCATTTAATAAGTAATTGGGTGTACATTTTACGAATATCAAATGTCCACTTATTTTCTTTGCGCCAAAATTTCACAAAAATCCTGTTAAATTTCAAAGCATTACAAATGGCTATAATACCTATATCACCACATTTGGCAAACTTTTGCAATCGATTCTTCAGAAAACTCTTGATAATCTTGAACAAAATACTATAATTAATAACAGCTTTGAAATTATCAAGATCATGAGAGGCAGAGAGGTATTCTCTATACGTGGTGATTTTGAAGATATTTGTAACTCAATAGATATTGAAGATTTAATTAAAGTTCTTTTTTTTTTTTGTACAATAAATATCATTTTGATCAGACAATAAAACGAGAAAAATTCAATATTCTAATTAAACTTGTATTTCTAGAGAATTTCATAGTTTTTGATCAAAACTATAAGAAAATTAAGGGTCTGCCTCAGGGAGATCTTGCTAGTAATTGCCTAGCTAACCTTTACTGATATTTTTTTATGAAATGTTAGTAAAGGTTAGCTAGGCAACGATATATGGTTCTAGCTATTGATCACGGTTTTTACTTTCTTTATCGTTATATAGATGACTTAAACATTTTTGGTAAAACTAACGCATTTAAACCAAATGTTTCATTTTACCCTGATTACCTCAAATCATTAAAAACAAATTTTAATTCTAATATAGTAGAATTTTTCAATCTTGATTTGCAAACTGTAAATAATGGAATAATTAGTAAAATGTATAATGAAAAAAGAGAAGGATTCAAATTCCCTATAGTTAAAATTCCTTTTTGGTACGGAAATTTTATTAAACATTTTAAAATACGTAATTACAATTTAACCACGCATAAAATAGACAAGTTTAACAATATTGAAAAATTCTTCAGAAATTGTTTAAAGCATGATTATCTCATGAATTTTGTTAGCATATATATAACACATCAATCAATAACTCCCGAGACTAACATTGAAAACAACATTTTTTTTGCAAAAAATTTTTTTATTCATCAACATAACACCTTTTGTTAATCACCTTTTAGGGTGATACAATCGTTCCAACGCTTTTCAAAAATTCTTTTCTTTTTTTTTTTTGCAAGAAATCTTTTTTGTTGCGAGTAAATAGCGATAAACAGCTTTCTGAATCATCGACTCGTTGCTGTTTTTGTTCCATCGAAAGCAATCGCGGCACCCACTTGGAAAAAACCCTTTTCACTTCACTTCAAAAAACCTTTTTCAGTAAATACACTTCCATATGATATCTGTGTCATCTCAACAATCTCACGGAGCTTCACTTTACGATCTTTCATTAAAATTTTTGTCACTTCACTCACATTTTCCGGTGTAACGGCTTCCACAGGTCTACCCGGGCGTTCCGCGTCATTTGTGTCGGTACGACCACGTTTAAACTCGGCAAACCACCGACAAATCGTTGCTTTTGATGGACGAGAGTCCGGGTAACATTTTTCAATCCATTGTTTCGCTTGCACGGTGTCTTTACCCATTAAAAAACAATGTTTTATCAGAACACGAAACTCGGTTTTTTCCATTTTTTAAACAAACTACAAAACGACTTTACTCCAACCTCGATAACTGAGCTGTTTCTGGTCCGATCGACTTAAAATTTTGACACGTTTCAAGCAAATGTTAGTACTCTAAAAAGACCTGGTTACTGGTTTACTACGAGCGCCATCTCTGGGTTAGTCTCGGAAGTTATTGATTGATGTGTTACATCACAAATATACTAAACATCTTTGTGAATTGAGATTCATTTTTGAATCTGTCACACAACACTAGGTCCACAAAGTCGGCTTGCTAGTGGTCTAGCCGTGAAAAATTCAATTATTTTGATCACACACACACATCTTGCACTTTTTACACATTCTTTGGACTATTTCACTCTTTTACGACGAACAGGATTGCATTGCATTATTTCTAAATTTATAGAGTGATGTCTTGTTTTTTCTTCAACCACCCAAGGGGCTATTGTTTTAGGTGGATCACTTTTGGCGTTCTAGATCACTTTTCAATTTTTTATCGTTTGCTTCAATTTTAATTACATTTAGATTAAATATATTCAATTTAATAATTTATCGTTTGCTTTAATTTTAATGTCGGAAAAGTTTACTATTGCTAATTTCTCGATATTTCATCGTTTACTTTAATTCTTATATTTACTTGAGTAATTTAATAATTATTATTAAAAAAAAGCGCACCTTGGGTGGCTAAATCTGTTCTTTACAAAACTTTATATAGAACTATTTTTTTTTTATTTCGAGAGTTTGGTATCTATCTTAAAGCACCTATTTTTGAAGAATTTCTTACTTATCTACTCACCTTTTTGAATCTTCATTTCTTCAATCATTTTGACAATATTGATTGCATGCTATTTTTTCAACTTTAAGAATGATATAATTTATACTTGTATTTTTATATTATTGAGCTCTTTTGTCCTTTGATTTTTCCCAATTCAGCCTACCAAGTGGGAAAGTTGGTAACCATTACACTAGTTTTACCCAGTTTATTCGGCTCTCAGCCCGAAATTGCTTTATGACTTACTAGGTTCCATTTTTTCATTCATTTATTTTTTTAAAATTTTGTTTCGACATTTATTTTTGTCTTTTTAAATAATATATATATATATATATATATA
>BMAW01011003.1:481652-540631 GCA_019974015.1 Nephila pilipes | reverse complement strand
TATATATATATATATATATATATATATATATATATATATATATATATATATATATATATATAATATATATATATATATATATATATATATATATATATATATATATATATATATATATATATATATATATATATATATATATATATATATAATATTTATATATATTTATATATATATATATATATACATATACACATACATATAATATTTTCAATTATATGTCTGTCAAAAATCATAATTTTTTCCTTAAACAGAAATAATTCATTTTCATTATGTTATCTTACAATATAGTATGAATTTTAGAGAAACTAAAGGCTGTTTTCTAAAATCAAGACACAGGCTGTAAAAATTTTAATTAGAAATCTTCATTCCAAAGTTTGTAATGATTTTGAATTGTAATGTTGAGCTCATTTTTAATACGTATAGTGTATATCTTTGCAACATTTTGCATCACACAACAGTTTTACAATGGCTACAGTATATTTTAATATTATTTTTAGAAGTGTAAAAATAATTATTAATTATACGTTTAACTATAAACGGCTATTAATTTTAATTGTTTCGTAGACATAATAGAATTTCAATAAAATACCTAGTATATATTGATTATTTATGCTAACGATAATAAAACCTATAATTTATAACATCATTATTTCTCTAAATAACCAAAGTTATTTAGAGTTCCTTTGATTATCAAAAGGAGGATAAATATTAAATACTTATAATAAATTTCTTTCTTTATTAAGACAGCAGCAATGTTTTTCAAAACAGAAGATATTTCACATGAAATAAATATATTTTGTTTTCTTCTCATAAACGTGATTAATAGCAATATTTAGGAATAACAAAAAGGAGATATCCTTTTGGCCCCTAAAAATGATTTCTTGATTGATTATTATTTTGTGAATAATTTGTCAAATTTATATTATTTTTAGTGAAATTCGAAGTTATGATTAATGTTATTTAAAGATAATTAGAAATTAGAATATATTGTAGATTATTTGTTTCTATTTTTTGTTTAATAATTGCTGCCGTTTGAGATGTTATAATATTTAATATTAGATTCCCATCGATTTAAAACTATTTTATCACTAAACCTTGTGATACTGTCTTATCCGTTTACAGTGAATAAATAAATCATTATTTTAAAGACAGGATGGTTAAATATTTTTAGTATTCAAGAGTTAAATAATATTTAATAACATTTTTAATTTTTAGTACAATAATATAGTTTTCATGGAAAAATTTCAGAAAAAAAAAAATTATGAATCCATTTTGGGTATTTTTATTAAGTATTCGTAGTATTTAAAATATTTTCTATATTATGATAATTAAATTTAATTTGTAGAATTATAGAATGTTATGTTATTGAAAATGGAAGGAGAGGAGGGCTAACCTTACATATGTAATTGACTTTTTCTAAAAATTATTCATACTTTAATATATCTCTATTTCATATTAAATTTTATTCACTTTTATATGTTAAAAAATACAAGGAATTCAGTTTTGAAAAACATATAATATAGTTGTTTGTAGTATTGCTAAAAGATTCAACGTTGATGCTTCTTAACTTGGAAATAGAATGGTGACAACTCGGTCGTTTTAAAGATATATCAATCTTTCATCGAAAGTGTTTTTTTTCCCCTTGGGTAAGAACTATTATTGTTTATAAATTTTTTCAAAAAGCTTTCTAAAATTAGCTGTAAAAATCATGTTTGAGTATTTATTTCTATTTTCAATTCATATAATTTTATTATAGTATAAACTGTTCCGTAACTGACCGATTTGATTATTTTCTGATTTATGATGTGTTACGTTCTTGATCAATTTGACTCGTATGTCTTTTTCTCCTCTTAATCTCTTTAGTTTTCAAAGATTAGCTTATTTATTTAAATTTTTAGTGCTTAATTATATATATATATATATATATATATATATATATATATATATATATATATATATATATATATATATATCATATTTTTATAATCAGTTTTTCATAATTAATTTCGTTATTTTCATAATCAGTTTTTTATATTAATTTAATTTTATATTTTGCAATAATCATGAAATTTATTATTAGCTTATATGCTTGTTTCTTTTGTATTTTTTATGCATTATATCTATGCGTATGTGTGCACATGCATGTGTCCTGAATCCGAGTTATCTTTTTCTTTTTTACAACGTTTTTATATATTTCACTTGGTGTGTGTGTCATCAAATTTTCGACCGTTAATTTAACCAACTTCCCGTCAAGCTAGAGCTCTGAAACTTTGGGAATTGTTCTTACTTGCCTAACAATGCAATATTTAGACATTTGCGACAAGTTTTAACTAATATTTTTGTAATGATACAGTTTAGGCCAACTACTTGGCGCGATTTCAAAAATTGCCAAACTTGGCGATTTTTTTTTTTTTTTTTTGCTTGAATGCTTAAGTCCGCGAAGCGGACCAAGGTAACCACATTTGGCAAAATACCACCAAATAATTCCTGTCACCAAGGATGGTTGGACTGAACTGCATTCCAACAATTTAATTTACTGGAGTAATTAATTAATTTTAGTTAGTTTTAACGTTTTTATGTATTTCACATGGTGTGCGTCTATTTGTGTGTGTATCAGGGTGTCATCAATTTTTTGATTGTTAATTTAACCAACTTCCCATCCAGCTAGAGCTCTAAAGCTTTGGGAATCGTTCTTACTCGCCTAACAATACAATAATTAGACATTTGCGACACGTTTTAACTAATATTTCAATAATTTTTTTAATAAACTTTGCCACCATGTAAAAACGTTGTTTTTTTAATCTGGAATTTTTAATTTTGTTACTTTTATCGTCAATCAAACTCATGTTAAAATCTACTCCTACTTCCACTCTGGACTTGCACAAAGCCATGTAGTTTTCCTGCGCCTCATTAAAGTCAATTCTCGTTTTCCCTATATATAAAAACCCGCTATTTGTTAACAATTTTTTTCTTTTTGCTCTGCTTTTTGCCTTGATTTTCAAACTATGATACAGCCAAACTATCCAGTAAGGCAAAGATAAGTAGAAGGTACACGAAAACATTTTTTTGGGGTGGGAGGGGGAGGACAGAAAATTGTCTACCTTACGCAATTCATTCTAAAAGACAATTTCAGAAGTTGTTACACGACTGTTTCGTGGATAGTTCAAAAGAATAATATGGAAATATTAATTGAAATAATTAATCAGCCTTTTAGCGGGAAAGATAGCTATTTTATTGTAATGTCTTTGATAACACTTGTTGCATGTTAAAGTAACAAAAACATTTTTTATTAGGAAATAAAAGCTTCAACATTATTATTAATATTTCAAATATAAATGAATAGGAGCATACCGATATTTTAAACTTTAATTTATTGATTGATTTTTTTTCAAATTAAAATGATATAAACTACTTTTTCAGCCAAATAAAGAAATTTTTTTTATATATAATATAGAGGATGTATCTAAAAAAATATCGTAGATTTAAAATGTTCAATTACAGAAATCGATGTAGATATTCCTGATTGCGAAGCTCGATTAAAAGCCGACGACTTCGTGTTGCTCAACTATTATTGCATTTGAAATTCTTTAACTATTTTTTATAAATTTTGAGTTTATGCTTGAGTCTGTTATCGAAAGTAAATTTTCATAAAACAATCATTAAAAAATACTTGGATCGTGGAAGTATCTTAGATTTTTATCCATGATGAAGCAAATATATATCGAGGAAAAGTTTGATAACCATTGCTTTAATTCATTTCAATCGGTTTTTTTTTTTTTTTTTTCTTATTTTTTTTTCATTGAAAAATATGTTCTTTTCTTACTTTGTTATTCACTATGGGGGTTATCAAAACATGCAGAATGATTGACATTTCCTTTCTGAGAAAAATATTTAAAGTTCCTGCCGATAATTATGTCGGGTTTGGAATCAGTAGACCAGAAATGCTTTGCATAAAGGAAAAACTAAATTCTTTAAGTTCCATTTGTAATGATAAATAAACATTCATTCGAAGATGATTCTCCAAGATATTATCATTCAGGATATGAAGTGGATTAACTTCGTGCAGTTCTTTGTTGAGGAGCAAAGATGCAAATCAAGTTCCGTCGCAGTAGTATTAGAATGTTTGATGAAATAATATGAAACAGTCTTTTATTTCATTTGTAAAATTTGTTCCTTTTGGCTTGCAATCATTTAACTTGAAGTGCTATTTTAATGCTGTTATTTGTTGACTTTTTATTTCGTTTCAAATGTGCTGCAATACGCTCCCCCCTTTTCTGCAAAATATCTTAAAATTAGAAAAAGGATTATATTATTAAAAGTAAACGTTGGAAAAACACGGGAGAAATTTAATATCTTGAGTTCGTGAGGCTTTCTATAGCAGTGATGATTATACTCGAAGGTTAAGGCAAAGTTATTTCCAGAATGTTTTGTAGTATCTCAAAATTATTATCTTCATTCCTAATGTAAGGAAACAAAGTTTACATTTTAGAGGTGACTTGAAAAATCTATACTTAAACTAAATTTACTGAATACTTTTAAAATAAATTTACTAATTTCTTTTTTAAATATTGAGTAAAATAATTAAATAAAATAAGTAATCATGTAATTATATGGTACGAATTTCTGAACAAAATACTAAAGGAGACTTATTTTAAGAAGTCAAAGAAAAATTCAAATTAAGCTTAAATTTGGACGAGAGCTTTTCAGAGAATTGATCAATTTTTTTGAATGATTGTTTATTATCTTCGCACCTAGAAGCAACATCATGATATTGGCGACGACGTGCGCGGTGATTTTGAACCTCAGTCAAGTGACGAGGACGACTCCTGAGATGGCATTTCCCACTCCAAACTTTCACACTACTCCATAAGGAGTACTTAAGGCCTCGCCAGATGTAAAAAGCATCAGCCTCGTTACTCGGTGGTTCTTTAACGCCATCAGGATTTAAACCCACAATTCGAGTAAAAACAATGATTTTTCCCCCTTTTTATATTTGCTCAACATAATATTAAAAATGTGGTGTTTATAGATGTCTCGATACTTCTGTGTTTTTCATTTCAATTTCCATTCATGTTAATCTCATTTCTCATTGCCAATCAGGCCGCATTTGTCGAGGGCCATGATTGCGAGCTCTGGATGGCGTTGTTTTCGTCAAGTCGTTGTGTCGAGTCCTGATTCCGCTAAAGATCCGTCATATAGCAGGGCTGATGCACGTTAAATCTCTCGAGATTCCAAGTCCTCACTTTGGGATAGTGTGAAAGTTAGGAATGAGATGTGTCAATTCAGGTGCGTCCTCGTCATTTGATCTTGGTTCAAAATTACAACTGCTAAAATTAGCTACTATGTCTTATATATTTCCAGCTGTTCCATTGTACGCGTATTATATACTATATTTCTTGATTATATATATTAAAGTATATTCAGAAATATTTTCAAGTTACCTTATTAAGTAACCTTTTTAAAATTACTTTTTGACGCATTGTTTGAAAAAATGTAATCATTGTATTGAAATATATTTATTTGGAAAATGATTTTTTTTTTTTTTTTTAGTTTTAAAAAAATGTTAGTTTAAAACCGAATATTTATTTGAAATTTATTGATGAATAGTTACATAAATATATGCATTTAAAAATTTTGATTCATTTTGCTCATATATAAATTGTAATGAAGAAAATGCTATTTTAAGGTTATCAGCATGTGAAATATCATTCTTAGAACACTCTTCGGAAATTAGAGAAAAACTACTTTGTCAGGTTCGCATTATTCTCTGGCATGTTCTAAAGCTTTTAGTTGTTCCCTTGCTCCTTTCAGCTTTTAAAAAAGGAAACTATGTAAGAGATTATTAAAGGAATAAAATTTTTAGACACTTGTTTTTTTTTTTATAGTCATTTGATTTTAATCAACTCAGACTTATTTCTTGTTGGAAAATGGGAGAAAACTTTAATTCTAAACAATTTCTCTAATTTATAATTTATCTTAAAGTTTTAACATACATTATAATTGTTCACTTATATTAATTATAGTTATGAATTAGAACTACTCTTTATCTGTCGTTGGCGCTTACTAATTTGTATAATGGCTAATAACGTGAATTCCCAAGTCGGTATTTTTCGGAGCCAGACAACAATGTTATACACTGTGTATATTTAATACGATTGTGTTTGAATAGAGCTGTACATTACGTAAATCTAGATATTATGTAACTCTAGATAATGGTTCGCTATGAATTCGCTGGGAGAACCTGAAAATGCATCACCTAGAACAGAATGTCACGCCGGCGATATTCGTAAGCCCTTCCATTCTTTTGCATTTAGCTTCTAAAAGATATCGACTCTCTCTCTGCGATAAATTTCAAGTACCCAAAAAATATCCATGACTATGCATCAAATCTTTGCTGGAATTCGTACCCAATTTTTATCATTTCGTAGCTTGCAACTAGGTACCTAACTTTTGAAAGGGCTACATTTGTGCATTAGAAATAAAAAATAACATAGAAATCGGTTTTATTCAAAATATCAAACTTTTTTTTGTCCCTACAAGATAAATGCACACTTGTGTGTAATTTAACTTTTTGAAAATGTGTGAGGAGTTATGGTATTTGAAATAGTATTTCTGGAATCAATTATTTCTTTCCCCCCCCCCTCATTTTTCAAATCGTTTCTAAATGCCAATTCTAACGAGTAAAATGGATCGCTAAATAATTTTTTTTTATCATATGATTATTTTGCTCGTATGTTTTTAATAAGAATAGTTGTTTTTAATGCATATTTTGAAACACCTCATAGATGATCACAGGAAAAAAAAAAATCCAAATTTGAAATACCGTATATACATACATACATATATATATATATATATATATATATATATATATATATATATATATATATATATATATAAAATAACATGATCGAAATTGATAACGCTCAATGAGGTAAAAGTAAAGTAAGGATTCTTATAGTTCTTACCGCGATAAACATGTAGTACCTTTATAATGAAGAACATATTCGAAGGTCCTCGCTGCGATGTAGGTTTAGCGGTTTTGTCAGAATGTATATCTGTTAAAGAAATCAACATATTGTAAAAAAAAGTAAATTTGTTTTTATTCATTTTTTTTCAGTAACATATGCCAACCTAAAAGTAAATATACTTAAATATCAGAGAGTTGAAAAAAAATCTTTTCAAAATATCTTTCCTTTCTTATGATCACGGTAAAATATTGATAAATCATATGAAAGCTATCATGGCCCTAAGAGTACTAACAATTACATCTAGAATGTATGTATTTAATAAGTAATTTGACTAATTCGTTTAATTATGTTCGGAACGAGAACGAATAGAAGCATAGACATAAATATAAGTAAAGAACATTTTTCATATCAAGTTTTTATTTAAAGAGGATCTAAAAAGGTAAAAATAGTTTTTTTTTAAATGCAAAATAATATTTATAGTTTGAGGCGTTATATTTGTTTTGATCTCATATAAAGTAGCTGTGGTACTTGATTTACCAGTAATTGCATACGTATGTTAGTTACGAGCTCACGTTTTTATAAGTTATATATTAATGTATATTAAAATAATTATTTTTGTGCTTTTTAGTCTATTTTTCTAGGCTTGATTAAAAAAAATTTTTGGCTTTTATTTATTTAATTCTTTTTAGTCTGAAAGCTTAACGCTAAAAGAAAGCAATTTCCTGAGCTTTACGTGTTTGCAAATTTTTATCTCTATTAGACTTCGTTAAGTGGAAGGTCCATTCCTTCCTAAAGTCCGTCACTGCTTGAGTATACCATATAGTATTGTTATCGGAGCTCGAGTATGCAAAATTTCAGCTCGATCGAATGATTAGAAGAGGGATAAAACTCGCGCGTATGAATTTTAAACTGAAAAAAAAAGGCATTTTTAAACTTACATATAGACATATGATCATAGCAAATAAAATAAAACCTTGTAAAATATAATGCCATTTTTTTAAGTATTGAAAATTTATTTTACTCTCTTTGCAGCTATCATATTGGAGATTATATTCTTACCTAGAGTTTAAATTTATTTGATCTGAGCTTCTTGTGTCCAATCATAAAAAAAATTGTGAATGTGGTAAAATACTTGAAAATGGTCCGATTACACTTCAGGCAATATAAGATGACTGTATAAAATTTATACTTAGCATGGTCCCGTAGCTAAAGTTTCCTTTTAAAACAATTTCACAAATATTTTTGATATTTATCTGAATATTACTACTATAGCGTCTAGATACACCTTTTGTGACGTGGTATTCCTAAAACTCGATTTCACTCGAACATTATTCACGAGCCTAGAAAATTTCTTATTTAATCCGACATCTTTACAACATATTCTCGTTCCAACTCGATTGCGGAATTAAGAGAAGTTCCTCAGAACGCAAACGTTTTATAACAAAATTTTCAAAATTATGTAAAGCCTCCTGCAATAATAGGTGGTGAGTGTTTTTAAAGCAAAAATTTGCGTATTCGATATTTTACATCCCGTGAATCACTTTATCTCTGAAGGATGTTTGACGCAGGTAAACATGAATGAATTCTTTAGCGAAAAGAATACACTGCTGAAATTATTTGCAACGAAATTTGTCTCATATCGTAGTCGAAAAGCAAATAATCGGAAGCCTTTTTTTTTTTTTTTTTTTTTTTTTTTTTGTGCAGGGAAGTAGAGTATGTAACTCGATGCTGATGTGAAGCAAACTAGAAAAAACAATGATATTTTACAGAAAATATTTAAAAAATAATCATATAAATCGTTTGTAGTGGTGATTAATCGTGATGAAAAAGAGATGAAGGAACAATTATGTAATGTTTATATGCAATACATATAAACGATTTTTGCTTTTACATACATATATTTCGTAGTAATGGAAGAAAACTAATCTAATTTCTTTTTAAAATTTAATCCTATTTTTTATGCTTGTTCATTTCGTGTGTCACGACATATTTGGGAACTTAAATGGTCGTGTTATTCGGTAGCTACCTGTACTTTGTTACTATTCCTGTCATTATATTCTAATTTCGAGTTAGTGTTGAGTTGTTGTGCATCTATTTTTATCAACCCGAAGAGTCCGATCGAATCCACCTGACCACTTGTAAAATGGCGTTGGGTGAATGACAGCCGACCTGTTCATCGGTGCGATCTCAAGACAGTGGGAGTAGTAAATAAATAATGAAAAATGGACACGCAAGTGTGACTGGATAATTGACGTGAAATAGGCGCTGCGCACGCACCCCTACCCAAGTTCGTTAATTATTCCGCACTCAATAGATCTCTGACAGCCGCCCATGGGAAACAAAGGCACGGGTCCTCTTTGTGCCTCGGGAAGAATGGGGAGACCTTTTTCATCCCGATAAAAACTGCTGTTTTTGCTTGGTTTTTAAATTAAAACTCTTTTCTAGCATTGCCTTTCACAGGCCATTCGACCCAGGCAGATGTTTTTGTTAGAAATGTAACTCTGAATTCTGCGGAAGTCATTTGTGAGATTTATGCGAAGGAAGGAGCGGATCTGTTGCTCCTAATAATTTTGCGTACCAAATTTTGTATTATTTGATGCTTGTTTATGGTGAATGTTAAAACTCAGCCTCTTTACTCGTTATTATCTTTACACGACAGAATATTACATAGCATTCAGAATATTTATTGAAACGGTTAAAATGCTGCACGGGGGAGAAAAATGTGAAAGAGATAAATTTGACCCATAGCTTTTCTTTACTAACATATGCCGCATTGTTTGATTTAGCTCCAGCAATTATTTGCATATTGACCAGGAACGAAATATCATTTAGAGAAATACAGATATCAACTCTGTGTATTCAACCCTACCGAGGGTAAGTTCAAATAATGCCATTGCCTGGTTTCCTCGCTTCCCGGATATCTTTCCGCCAGATTTTTTTTTCTTCTGGCGTTTTATTGAAAATTGTGAATCTGGCCTTTTATATTTAATTTACATGAATATCAAAGATGTATTACATGAATAACACATGAAATGCTGGAAAAGTTTGTTTCGAATTTGAGTGCCATTCTTATGTTGTATGTGCTGCGTCAGGAAGTCACATCAAAATTGAATAACTTAAAGAGTTGTTTTTAAGTAATTGAAAATAGTTTTTGTTATTTTTATGAATTTTTCTGTCTTGTAACGATTAAAGGGGTCTAAAAATTTATCTACATTTTGTATTTTATTTGCCACGCATCTGAGCATGCAATTTAGTGGCTCTTAAAAAGTTTTTCTGAAAAAGTTTCGATTATGTTTAAAAGTTTTATGTCCACATGTTTGATAAGTAAATATATATATATATATATATATATATATGCAATGATTTACCCTTAAATCTAATTAATTTCCTAATTTATTAACTTCTGTAGTTCCATTCATCGTCATATTTCGTGATCCCATTCCTTTTTAATTTATGCGATCACGTGATTTTCAAAAATGCTTAGATCGGCATTTCCCACGCTCTCAACTAAAAGGGATATTCCTTACCAGACCCTCAGACTCCATATAAAATAACTAAAGATCTCCACTTCTATTTCCATGTGATCTGGAAATCCTTTATTTAACTTATCTGGTAAAACAAACAGAGAAAATTCTCTGGCACTTCTCATCTAATTATCAGAGTTAGTGGACGAGTGGTCGTGCCTAATAAAGATGTACCTCCCTCCCTCTTGAATGAAAATAAAATAAATTCATCTACTCGATTTAAAAGTTTCTTTATTGAGTCATGACTTAAATGCAAAATGTTTTTAAATCATTATTTCCGAAGTTCCGCAGAAGTATTATGTATGATTATATACATATAAAGTATTTCAGTTACACCAAAAATAGTGACTATCGGGGAGTTAGTGACCTATCACATTATTTGAAGTATCCGAATCGAATTCTAAAACCATTCACTTTCACTTATAAGTCTCTTTTATTTCGGAGGATAGTCAGTTGTTCAGATTGTTTTTGAAATTTGGAAGCAATGCACGTACGAATTTTACTGAACAAAATTATCGACAGTATATAGAGTCGTTCTTCTTGCATTTTTTTTTTAAAAATTACAAATGTTGTTCTTTAGTGAGTTAAGGTCCTTAATATGAAAATAGAAGTATAATTTTAGTTCTTTATTAAAGCAGATGTATCCCGAAATGGTGTAAGCTTGTCCAATAATATTAGCATAAGAGATTGAATAATAACCTTTTTTTTTACTAGAAAGTTTATTATTATTTCATTTACTGTTTCTGAATAATTCAGCCATTGGATACATACTTTTTCTGTTTGCGGAAAAGATATGAAAGGATTTCATGTTTGATGGATTCCCTTTAGTATATATGTGTGTGTGTGTGTGTGTAAAGAGTGATACATTCTTGTCATTTTTTTTCAAAATTTGTCTCTTGTATCCTTTACAAGTTGATCGCTTGTATCTAGAAAAATCGTCGAAAAGTTTGAAAATTACTTTTAAGTATTAAATTATTTTATGAATGGAATATTTTGATTTCTTATTTAAAGATCCGTGTAATGCTACGTATCAATAATAACTCTCTGAGGTGAAATCGCTTTTAATAATGTTTTTTAAATTTAAATATAATTGAAGCCGGAAGAAGATTATTTGTTTACTGGCAAATAAACTTCAAAGTATTAAATAATGCATTCTCACTGATAAGCAAAAGTCTTAAAATTTGAGTATTTTATAGAAGATAGTCGTCGAATGTTGAGTATTCCTTGTTTAATGTGTGCTTATCTTTTGCGCTCTTTGCATCAAATTCCGTTGGAAACATTGAAAATATAGATCTATTCTGAAAGGATATAGTACATCATCTAGATCTGAAAAAATATAGAGCACAAAAGTTGGAAAAAGTAGGGCCATTATGTTCTGTAAAAGGGCACCACAATTATACTCATTTGTGAAGGTGAAAAACGGAATTTTGTTTATGCAATAGTAGTTTGTCACTATATACGTATCAGTTTCTCTTTGTAAACTAATACAATTTCTTAAAATCGTTGTGTAATTAATGAGGAACACAAAAGTGTCCATGAAAGATTTGAAGTGCTAATTATAAAGTAAACAGGACTGTCTGCTGTACCCATATAGGTCTAAAATGAAGAATGAGAAGGGGGACATACTATCTTATGAAGAATGAGGATTTGTTATTTTCTTTGAAACACTTGATTTTATGATTTCTTAATAAATTCCAATTTTTATGATGGAAATTTAATGTATATTTAAGGGGATATTCTATTCATTTTAGTGGTGTGGAAATTAAGTGACTGCTGTGCCAGCTCACACGTGTCTACCCCGCCACTTGACCGTGGCTCAAAACAATGGGATTCGTCGCCAGTAACCCTAGAGTTGCGCCCAAATGACATGTTAATAAACCGTCAATCAGTCAATCCATTTTACAAAGGAAGGTGAAATGTTACTTCCTTGGAAAAATCTTAATCGTCGTCTTAGAAGTTGTTAAAGTATTTGAAGTTCATAGATCCTGTATATGCTAATAATAAGAGTTAAATCTTATTCTCACAGGAAATTGGTTTGCACACTTATACTGTCAGGTGTTTTTTCTACTAACAAGTTTTAGCTTACCTATAGCAATCAATTTTGTAATGCGCGCTACTTTTTTTGCATTCACTTTCTATAAAAACAAAACATGCAATTGGAAATTATTTATTTTATGTAAATGTGGATTTCCCATAAACACGGATAATGCATAAAATCGCCATTTTAATATATTATTCATACACACACAAAAGAAATTTGCGTTTTAAAGGTTTTGAATTTCACTAACGCGACTGTTTGAATTGCGACAACTGCACTTAACCTTCACGCCTGAAAAAGCGACGAAAGAATACGTTTAACACCTTCACTCAAAAAGTCGCTTTCCTGTTGCAAGTTTTACTTTTTATTTATTTATTTTTATACTTATCACTTTTCCTAATGTCAGTTGAGAGCATGTTTCATTTGGAAGTATAATGATTGTCTGTGCCTGCTTATTTAAAGCAAGTTTTGTGCCCGCGCATACATTTTATGCATTTGCGTGATATCGATGCATAACCTACAACGCGAACATTTCCTGGGCTTTAGTGTGCATAACCCTAGTTATGCAAAAATTATTGCTACATCACTGCACTCTTAAAAGAACTGTAAAAAAATCTGTTCAGTTTTATATGCCTTGTTAATTTCATTGCAATTTTATGGCACTAATTGAAGTAAAACTTTTTTGCGAGCTTCTACTGAAATAAAACAGCACGAAAACGACGCGTTTATTTATATTTCAGCTGTATTCTCATGCTATTTCAAGTATTTTGCATTAAAAATAATAAGTTTATCGGTTGGGATTATGTTTTCTCGCTGAACAGTAAAAGTATGTAACGTTACCTATTAATATGAAAAGCTTAGCTTTATAATACAATGTTTAAATATTATTTTTTCTTCGAGCTTTTGGTATATTGAAATATAAACCACCTATGTAATTACGTATTTTTTAAATCTGCAATCGACGTATTATTTTAATTTATTAATAAATAGGTATTCAGAAGAACAAAAGATAAACAACATTTAAAGAAAAATCCGAAGCATTTGCTTCCCTTAGTTCTTAATTCATTCTTTCTTGACATCCTTGGAAGAAAAAAACGTGCGTGGTTCTCAAACTTGTTCATGTATCTATTCTTTAGTCACAATTTTCAAATTTGATGCATCCCCTAGATCAAGTCAGTCCAACCCAAAAGACGTTGTGGGCTGCTTGGCAAACACATTTGATTTCCAGCTGGTCTCATTATATATATATATATATATATATGAGTGTGTGCGTGCGTGATTAATCATTTTTATAATTTTGGCTCTTTTAACGTCAATTCAAATTCGCACTTTAAAAACTACTACTACTTTCACATCTCGAGTCACGGGAAACGATTTAGCCTCCTGTGCTCCATCAGGGAAATAAAGAACGTTCTGCAATAAATTAAGGTAAATTTTATTTTATCGAATTAAGTGTATTTTATGAAAAAAAAATTAACACAAACTGTCCTGCAATCACAACACAATACTGATGCTTAATTATAAGTGATCAAGAGACACCGAGTTGTTAATCTTTCAGAAACCATATGATTCTGAGTCAAATATTTTAGACTTGCTGCAGGCAGACTGGATGCTGCTATTTCGCATGATCTGCTCTTCGCATTTCTCCCCCGCGTCTAATAATGCACACCGAGTTTTTCAGTAGGTTTTCTGGTTAGGTATACAATGTGTATCGCCCACTCACGCAAGACGACCTGCATACTTTTTAAAACGAGCTCAATTTCGTAATAGTTTCTGAACAAGATTATAGAAGAAAAAAGTGACAATAGCTCAATCAATGTACAGAGATATTCCCATATTAATGGGATATGCTACGAACGACTCACAATGGAATGTTCTTTGGTACATTTATGTGCAATCAAAGTTTAAACATTTATTTAGTTCTCCCAGCTCCGCGGACCGCAGGTTGACCCCGGGTGGGCCACATGCGGTCCGTGGGTTGGCCAAGCTTATCCTAGACCATGATTAAGAATCAATGATTTTAAATAACAGTTTGAAGATTTCATTTTAATACATGGTTGGTTGCAAAGGTTTTCAATATTTTTGAAACTTGTTAAATTTTTTTAAAAAAATTGATCTTACTATTTAATTGGCATGGAATCGCTTTAAAAAAATCTGGTTTTGTAATTGAGACATAATTTTTGGTTTCGAATTAGAAATCGCTCATATCCGTCTAGATTTCGCTAATGTTCTTTTTAATCCCTGAAAAGTTTCGGAGAGTGTTGAAAGCTTTATTTTTTCAAGAAAATTGCTGTCATTATATATTTAAAACTGTAAAGATTTCATGCGATTCTTATTAAAAGTGATTAACGATGCTCAAAAATGCCTCTTTCTAAAAGTCTTTCTCTTGTGGCGTGTTAAGATTTGTTGACGCTGGAAAATAAATAATGCAGTAAAATTATAATAGTTCAATGTTAGTTTCACTGGAGCTAAAACGATTGTTACAATACATAAACGAGCGCTGGTGATCATAAAGTCGTTTGCTGCATAATGTATTTTTATTTATGTAAAAACAGCTACCGTTTTTGAAGATTTTTACTGTTTCCAAATAAATCAGTCTTGTTTTCGAATATCTTTTATTTGTGTAATTCCATATAAATTTTTGGGAGTTAGTCTTTTAGAACACTTTATAATAGCGACTTTCTTTGTATTTTTTTCCCTGGGCTACACTCATTCGAAACTATCGCGTATATCGCGTACCTGTAGAAATACGCATACAATTATTTATAAACTACTGTGCCAGACTATTTTAATATTGCAATGATTTGGATTGTTGAAAAAAATTAGATACTTCTTAATGAAACGTAGCAAATATAAAACAACTAAAATAAGATGACGTGTACATTAAGTTTATAAGGAAATAGTACACGGATGCTAAAATAAATCGGAATATAAGAATGAAAATCAAGTATTTATTATACTACAATAACTTAAAAACACACAAAAAAAAAAAAAAAAATTGCACTCCTGTCATTTTTTTTATTATCGTTTCCATTCTATTACAAAATCTTTGCATGGTATTGAGTATGTGTAAGAATCCAGCATATTTTATATCAGGCTTTTCCGTCAAAGTCCGGAAATGTTTTCCCCCCGAAAAAGAAATGCAACGTTTCCTGATAAATCAAGAAACGCACGTGTGTACTCTTATCCTTTTTTTTTTTTTTCCCAATTGATATTGCTCAATTTTGTGTTTAACGCTCTTTTCAGCATACGTTTCTAGATAAATGTGTGCGAGATTTTCAGATTCCTGAAAATATCTTTTATCTGTTTATCTAAGTTAAATCAATATCGGGTGTTTTGGAATCGAAAAAGAACTTGTATCTTCAAACGTATTGTGCTTCGTTGTACTCATGTTTCAGCCTCGTGTGGAAAATTACGAAGGCTTTTTTTGGAAAATTAATGATTTCCATTTCTAATTTTTTTCCCCTTTAAAACTAATCGGTAAATTAGAGCATGAAATCCAATTAATCAGAACATAACGAATGATTAAAATAAAATTATATTCGAAACCCACACACATTTTAATTTTCAACCCGATTAAACAAGCAAATAATAATTAATAAAGGTATTTTAATGTTTAATCATAAATTTCAATTAAATTGCAGTTTTGTTGAAATATGTTTATTTTTATGACAGTATAGTTCAGATTCATTTATAAAATATTACGATAGTGAAATTGAGAATGGTGTAATCATGAGGTTCATGTGTCATATTAACGTGTGTCGATGTTTTGAAACATCAGATATTTCAATAACTTTTTTCGCTCGAAAACTAAAGGTTCAGATGTACTGCTTTTATTATTATTATTTTAAGTAATAAATGTTATTTGTCTTTAGTTGTATTTTTATTCATAGTCATTCATTTTAGTTGTCTCTGTTTGTGCTAATAATTAACGCACACATTTCCAGCAGTTTTTCTTTGTGTCAATCTTTTAAGTACTTCTCAATTAGTCTAATAAATAACACTTTGACTAAAGCTATTTAAATTCCAATTTTTTTTTTAAATGATACGTTTGAATATAATGTAAATGCGATGTAAAGTTCTCTTTCGGCACATCATATTTTAAATTATGTTGTTTTAGTACTTTTGTAAATTATCGACTAAATTTAGCTTTATCTCGTAAGGTATGAACGAAAAAAATGCTGATAGTGTTTATTGCTCTGCGTGATTTTGCTTTCGATAAATGTGTTTAGCTACCGATAATAAGAAACCGTGACAAAACGATATTAAATGTTGTAGAAGAGAGTCGCAGCTATGGTTTCAAATTTTTCTTTTCAAATAACTTAATAACATTTGACCTCTAACTGTTTTGTCTTTGGTTTTGACCGCAATTACCTAGAGATGGTTTTGCTCCTAGCCGGAAAAATCAAGAATTCCTAACTCGATTTATTCAGATTCGTTGAGTGGAATAATATATACTGTTCCATTTTAAATCCAATATGATTAATATTTTTTTTACATTATTTGACGGGGAAGTTTGATGGTTGAAACTTCAGGTAAATGTTGCCTTGTTCGTCTGAACAGTAGTTCAAAATGTCGATGCATGTCGCCAATAGCCCAATGCATTATTCTAGTGCAGTGGTCTTCATTCCGCGGAAGTCTAGGGAAGCCGAAATAAAAATTAGAAAAGAAAATTATAAAACACAACAGTAACTAAAAATATAATTATATGATTTGTTATTATTAAAAATTAATCAGAATCTTTGTGCGTAAACTATCGTCGTCCGTAACGCGACGATAGTGGTGACGTACGTGCAAAAGTGGCTCTGGATTTTTTCAATTGTTCCATCGATATGTATGCAGAACAGATTCACGTTCATTACAGAGTTTATGTGATCTCGATCTAAAAGCGAGCTATCGTTGTTGTGTGTTCCGTGAAAAAAAAAATTTTAGCGTATATGGCAATAAAAATAAAATATAGAAACAAATTAAATGCAAATTACGAAATGCAACTGTAAATAACATGGATAGTACTATACTTCGAGAGCTTGTGTAAAAAAAATGCAAACACTCTCCTGTCACTAAATATAATGCAAATGTAGATGACACCTGGAGCACGGATTAATGCTATTAATGAGCAAATTACATTAATTTTAAGTTAAAATGTTTCAATAAAAATAATTTTCTTTAATTGTTTTTATGTAAAGTATATATTTCATACTGATCTACTTTAATTATTATTTTTAGATATATTTTTTTAAGAGTGGGATGGGTTCTCCGAAAAAACCTTACGCTTCAATGGGTTTCGTGAGTTGATTAAGTTTGAATACCCCACTGTTCTAGTGCAATATTAATTAAACCCTATCTGTTTCCTATGTTGTCAAGAAGTATTATTCTCGCAATAATGATAGCGAGAATACTTTCTACTGATGTTAAAAAAATGTTTAATATATTTTTTAGAAATACCTAACGTGGAACAAATTGGCTCTTCCGCAAATTTAATTTGATATTTTACTGCGAATTTAATGTAATAGAAGTGATCGGAAGTAACAAAATATCTATTCTTGGTTTTTTAAAAGTTATCAGTGCTTTTCTGATAACTTTGGAGTACCATGGAAAGAAGCCAAATCAGGAAAAATGTTTCCACATTCGAAACAGAAAAAAGGCGGCCCCGCCGCGTTTTTAAAACTCCGTGTATGTTTTTATTCTGTCTTTTTTTAATTTCTATTTATTTATAAATTAAGGTAATATATCAATTAATTGGTTAAAAATACTTAACTTTCATATGTTTCATTTCAGTCTATTAAAGTCTTTAAAATGAATTTTAATTTAACAATAAAATCCTTTATAGGAAACGAAAGGCTATTAACTTTGCCAAGTTTATCATAAGAACATGTTCTTTGTTTAAATAAGTTTTTGAGTGAAGATCTTATGATTCTGCACTGTTTTTGCAAGGAATGATATATCTTTCATAAAACGGCGTATATCGCGCGAATTTCAAAAACACAATATTCCTTCCTATAATAATGTCGCAATAAGCCAACTTCTTTTTTCTAAACTTCTCGTAATGTGTTTCTTAAACATACCACCTTCTGCTTGTTGCTTTAAATATGCAGACCTTCCCCGATGGGCTTCGGTGTGAACCCACAGACTGCAGATGATTGAGTTTGGAGGAGCTGTTGGGCCGTAAAGTGCTTTCACCAAAACCACCTCGGAATGCTAAAGAAGGAGCGAAATCTGAAGACAAATTACCGGCACTGGCCATTTGCCGGAACCACCTTCCATCGGCTAATATTTCAGGCCAGTGTTTTCCTTTTCCAACTCTCCTCTCTTTATCAACTCTTCATATAGATATATACAGCACCGAAAAATCCCCCCTGCAATTTTTTTTATCGACCTCTCTGCACGGATATTGTATGTATGTCCGTGGTACTAATGGTGTATATGCAAGGCGAAACAATCATCGGGATCAAATAGGGAAAGGAAGATGGAGAGACCCGTGAAAGAAGGATGCGGGGGATCAACTGGAAGAATCCGAATCCCCGACATGTTTATGGCTTCGGGAACGCGTTGTACCTGTGAAAAGTCGGTAAATAATGCCGCTAGGACGCTAGGAGGGAATGGGCTGCAGCTTTATCAAGTGCCACTCGAACGGTCTGCTTTCATTCATCCATATATTTATATAGCCGGATTTTTTTTTCCCCACCTTTTGAGGGTGTTGAAATTGTTCTTACATCCCTTCTTGTCAATAACTTTTTCTTTTATAAATGATTCTCCTTTGAAAAGGAAATGTTTGAGGCACAACGAAATTGAGTTGGCGGTTATTTTGAAAAAGACATTTTTAGCGTAGGGTGCATTTATTGGTAAGGCCTACGAGGAAAAATCATTGCTTTTGCTTTTTTTAGTGCTCTCTCCCCCTCCTGTAACCAAATCTTCATGGTTTTTGTTGCTACACTTGCAGTGAATTAAATAGCTTTTGTTTAATGTAAGTGATGAAAATAACCAGAGTAGTATGTTTTGTTGATTTTTTATTTTTATTGTTTATGAAGAGAAACAATATTTACAAAAAACAAATTAGAAGATACGGGAAATTACGTTGCTTATTTCAATTATTGCACAGCAATTATTACTACAAATAGTATCAAGTTAGCGCAAAAATAAGTTTGAAGAGGGGGGGGGGCAAAGAGAAGTATGTTATTGTTTGTTTCTATTTTTGATCATGTTAAAGAAATAAATTTTTTCTTACTCAAGTTTTCAAAAAACTGTCTCACTCATTTTTGATAAAAGGGGGAAAATATTTTTTTGCATATCTATTTTATTTCTAGAGAACTGTTATTGATATTTCTTAGTTATTTCTATTTGTTTTTTTTTCCTTCGATAATCTGGGCTTTGTGTTTGTATTCAATTAAATAATGAGTTGAATTAATGCATGTGCAATTTTAAAGAAGCGGCGGCTATTGTATGAAGAATTTGTTCGTGAAAATGCTGTTCTATTGTAGAATGCATTTTAAAGAGTATGTTTTTATTTTTTATTTCACAAATTATTTTTAGTATTTTGCTATCTACATGTACGAGAAAATAGAAGTAAAATTAAATTCACCATTGAGTAAAAAAAAAATATATTTTATCCAAAAAGCATTGAATGTTGGTAAGAGATTATATTGTTTATTTATGAAAGGAACTAAAATTGTAAGGTAGAATTTCATAATGTGGTTGATGAATAAAGATTTGAATATTTTTAAAACACAGATTGTAGTAATATAGTTTTTTTTTACAATGTTCTTTTGAATGTACTGAATGCCAGAAAACGTTTTTAAGGCTAGCTGGGAAAATATGGTGTCTTGTGTAGGAAAATGTGGATATTTTATTTTATGAGGAGTTTCAGTGGTATTGAAATTTTTACATTTACCCTTTAAATTAACTTAAATTTTGACAAATTTGTAATTTAAAAAAAGTGACAAGCAAAAAATATTTCTGGAAATTTCATAAAAAGGAATTTTCTCTATGACGTTGTTTCTTTTGCTTTCATACAAAAATATATAGTAATTGCTTTGAAAATTAAATATATAAATTTTATTTTTTACATCTTGTTTTCTAAGTAATGTGCTTAATTTTTCTAGAACATTTAAAGGGAAATTAATGTTTATCATCCCAAAAATATACCAGGCATATAAAATGAAATTTAGAAGCTTCTGTTTTTTTCCTCCCTTAAAAAAAAAAGAAATCCGGAATTTCTTATTGCTTTGAATTGAGTGAGAACTATTATAGATCTCAACAATCACACAACTAGAGAATAGTTAAATTAAAAGTATCGTATGTGAACACAGTCAGAAAAATAAGAAAGTTTTAAACAAAGAGGATCTTTAGTTGCTTTGTGATTTCTACGTGTACCAGAAACCAATGAAGCCAATTACGAAAAATAAAATTCGGAAAAAAAGGATGGACTGCGCGAAAGCATGCTGTTCAAGACATGTATTTTCGTTTATGCTTATTCGTTGAAAAAAAGAAAATTGCGAATATTTATGACGACAATATGTAATACTTTCGAATAAAATAATGCAAAAGTAAAAACTACATTTTTCTTTAGATTTAAAAAATAAAAATATGTTAACGTATTATTGTTCAAACAAATAACATTAAAATAATTATATTTGATTCGCTGAATTTATTAAAAAAATTTGATGTATCATATCATATTTAATATCACTTATAAAACCTCTTCATTATTTAAAGAAAAAAATTCAGTTTTAGAAAAGGGTGCGTGTATTTTCGAGATTTACTGCATGTTATGTATTGTTCTTAAATTAATAAGAATTCGCTCAAGGACTTTGAAAATTCCCTTTATATTTGCATAAATTTCTTGTTAGTTGAATTATTTTCCACCTTCTATATACGAAATTAGCTTTATTGCTTTTCGTTTACTAAAGTTCGTTTATAGGTTTTGCATGCTGAAAATTATATGATACGTTCTTTTTATTTTTTAATCGGACGAAAGCTTGTAAAAATGTCAAACTACTTGGTGCCTTATATTCGTAGGTTTTACTCAAGCCTTTCAGCTGTGAAATTTATTGCATGATTAACAATGAAATACGACACGTTTTTTCCCCAAATCGGTGGAGAGCTTTTGCTATTTTCTTTCCGGTATGTATGATTACAAAATTGCATTCAAATGCTACGTGAGGAAAAAAAGATTTGCATTGGTCATTCGTATGTGTTTCAGTGGATTATGGTTAGAGACATCCTGCGTCCGACTGGTTACCATACAATACATTGTATCATTTGTGGTAATCAAAGGGCTGGAATTTTGTATTTTTATCTTGTGTGGCTGATTGTGTCGATAAAAAAATTGATAAAGATCTTCAGCGGTGTAGTATATTCACCCAAAAGACAAACCAGAAAAAGAGTAAAAACAAAATTTAGTACATAGAAATAACATTGGTCTATAACATGTCGTGTAAGGAAACATCGTTGTCGGCATTCTTTGAAAATACTGACCATTATCATTGCGATATTATCTTCAATCGTAAAATTTAATTTTTATTGAGTTTTCTATTAAGACATTTGTAAATGAATAAAATAATTAAAATTACGGTTTATATATACTGCAGATAGCTGTGTTTAAAGCGTTTTGAATTTGGTATCTCATATCCATTTTTACTGATAAGTTTAATATTAGTTTTAGTCACTACTTTTTTTTTTTTTTTTTTGAAAAAAAAGGAAATTGATTTTATTGCTCATTACGATTATATTGTACGATAGTTAAATTTACATTCTAAACTGTATAACTTTTGATCTATTTAGGACTACGTTTATCACTAAATAATAATTTTTTTTACATAGCGATTTATTTAATTGTTCTCTTGATTTAATTGTTATCTTAAATGTAGATAATTTATATCATCAAGGTCGCCAGTGTTACTGAGGAACTTGTCACCAGCTACTCGATTAATATCTGTGTTTTTTTTTTTCCTTCGTTGTGCTTTAATTAATGATGGTAACTCGACAGCAATTAGATCGAAGGAAAAAACAAGATGAAGTTCCAAAAGAGAATTATCTTCGTTTTCCATTGAAAAATACTTCATTAATTGTGTGTGTGTGTACGCATTACTTCTTTTAGAAGGATTTCTCTCAATCCTTCATCTAATTGGCTTAAAAAAGATTTAATCAAGTAGTTTGGGAGTGTTTGAAAGAGACAAAAATTGTTATAAACTTGTGGTTATTAAAATACTAGCTGGAGTACCAATTCTTTGCACGGCTGAATATTTAAATTTCATAAAGTATATATATTTCTAGTATAATTTTATTATATATATATATATATTATTTTTATTATATCTATTTCTTTGCTTAAGAAATTATTATTTTATAAATAAATTCTCATGAAACTATTTTAGTATCAATTTTCTAATGAGGAACAAACAAATGAATAAATACAACACACTTTGAAAAGATTTATATTGAATAGTAAATTATCAGTAGCAATTGAATAATAAATTATCAGTGTGACGTAATATGCGCCAGAGTAATACGTAGCGGAGGGGTTAAAGCGAAAAAACGTAATCGCTAACTGTTGTGCGTTTGAAATTTTATTTTTAATGCACTGATTGGTATCTTCCTCCCCGTTCTTTTTTTAGAGAGCCAAATATTCATTGCGTTTTTTGTATGAATACTGTGTTGTTGGGATCGATAGTTTGTAAGAAATTTGAAAGTTTCTTAAAAAAATTCGAAATTGACGCTTTTTAGCGCTATTTTCCAAAATTCTCCAAAAATCGGATAATTAATCGACACATTCGAAATAAATTTTCATTAAAAAAAAACCTGTATCTCTTAGATAATTTAAGAATCTTAATCTTGAGATATCATTTGAAAGTAAGGCCGCGAAGTATTCAAAAAAATAACTTCAGCATTATTACTTAAGAAAAAAAAAAAATTAAAAAAATGTGGAAGAAATTTGTAAAAAAAAAAAAAAAAAAAAAGAAAAGAAAAAAAATGAAATAATTAAATTACTTCTAAGAAATTAAATGAAAAAAGAAACTTTTAATTAATTCGAAATTAACGAAAACGTAGGTGCAAAACGATCGAAAAATGGATCGATGAATTGAACTCAGTTCAAAAAGTTAGAATACGTGTATCTTCTCCACCATACAGGATCCTAGTCCATAAGCAAGAGCAAAAAATGTAGTAAGACTATGTCATACTAGGATATAAAGGAATATTTCGTGGGCGCTTAATTTTTGGATTTGAGGAATAATCACTGATGTTTTTAATAGAAGAATTATCGAAATCTCACAGATATATACTGTTATGCAAATTTGGAGCGCTTTGTTGAAAATATTATTTTTAGTAAGAAGTTCAATCGGATATCATTATCAAAGGATTAATTCAAATCAAAGCCATAATTTTACGACAAAAAATAAATGTATAGAAATAACAATCTCCAAAAAACCACATTCTGCTACAAAGAACAAATGAATGAACGTAATAATCTTCAAAAATCTACTTGAATATTGCTGAGTTATGAAGGATATGAAGTTGCCGCGGTAGCCTAGTGGTCATGGCTTCGGATTCGTGGCCAGCGGTTTTCGTTCAATCGCGGGTTCGATCCTTGGCCGCTAAAGACCCGCCTTGTAGCCGGAGCTGATGCACGTTCAATCTGTCGGGGCCTAAAGTCCTCCCATTCGCGTGGTATGGACTTCGTCAGTTGACCGTGGTTCAAAATTACGAGATCCGTTGCCAATAGTCCTCGTGTTGCTTCTAGTGCGACATTAATAAAAACTAAACTAAAAAGAATGAAGGGCATGAAGCAGCAATGACTATTATTTCTCTATATGAATAATATAGGTGGCCAGAAGCAACGAAAGATTAAGATGTAATATACGTTAGCATCTTGCGGAATGAAGACAGAATCTACCTTGGTGATCACTTTAACATCTATGAAGCGAATTGATGAAAAAAATCATTTTGACTTGCACATCATCGTCACCCATAGTTTCAACGAGTACCGAATTTCGAGTTGCTTCGTTTCTCATTTTTGTGCTGCGTCTCGTTCCACACATACACACAGACTCTTCCTTTTGTATATATAGATAGATCTGGCCTGGAATAAAAACTAATGTGGTTTCGTTATTTTTTTATCCATGTCTTTTGAGCTGAAAAAGTTTAGGGAAATTGCATTTGCTGGAAAACACGGGGAAACTGTTAAAAAAAGTTGACTTTTTGAAAAATATCCCCACAAATAAAATTTAACAAAGTTTGTGAAGAGAATATGCTTACAGCTCCTTCCATACATCAGCGAAGCACTTCAAAATTTTGGGAGCAATACGAGCTACGGTGTTGATTTGTAAAACGGATAAGTAAACTTTCAAATTTTATAAAATATTTATGCAAAAATTTTGTCATTCATCATATTTGACTCAACAGCCCAGGGTGGTCCGAGGCCTTTTTTTGAAGATTCCTCCAAGATGCATTTTGCCTTTGTCTGCCAATTCCTCACCCCAATCTCCTTAAAATCCGATTTAACAGAATCAAGCCACCGTAATTTTGGTCTTCCTTTTGTTAGACTAGTAAAGGGTATTGCAATAAAATTCTTTTCTGGATTGTTATCATGCATTCTAACAATATGAGCAGCCCGGTTCAATCGTTTCAATTCAACACATTTAGTGATATCAGGCTCATTGAAAATTCTATAAATTTCAAAATTAATACATCACCTCCAAAGGCTTTTGTTACGCCACCGAGAATACTTTTGAGAAAGTTTTTTTTAAAGATTGAAATTTTGTAGCCCTCATTTTTAGCTAGCTGTATTCGCTCAATGTGAAAGAAGACTCAAATTTAAAACACATTTTTAGATAAAAAAATATTTCAATAACAATATTAATCTATGTTGTAACGAATAACGTTTCTGTTAATCATACTATGCTCTTAAAATTTCGGAAGATTTTTGTGAATATATAAATATATATATATTTCAATTTACTGTGCATAGTTAAAAATCCATTTGACACCATAGTAAAGGAGTAAAAAGTATCAGGAATTTCGATACCTACGAATAGTGCTGTTGAAATACAATATCAATGTTGACACAGATTTCTAACTGAAAAAAGTATAAATAAGCTCATTTAGTTGTTGGAAAATTCTATTTGATCATAATAATTATTGTAGTAATTATTATCGCATTACATAATAATTAGCGTGTTAGGATATGAAACAAAAATCAAGAGATTTAAGTAACAGTTCAGGTGTCGTTCTTATCGCTTAATCATTTTTCAGTATCACAAGATCAGTCGTGAATAATGCATTGTGTTGTTCTTGTGTATAATTCATTAAAAAAATATTAGTAAAAATATTTAAAACATCAAATTTATTGATATACGTCTTGTATCCCCTCGCATACGCTACTTTCCTGTTGTTTCCTTGTTTTAAGAATTTAAAAAAAGAAAAGAAATGTAAGTTATTTTTCATGTATTTAAAATTAATTAAGAATAAATTGAAGAGGCTTATTATATAAAATTCTTCCAAGATTTGGTTTGAAATCTTTTTAAAGACTCATCTCGTAAGTAATCTCTTTTGAATATTATTATTTATCCATATAGCTTAAAGTTACATTTGACGATTAGGTAATCTATAATTTTCATCACAAATGGAAGTGACATGTTTAACAGGTTTTTTTTTTTTTAAAAAAAAAGATGCATTTATGTTTTGTTAGTAATTAATTTACTAATTTATTACTGGAATGAAATTATATGTAAGTAAAAATATAGTTCAATATTATTCCTTTCCTGCGCATTTCATGTTTAAGTAATTTTAAAAATGACTTTAAAAGAACACTTAAGAGTTCATTCTATTTACGTTTATAGAAGTTTTTTTTTAGTATTTTTTTTTATCAAGATTAAGCCGAGAAAATCATGGTAAGACTCAAAAAGATTTAATTATTATTTTGAGAGCTAGTATTGAATTTTTTGGAAATATAGTATGTGGCATTCGTTTTATAAATATTTAACGGATTGATTGAATTTAATTTTAGATTTTTTTTATGAAACATGAAAAGTCTTCAAATTGAGCATGTATGAAATGACACTGAGTTTATATCAGTAATTTCAAATGCTTATAAATTGAATTTCGGATAATCATTCTTTTGAATTCATAAATGATGACTCATTGTGATAGACTGAAAAAGATACTGTATAAATTGTATTAAATATATTTTAATTAAAGTTTTGAAAAAGAAGAAGAAAAAAAAAGATTACAATTGTATCTTAAAAAATTGCTTTTTCTTTCATCAACCATTCTAACAAGATGGAGGGGAGGGGGGTAAAATATTTAACAATTTGATAATTATTTTTATAAGATCCTCGATTCTTTTTTTCTGATAAAAATTGGTTTTTTTTTTCCCCGTGGGTTTTACTTTGTCTCTCTCTTTCTCTCTCTCTTTCCTTACTAAAAATGGCTTCAACTTTAGGATCCAAAGATCGATAGCCAAATTATTTCTGCTTTTTACGTCATCGTATTCTCATTATCTCGAAAACCACATAATAATCTTTTTTTTTTCGCTCATTTTTTTCTCTCTGCTATGCAGTGGAAGTTTTTCTTCTTTCTTTCTTTTTTTTTTTTTTTTTTTGTTAATTTTTTTTTGTTACAGTACGTCATTAGTCAGATAATACCTGAACCGCGAATAAAACAGATTATTAAGGAAAACACTTTTCTGACAGTAGTGCTATTTTATTATTATTTTTTTTTTCTGTAACCTACTTCAACAGAGCTTCTGTTATTTACTCTTTTTAATAACTCAGATTTTTCGTGCGTGTGTGTGTTTCTATTTATTTTTTAACAAAAAATTGATTTTTAATTTAAATTAGTTTCCATATTAGTATCTTTTTCTCAGAAACTTTTAAAAATATGGGGATTTTTATTTGATTAAAAAAGAATTTTTAATTTCTTCAAAGAATTTTTTTTTTTAAAAAAAAATTCTTTTCGAATTAATATCCTAGGTAATATAGGTAAAAATCGAACTTTTAAAATCAAATATTTATTTCCTCTATCTTTCGTAATAATGTTTTATTACGAAAGTTAGTTTTTTTTTTTTTTCCGAATCGAATAAAGTCTAATACTATAATGTGGTTCAATATTGAATGAAGTAAATTATTTAATGATTTTTGATTACATATGCAAAATAATATATTTCTGTGTTGGATTAAAAGGATAACTTATAAAATTAAGGGAATTTACATTTACTAAGGGAAGAAAACATTGTGAAAATTTCTTTAATTTTTATTTATGATTGGATAGAAAATTCGATTGTGTTTGACTGAAATTTCTAGCTTTGTAAAAAATAGAACCGTGGAGACAGTGTATATTTTTGAATTGCAATTATGCCAGACAATAGTTTTGATAAAATTTCTTAAATTTTTTTTTAAAATAGTTTTACTTTAAAATTATCAAGTAGCTAAAAGTTATAACAGCTGATCTAAATTACAGTAAAAATATATATATATGTATTACAATTATTAAAGATTTGGCTAATATTAATAGTTTAACAATCTGAAAAAGTTTTTAAGAAGTACTTACAAAACTATTTAATTAATTTTGATTTAGTAATTGGTATAAAATAATTTTCATTTGAATAAAAGTTACTAATATTTATCCGGTAATTAATAATTTTTTGTCTAAATATCACGTACGTATTAAAATAGTTTTAAACTTTTCAAAATAACACCAAAAAGTCAATGTAATATTTAATTTTATTGCACAAATTGATATTAACAAATTATTGTGTTGATTCAAATCGTGAATGATTCATAATGCATTTTAATTTGAAACTTCTGAAACATACATTTGTGTGTAAATTCGGCTCGTGTGCGTGGCGCCATCTTGTGCAGTAAAGCACTTTTACACTTCTATGTTTACGACAGAGCATTGCTTTGTCAGGTGTAAGGAAAATAATATTAAACTCTAAACGTTTTGTTATCCCCTCCCCTTATTTTTAGTCCTTAATGAATAAATAAAGTTATTTAAAATTATATTAACTAAGTACAAAATTTTAGTTTGTTTCAATTCTATGAATTTTTGTTACTCCTGTTTCACTTAAATCCCGTTTTAATCGAAAATATTCATGCTTATGTATATTAAAATATTTTTTATTCACAGTTACGATTTTCTTTCTAGAAATAATAGATCACATATATACAAGCCTATATACAAATAAATATGTTTCATCTTTCATTCTCCCAAAAAATAGTTTGTACTATTTTGAAGAGGATACATATTTTTACTGAACTTTGTAATTTGTATAATCGGTATGAAAATTTAAATTTCATGATGTGTGAAAGTCTTTATTTATTTATTTTTTTTAATTATTTTCTGTTATTTTTAAACCTAACATTTCGTAAGGATAAATTCTTCATGAGATTTTTTTTAATGAGAAAAAAATACTGGATAGTTATGGATAGAATTTTAAATATAGAGTTAATTTATGTATTCATTCAACGTCAATACTTTGAATACTTTATTTTTGTGGTATTTCATAACGTTTAATTGTTCATAAATATTAGATATGACATTTTTTGCGTTTATTTTATAATTTTCTCTCTGTGTCTCTTTTTCTTTTTACTTTTATATGTGTTTATTCAAAACATTTATATGAAATAATCAAATAAATGTTTTACAAATATATTAGATAATTTCTGTATAAATTTGAGAATATCTTCGTGGTGGAATTTTATTCAGTAATAGCTTCCACAAGTATTTAAATTAGAAGTGGAGAGTGTTCACGTAGGATATAATGCTGGAAAGGAGTATTTTATTAGTTCGTTTTATCAAACATTTGAAAGAAAGATTATTTTCATATAAAGTCCTTTGTTTTGTTGTCAATTATTGTGAACGAATGTATTAATTTTTTTATTTGGGGAAGGACAAGATATATGTTTTCACAATGACTGTAAGAGAAAAAAAATACATAACTTGTTAAATCATAAAAATTATTCATTCTCGAAATTTTTAACAGTAGTTCCTAAAGCGATATGAATTGAATATGAACCTTACTTGTTTGATGGAACTTAATATATCTTTTGAGTATTTGATATTTATAAATTAAAATGAGTTACATTGTTTCCAGTACTGTTCGTGGCGCCATCTCGTGTATTAAAATATTCTTTTCAAATCGCAAAAAAGTAGAAAAATAGTCGTAAATTTTGGCAAAAAAAGTAAGAGAGAAGGAACACGACTCTGCTAATTATTCATTTTGAGTCATTATATCGCGAGTAAGATACGAAATATTTCACGTGTTTAGAAAAGAAGTTATCCTATTTATAATAGAGTCTGAAAAATTAAATTAGATATGTTTTGAGTTGATATTTGTGCCATGCCGTATAATTTATATGTCACGTAGCGCTAATTCCTTTCGAACGATATTAATTCTTTTCCTAAGGCATGTGGTACCAGATCTCAATATGTTTTTATGTTTCGTAGTGAACTCAAATTTCCAGCGAAACCGCGATCCGCGCGCTCGCGTTTTCAATTTATTTTTTTCGCTCCTGGTAATACTCTTTCATAAAATAGATTTGAGCACTAGGTACATTTATATAAACCTTTAGTGATTTACTAATTTTAATTGACTTTCCCAACACAATATATAATCTAAATCTTAGATAGAGTGAATTAAAATAAAGCAGAGATATGAGATTACTTATATGAAGAATCAGTATGCAGCTTATATTGTTTACAAAAAGGTTTCAGTAAGTTTATGATAACATTATTCTAGGAACGTACAGAAATCGTGATTTTTAGCTACATTGCGAGATTATTTGCTTTTGTCATTCATAAAAATGACTTGCTCATGATGAAAGTATGAGGTTTTTTCTTAGGAAAAACTTCCTAAATGTAGTTTTAACGAAACATCTGTTGCATCGATTTTTTATTGCAATGATTATAGAAAAGATGCAAACTTACACAGGTGAATTTAACGAAAAATATTTGTTTATTATTGGTGAAAAATGATATTTGAGGCAGTTAAAAAATTATTATGCGTGATATGAACTTTACGTCTATCATTACATTGTAATACGTAGAATAAAACAATTATACAGCTTGACCATGATGCAATTCCTTTGTGTGTGTGTGTATGATCCTGTTTGGAATAGGTTGCAGACCCGTCCTGGTCCACGACCTGATGGCTTGAGATCCCGGTCATGTTAAACTTTTAATAATCTTGTTTAAGATTGTAAAATTTTGGTTTCAATATTCGTATATTTACAATTGTGGCCCCCCCCCCTCCCTTTTTAGATAAGCTCTATGAAAAAGTCAATGTTTTTCTTAAAAAAATACTTGCGTGCATTTGTTACTACAATTTGATTTGATATATCCCATGATATTTATCTCTGAAATTAGCTATTTGATTCGAGATTAGATGTTTTAAGAAAATTTAAGACTGATAAGATAAGGCTTTTTTCTCAGAAGAAAGTTATAATCTTGGGACATTTTCTTTTGTCGTATGAATTAAATATCGTCAAAAAGTTTAACCAAAAAGTTGAAAAATAAATTGGCAGAGCTTAGGTCCCACATGAATATCGAATTTACTATTCATATGAGGTAATATCAATTAAATGAAAAAGATGCACCCTAAAAATAAATGGTAACGAATTTTAACATTTAGACTTTCAATAAACATAGTCTGTATCAATGCTTTGATATTTAAATCAAATACAAAAAAAATATTGATTTATTCACATTAAAATTCACTTTATTCGAAAATATGTGAATCCTATTTCGCTCGATACAAGCAACTTCAGATGACATGATAAGAATTATTGTAACCATGGCCACGGGAAGAATATTATCTAGGAAGGGCAAAAGTCATTTTTTGGTTGTGGTGGAAAGGGCGAAAATCAACCTACTTTTGAAGCAATCACATGAGACTTTGAAATGAAGTTAAAAGGGATTTATATGGCAGTTAAAGATTTTATCATGTAGGAAAAAAATAATGATTAAAAATTGGTTTCTTTTAGATTTGGGAGTTTTGATCTGCCTTTCACGATTGTGAATTTATTGAATAAGGGTAATTATTAGTTTGTATTGTGTGATTTCTGCGTTTGAAAAGAAAAAACGGTTGCTTCTAATTTATTGCTTTCTTTCCTTTTAACGTAAAATGTTTTGAAAATCTGCCATGCATAAATTATTTAAACAATTAAAACTTATTTTTAAGATCACCAATTAAAAATAAAAACAGGATATTTTCAGTGGGGAAAAAGGAATTTATTCATTTAAGTATTGTTATGTTATAATTAACTTTTGTGTATGATGTAATTTGAAGTTCAAAGAGCATTTTATTTTATGCAACTTTTTTTTTAAAAAAAAATATCTTAAAACAAAGCAAAAAACTAAACAAATTAGTTCAAGAGTACCCACACTTTTATTTCCGCATGCATTTGTGTAGATATTGACTTTTAAAAATGTTCAAATAATTAATTGTTCAACCTATGACTGAAAAAAAAAAAAAAAAAAAAAAAAAATTTTTTATTTTAAAAAATAAAAAAAAAAAAAAAAAAAAAAAACGAGTGTTTATTTTTCACTCTGAACGCATCGTTAAAGTTTCTAAATTATTTAAATTTTGGCAAGTGCTTTCCGTGATAAAATCTAATTAAATTCTGCTAATTAAAGTCTTTCTTCCGATAAACAAGACATGAAAACTTATAAATGAAAATTAATTTTATTCGCCTGTCTTATCATAAGAAGTTCAAAACGTCAATTCGAACTTTATTTGCTATTCAGTTCAGTTTGATCTGAATTGATTCCTTAAAAACAAATGTGTTACTTCAGTTATTGAAGAATTTAAAGTATTGAAAATGTCAGGTTTTGCTTATGAATTTCATTCATCCACTGTAACAATATTCGCTATTAGAATCGTTAAGGCGAAATCTGAAAAGCTTTTAATAAGTTAGCTTTGAAAATAAGAAATTTAAAAAATTATATGATATTTATATTAGTGTAGAAGAATTTCTAGTAATCATGCCTATTTTATGATACATTTTGAGCATAATTCAACAATAAATATTTTTTCGCCTATTAGCCTGCTAATATTTTTCATCCTTTAAGCATATTAAAAACTGCATTGCCATTAAAAATCTGTAGTAAATACATTACAAATATTACCTAGCGAAGAAGATATCTATTAATTGTGAGAATGAAATTTTTGTTGTGTATGTATGTGTTAGTTTTTATTATTTTATTATTTATAGTTTCTCGTTCGTATTTTATATTAATTTATGAAAATAAATTATGGTTATTTAATCGAATTCATAAATAGTTTGAATTAAAAAATTAAAATTCTCTCGTAGAAAAGTTTCATACTCTGAATATATCAATTTAGGAAATAAATTTTAAATCGATGTTACTATATAATGTATCAGAATGCTACAAGGGACGAGTCATGCTTGGGTAATTTCTAAAGTATTTAATTTTCACTTTCAGACTTCCTTTATCAACAAGTCACCTCATTATTATGCAAATTTTAATTGTGATTTATTATTTACTTTCACTTGGAAAAAAAAAAAGTTTAATCAAGTTTGTAACCGAAAAGTAAATCAATTTATTGTACAAAATGAGAGCCAGATGAAAAATTTCTATCATTCTTTTGAAATATAATGTGTATCTATTAGCTTATTATATTTAAACGTTTCTTTTATATACTTCTTACATATTCAGAACAACTATCATTCAATTCTTTTCCCTCAATATTAAGAACCTTTATCTTATCTGTTCTTTCAGTTATTTCAAAACGATTTATTTACACGAGCTATCATTACATGTCAAACTATTATATTCATCTTTTAATATTATGAACATAAATCTCCACCATTTGTCTAGAAATTTTACATTTATTGTGTTATCCAAATAATCTAAGATTTTAATCACTTCATTTTAAGATTCTTTTCTATGGCTAGAATTAAGGCGTTTGTTCGGTAACAGACGCATTATGCTTTGGAAATCAATTTGTGTGAATTAATGTATTATATTCCAGGCAACTTTTCCGTAAGCGCTCACTACAAATTGCTCATCGAATGTGCCATGTTTATATTCAGGGAATTTCCAATGTTTTTTTTTTCTCCAGTGCCTCACTTCTTAATTCATGTTTAGTTACTTCCTCTTGAGTGATTTCCCTTCTGGTTGTTGTTGCTGAAATGGTATGTTTTCCTGTATCCTTGAATTCGTGCCTGGGTTGATGCCCGACCTTACAAGCTGCTAAATGAAGATTCATTTTTTTAAGTTGTATCTAATTTGATAACAAATGTGGTACGGGGATTACGAAAAGGACCTTCGCCTGTATCTATCATTATGTTCGAACTCATCATTTGATAAGAACCCTGTTTAGATCGCCGTGTGTTCAAGGATTTCCATATCTCACTGGCAGCAATTATTGTAAACAACCAAGTGTTGAGAAGAGCATTTTTCTTTTCTTTTTTTTATCTTTTATTTTATTTCAGTACATTTCTTTATTCTTTTTTAAGGAAAAGAAAATGAGATTAGATTTAGCCTTTTTTTATTCCTGTACCGCGTGAACTCAGCAATGAGGTTTTTGACTTCTTCAAGTTCGTGTTTTGTAACCAAAATCGATTGAGGTTTAAAATTAGGCTTTCGTGAATTTTTTTTTTATTTTGTTCTGGTTAAGAGGAAGTTTTTGTAAAAGAAACTCATTGACTTAATTAACTTAAGAGTATGTGAGAGCTTTAAGTAAATACTTTTTCTTTTGTTTTTTAACAGGGAAGTTGGCTCTTTTTTTTCTCTCTCTCTTTGACGTGTTTGTGCGTTATTGTGTAAAAGGGGGAAAAGCACTGGGAATGTGTAAACAAATGCCTCTTTTAAAAAAATCAGTGACCTTCTACATCGCAAGGTTTTTTTTGTTTTGGAGGAAAAGTATGTGTCATGTTTGTTTTGAAAATGATTTGTGATGAAAATATCCTGCATATCAAATAATGGTTATTGCATTTTAATGTATTTTGATATAAATGAAGCTTTCTTTTCTTCCTCTTTTTTGTTTGATTTTTTTAGGTCTACACGTGTCGGTAATTATGCACTCAAGGTGCACCTAGAGTTGCAACGTTTTGACTCATCTGAAAAATTTAAGCAAAGACTATCAAACTGTACATTTTTCTTCCAGTAAATTATGGTAATAATTTGGGATTTATTTAAAAAATATTTTTTTTTTAGTTAAATGATGCCAACGACTTCTTAATATTTTTTGAACGGATGAAAATATCTATTAATAGAATTATTTAAATAACGGAGTGAAATTCAATTTACTGTGTACTCAGTTTTATGTTGATTTTAATAACATCGCATCTAATTATTTCATCTGTTGTCGGAGACATTTCATCCAAATGATTGACTATACCTTTAATTCGATTAAACTAGATACTTCGTTGGAAAATTGAAGCTTACGGGTTCAGAATAGATAATGGTATCGCTTATTTCTTCTGCTTCTTTCATAAAACTTCATTTTAAATGTTACGCGAGACCAAAAAGTTGTTAAAAGCTACGGGACCTTCCTGCGTCTTACTGCCGTCTATAGAAGCAGATCAACAAAGTAATAAATAATTAACAAGAATCCATTACTTTATTTTTCCTATTCGAAAGTTTTTTTCATTCAGCTTGCAGATTTTATATTCAATGCAAATATTTAATTTTGCAGTTTTTCCACGAAAGCGGTTCTTGTTTATCCAGATTGTCTTTGCTGATATTTCAAATAGTAGTTCAAAGATCTCAATGGAGACCTCAAAAAATTGTAATTAATTCAGCCAACTACTTGGGAGGGAAAAAAAACAACTTTCTTATCAAATAAATATTTCTGTTAAATAGAAATCGAGATGGTTGAGCTACGCAATCGCGAATTCGAGACCCTACAAAGACCGTCAACGAAGATTAGAAGCTACTGTACATTAAATTCAATCGTCTTTCTAAACTTGTCACTAATTTCGTGAAGAAATTTGAAAAGGAAATATTAACTCACAGAAAGTTCCTAACCACTTGAAAGTGACTCCAAAGTTTGTAGCTAATTGTCATCGTTTAGTTCAATACGACTCTAATTAAATCGATTGCAGTCGTATTCTGTAATTGTTCCTTAAACAGAAACCCGATGGTTGAAATTTCAATATGCTTTGTTGATTTCCCTAAAAGCATGAAAAAAGAAATTGTGGTTATTATATAATGTTTAATCAATACAAGGCCACCGTTAGAGAACATATGGAGCGAAGTATAATTGCTAGTAACCCGAAACAGTTAACAAGCAATTTTCTCGTAAAACATATTATTCTTAATAACTTTGACATGTGTACTTAAATATTTTTCTGGTCGGTTGATTGAAGTTTAAATAGTCGGGTTCCAACTGTAAAAATATCATGTAATGTCTTCATTTATATTTAATGGCGTAGAGTTAGTAAGTGTTTCGATGGGAAGAATTATACGTAAAAATCGCAACCTCTTTATTACGAAACGATCTGTAAAACTGAAGCTCTTTGTACTTAATACCATAATTACACCTCAAGACTATATTCTAACCGCTTGCGAAACGATATCAATGGCTGACAATTAGGCTTCGAATACACGCGTGCCCATCTTTCCAATCACCTGCCCAGCTGTTCGAAGGGGGGAAAAAAAGATTTCGTATTAACTATAAATGCAATGAAAGTAAATTTACATGCGCGTCAGGGACACGATGGCCGGATGCTCTTCAGTCGCCATTATGTGCGGTTTTATCATCTGTTTTGATTTTGTCGTTTAGTATTTCGGACGTATAATACGATATCCGGAAGAAGCCGCTCTGTGCAACTAAATCCGCGTCTAATTAAAGTAAACGGCGATATTTTTATGCGCAACTTGCAAAGCCCGTAAATGTAACCCAATATCCTGATTTCATATTCTTTTGGGGGCCCATCCAAGGAAGTATATATTGATTTATTAATATTTATCCTCTATAACGATCCATAAAGGAAAGGAAAATCACCGTTATTTTATTATTAATTGTATGATGATTAATCAAGGATTTTGTAAAAGTATAATTTGATGATTTATACGTATATTTTTATTTTTATAATCAATATTTTATTTTCTAATCATCTTGTTTGATGTTCCGCTGTCGTGTTTCGTTGTTTTCGTGGAATAGGCCTAACGAAGCATTTCAAAAAGAACACTGTAGTGTAAATGCTCTACAAATATTCAATTTTTTTTTGTTGCTTTGGTATTTCAAAACCACATATGTTAATTCTCATTGGGTGTAATTTAAAATGTGTTTTTAACCAGTTACAAAGTTGACTTCACTTAAAACAGAAGTTTTATTTTGTGAATCAGAGAGCATTAATCATAAAATAAAGGCTTACGAACCTTCTTTCCCCACGGGAACACTGCTTACTCCTCTATTAAGAAAATTACCGTTCGTAATACAATGTCGTTGGCGAAATTTTGAACCGAAGGTTGATTTTTGCATTTCATGGTTATGAAATTCCATAATTCATCATCTTGGCTGGGAGAACAGTTTTGAGTGGGATGTATCTATCTTAGAACTTTAGTTTGACTTTTTAATTACACCCTTTAGGCGGATAACCTTGACTCCATTGGATCGTGCTCAATCTATCTTCCTTTAAAAATAAAGATATAGGTTAATGTTAATTTTTTTTATATATATATAACCAGTTCGATTGTGATTGTTCTGTATTTAACATGGAAAGGGAATTTCAGAGCTTCCCTTTTTTTTTCTTTTTGTCGTCGTCCCCGATCATGAATAAAAGTTCTAATGTAGCCCCGAAATTCAGAGTCTCGAATCGGTAATTTCCATTTTTTTTTTTTTTTTTTTGCTGGTGTTCTGTGCTAGAATTTATGCTTCGTGGTTGAGACATTTTTTTTTAACCCAACGAAAATTAATTTATGTGAACTCTTTGATTGACACATTTTTTATAAGTGAAAAATCCTTAAATTGAATTCCAGGACATCTTTCTATGTAGTAACGCAGGCTTTTTTTTTTTAAATCTATTGTATTATAGTTAATAGTATTTTTTATTGTTATTAAAGATTTCTATTGTATCGGCAAGACACTCTTCATGTGCCGATTTTGTTTCAATTATTTTACTTTGTAAAAAATAAGTTTCTGAAATTTTTGTGTATTCGAAATAACTAAAATAGCGGTTGAGTTTATGGTATAGTTCTTATTTTACTTATTTAAAAAGTTAGTTATTATAGTTACCATCTCGATGAAAAATGAACTTCTGGATTTACATGAGTTGTTTGTATATTTTCTATTCAAGTGTTTTAGGTATTATTTACAGAAATAATTTTATACGTTGAGAACAATATTTTAAGGATAATTTTTTTTTCTTCTTTACAAAAGGGAGTTTGGTAGAGAAAAATATTTTATTTTTTATGATTGTATACGTATGCCCATCAAAAATTGCTTGCGGTGCACAACTTGATAATCAATGATGTAAAATAAAATTCATTTTGTATTCATAAGGAAGGGGGGAATCGTTACGTAATTACAAATCGTGTTGATTCGGAGAGCAAAGTTAATAAACCTATAGTAACAATAAGTGGATATTATATTTGTAATTTTCTTGTTGAAATTGCCCTTTTTTTTAAAAAAAATTTAATCTGTAAAATCTCCATTGCTGCCACCATGGATCTCTCTCTCTCTCTCTCTCTCTCTCTGAGAAAACTAAAACGTGAAAATTATTTCAGTCTTTTTTTTTCCTTGAGGAAAAATGGCTAGAATGTAGGTAAACATAACTTATTTAGGAATTTTAATTTTATTCAATGAATAGGTCAATTAATCATTTTGCTGGTTTTATCATGTATTTTAGATGTAATTTTTTTTAATTAAAATTCTTTTTTTCTATATCTTGATATTTTGATTCTTAACCCAGAATTATTCTTCTGTGTTTCATATTTTAACTGCATTTTTTTGTCATTCTTTTATTTTTACTTTTATTTATTTCCAATTTCCTTTTCTCCTCTCCATTTTATATGATGTAATCAATGTTTTCTGAGTGTGTTTTCCTGTCGCCTTCATTTTTCTTCAACACCTCTAAAAAAACCGAATTACACGAATGCCAGTTTCCCGTTGTCGAATAATTAACTATAACTACGTCTCCAAACTTTATTACTACGAAATTTCTTTCCATGAAAGAGAAAAATTGCCTCTTTAAGGTAAAGGGATCGGTTATTAAAATTTCTTCCTCTATGTCCGAGCGCTAGCGTGCATTTTTGCCGTGACGCTGTCCATCGCAAATGGACAGTCAGGATGCAAGAAAAGTGCCCTCTCCTGAAGTCCATTAGGCACAAGAAGAAGACGTTTGCGTGGCGGAGAGGGTCAATCAATCGTATATTCATGATTACGATGTCGCGATATTATGTTCAGAAGTCATCGTGGCATCCTCGAAGAAAATGGGGAGCGTCCCATCACGCCATTGCATGCATATCACCCAGAGGTTTCTCTCTCGACGATGCTATGGCTAATGTCGGTGGGTCACGACAGGAGACGTTTAGATCCTCGTTGTCGACTTTCAAACTTTCTTCTTCTTCAGAGATGGGTCTTTCCTAGTTTTTTTTTTTTTTATTTCGTTAATTTGATTTGTAATTGACTCCGAATGGTTTTGTGATGAGTTGCACGTTTCTTTTGTTGTTTTGAACTAAGCCAATTCCAGCTGACTTTGAATGGTTAATTTCTTAAAATTTCTTCGTTAAAATTAATTAACGTTACAGGAAGCTATATATTAATGTTCAATAAAATATTCTGGAAACAATAATGCTCCGGTTTCCAAAAAACTGAATGTTTGAAGAGATGATCATTCTTAAGATTTGAATTTCGACGTGTTAAATATTAGTAAAAAACAACATGGTATTACCCCCCCCCTTTTTTTTTTGTTCGATGAAACCCAAAAATGATTAGGTATAAGCGTGAAGAATTATCGAAAATGGCTCAATTGTGCTGACTTTAATATGGATTATGATTAAAATTTACAGGGAATTACTGTTAATTAGATTATTAATAAAACTTTTCAGTATATATCAAAATTAAAGGCTTTAAATTAACGAAAACTACCTATTAAAATTCAAAATTTATATAGCATATATTCTAGATTTCTTTTTAATATTGTAAAAGAATCTCTCTAGGAATTAAGTCCCTTACACTCTTATAGATTTTCCAAAAGAAATTTTGGAATATCCCGGATCTCATATCAACAGAAAAGAAATATGAAAATGTGTATGTAAAGGTAGCTTTAATTATCTTAGTTAAAACTAATTATATGTGTTTTGTATTTAAAAAAATTAAATTATTTTCATTTAAATTTTTGTATGCCTTCAGCATATATTTTGAGTGCATATTAAAATATATTCTTTGTCCATTCCTAAACAAAGTAACACTTTAAAGATCTACATTTTTTGCTAGTTTGTGTAGCTCAAGAATCATTTTCTAACTTTATTCGTTGAGTGTGATATGAAGTCACCTGCTTCTTATTGCGAGACCTTCCTCGTGCATTTTGAGCCTCCTAAGATGTTAAGAAGTGAAAAAAAAATAACTAGGAAGATTTCAGTCTTTTATCGCCGCTTTTGTTGCTTTTTCATCTGTTATATGTTCGATAGTTTCCAAATCTTTTATCTTGTCCTAATCGTCAAGAATGTATAGTTTAAATAATTTGTCCCGTCTATCAACGAGTAAATATCGGACCCCTTCTCCGGGAAGAGAAATTCTGCATGCTCTAACAATGACATACACATCGTAAAGTTATAATTATTTCTAAAAAGCAGCTGAGATATCTGTATAAAATTTATTCTACATATTAATTTATCCTTTTGTACACAATGTTGTAAATCACAGCTATTAATGTTGTTTGGTTTTAAGAAGCCATAGATTGAAGTAACTTGTATTGTGGAGAAGCTTAAGTTCTGTCTGCCGAGTTCTATAATAAGGGCATTCGAAAGGTCATTAAACGCAAGGAGAAATGTATAACTCTTGATGGTGAACATATAGAATAGCCTTAAGAATATATATATATGAAAAAAAATCAAGTTTCTATCTTGATTATTTTTAACAGCAAGTAAAATTTTACGACATATCTTGGAATAATAATTTTAGTTTACTACACCGCAGGATACTTCAATCTTTGACTTCCTGAAACCAATTAAATCAACATTAATAGCTGTGATTTATAACATTATGTACTTAAGGATAAATTAATATGCAGAAATTTTTTTATGCAGATATTTCGATTATTTCTTAGTAATAATTAAAACTTTACAATACCCTCTTGTATATAAACACAGTGTATTCAAAAAGTTTTTGGACTCATTGCACACAGGCCGTATAACCCATAGGATATAGTTAAATTTGACATTAAGTTTCAACATAATCTCTTTACACAGTCCAATACAATACTTGAAACGAATGTACAAACCCGTAAATGTCTTTTGTAAAACCTCAACTCCAACACTAGCTTCGATGTCATCGCTGTTTCAGTCTCATCTATCAATTCGTGTTACTGCCCCTTCTTCAATTTCAACTTGAGAAATAAAATATAGTCCGGGAGTGGGGGGGAGGTGCACAGATCTGGTGAGTATAGGGAAGGGAGGGAGGTTGATGAACCCAACCTGCTTTCTTGTCAAAATATGCTGTCCAAGGTTGGACTTGTTGAGACGGTGCATTGTTGTGCAAGAGGCACTAACTTCCATTGTCCAACAAATCGGGCCTCACACGCCTCATTCGTTTCAAAAGCCGATCCAAAACCTCTTTCAAAAATTCCTAGTCATAGAGGAACCTTGACGATGAAATTCTATTGCTCCAGCTCAAACATGAACTCATCGGATCTTTCATCGTCTTTGGTCAATCTCTTGCAATTTTAAACCTCGAAAACTGCTCAAATAATCGAGAATGATTCATAGCATTGTCAACATACACAGATTTAATCATCTCGCACATTTCTGTGGCCAGTTTTCTCATTAATTTTTTTTTTTTTTTTTTACTGTTTTTACATTGCTCCATTTTTTTATGGCAAAGATGCACTCGCACACTTTACAATAAAGGGAAGTTCTAAGTCGGAATTGATCAGAAATGAATGCAACATCTTGATACGCATAGCTGAAAGTCATTACTGCATCATTCCGTCGGTTTCGTAGAGATAGCTAATTTGAACTTTTTTACGAACGGGTATCTTGGAATTTTTTGAATACATTTCGTGTGTGTGCACACACAGTCAATGACATGGCTCTTTGAAGTGGACAATGAATCGATGGTAAATAGTCAATGAATTTCATCCCCTGTAGTTTTTGTAATTGGTAATATTCTCAAAGAGGAAACATGTAAATGTATATAATTCTTGCATGAAAATAATTTTCTTAAAGTTAGATAAAACTTTAATTTTTCATTGGAGATCATTCGGTATACATTTAATGGCTCTCATTTTTATGTCATCTGCCAAGTTATAAAGGAATTCGTAGTTTAGAATATTTAATAATAATAATACAAAGAGTACGGATGTTGCTGCATTGTTTGATCTTGCATAGAATGTGCATTTTGGATTCTGTAATTCTTATAAATTGGATGATTCTTTTTAAAAAAATTTCGTTAAGTTGCTGAACAAATACGAGAAGAAAAAGGAAAATATCCTGTAGGAAAGTACCGAATATTTGGTGAAGGAATTAATGATTCCATATGATTAAATGAGTAAATGGTTTCTTATCTCTCCGTAGTAGGAAGAAGGTCACTCGTAAGGCAATAAAAATAGAATTCTGTCATATTTTCTCGTCCCATTCTTTTTATTACTGTATTTATTTATATCGGTAAATCTCAGTATGATATTGCGTCGAATGACTGTGTTTAAAGACTGGAAATTGAAATTCTTTAAATAAGACCCTAAGAAAAAAAAATAGCTCAGCGAGTCTCAAATTTATAATACAACTTTATTCATTTTCAAGGGAGGGGAAAATCGAACCGTGTTAAAAAAAATAGAAGAGCCAAATGACTGATTTGGATGAGAATTCTTTTCTGGCTCACCTGTTAAAGGCGTATCAAAGAATCTCTAGACCTGATTTGTCCAGATCCGTTATTCTGTAATTCAAATCTGGACTGTCGCCTAGGTCAATTGATTTCCGCCGGAGTGGTGAAAACGCATAACGCTGAAGTAATGATCCAGGACTTCTACACAAAGTCGCAGCACATCACAGCCTAGAACTACTTGTTGAATATACCCAAATATCTGACTTAGACTCAAATATCTGATTTAGACTCTTCTCTTAAAAGTCACGACTTTTATTTTTACATCTGTGGAGTACGCTTCAAATGACCAGTCATCTCAACAAAAGACTGCCGATGACATTAATGGAAATGTTCCAAATAACACTCTGTACATTTGGGGATGCATATCAATTGCAGTAATAGCTGAAAAACAATCTTCAAATAACTTCTCATTAGCAAAGAAAAGAAAAAACTTTCCTTCTGTGAAAAGGGTGTGCGGCTACCATTTCCCGCAAGTTGCAATTAATTATGACAGGAGTAAAAAAGGCTTAATAATTGTTTCGGGGGATAATTCTTTTCTAGTTCACTTTTCTAAGGCAACATTTGGCAAGTTTTTGGGGACTTGCAGATACACTGTTCGAATCTCTCCAAAAACACACAAGGTCAATGAGCAGGCACTGAATTTTCGTTACATTTTTTTAACGAATGATTTACTATAATTTTAATACAATCGTTAATTGAACTATAGTAAATTTCTTATTTGATATTAAAAGGAAATCAAAAGTCAAATAAACGGGAAAAAAACCCACTTTACAAATATTCTTCCCTTAAAATTTTACATTCTTAACAATGCGAAGTCTTAAATAGTCTCCATTTTTTGGAGAGATCCTCAAAACTAAAGAATATTTTTACAAACAAAAACAATAGCTCATAGGTTGTTGAAATTATTGGTGCCATCCCGCTGAAAGGTAAAAAAATATATATATTATTAGTCTCAGCTCTAAAATAGCTACTGAAAACGTGTGATGCATTTTAATAAAAGATTACTAACTTTAATATATGCAATACACCGAAAAGAGGGGGGAAATTGTTTTATCAATCTCCAAAATATTAGTCTCTTTTTACAATAGCTATTTTGCATGTCAGATAACAACTCCGAAAATTGAAATATGGCCTTTTCATCGGTACAAACCGGTTAATGTAATAATGATTTTTATTACAGCTAAATTGATGTATGATAAACTATCTAAACAAATAATCAGCAAAACGTCCAGCTCATTCATGCGTTTTATTCCCTTATTAAATTAGCATCCTATTTGTATCGGTGCATTTTAAAATTTAAAAAAAAAAGGATTTTTAAACTCGTATTCTAATGCCTTTTATCTTAATACTCCACTGCTCCTATTATAGCAAAGCGAGCCGGCTTATAAACCATTCAGATAAGATTGTCATCAATTTCCTCTCTTATGAAACAGAATTACGAAAACTTAGTGTGATAACATTTATTGTACTTTTGTATTAGCATACAATGCTCCTTATCAATATGCACGTACTTATTTGCTTGGAAGGAAAAACAAACACATAGGATCTCTCAGCCGCTATCTAGAGATCCACGAGAACAATCTAGTTGGCATTAAATTGCAATCAAATTACGCGGTTTTAAACAAAGGAAATATGCATATATATTCACCTGTAAATCCATCGATCTTGGGCTTGTAACAAATAAACATCCATCACTTTCTTTCGCACGCAAATTGAATGTCATATTTCATTCTTGCCACAGATTAGCTTCTCTTGCTCAGGATGGATGGATTGTTACTTTTGAAGGAAGGGAAGGGTTTGTTTGTGATGAAAACAATGGCCTATGTATGGGTTCATCAATAAATTACTTTGTAACATAACTTAGGTCTATAAGGAGTATCTTATGTATTTATTTAATTTACGGAATTAAGAGATTTTACAATACTGATTTATCTTTCTTTTATGGATAGAGTATATTGATGTACTTTTTTTTTTTTGCACGGAAAATCCCATGCGATCTCCATTACACCTGCAACAAATCCAGTAGATATTCATTGCGCATTATGCTGGAAAAATAAATATCTGTGGTAAGTATAATGTTGCATGGAACGTTCTTGTGGAGACCGTCCTGATAAAATATGTTATTTGTTTTTGAACAAAGACTCTTTGGAGTTTAGATTGATTTATTGATTGATCTGAAATTAAGGACTTTAAAAACAAAGTTTCTCTCTAAGCTTTTGGTGAACTGAAGCAAAATTCATATAAAATTTGAATAACTTTCAACATGTTAGTTGATGTAGTGTTTTTTTTTTTTTTTTTCATGTAAGAAGAGGAATCTAAAAAAATTATATTGGGAACAGGATTATATTAAACAACTTGATTTTTAACACTGATTTTTTTTCTCGTCTTGGGTCTTTAAAACATTTGAAGTTAGTAATTTTTGTTAATAACTTATTTTTCTTTTCATCGTGTTTATGGAGAAGTTATATCACGCCTTCTTCGTTATAATCACGAATTAGTTTTTAAAAGTACGGTACTTTTTGCGACGGACATCTCTAAGGGACAATTCTGTTGGTCCCGGTTTCTTTGAATAGAGTATGTATTTACCTCTTACTCGTATTAAGAGACACTTCTGTTTAAGGGACAAAATGTCTAGTCCGGCAAATGGTCCGTTATTGGAGGTACTACTATATATATATATATATATATATATATATATATATATTGTAAAATGTAAGTGTAAAATGTGAGTGCAAAGCAACAGTTCTAACATTGATTATCTATGGATATTTTCTGTGAAGTATAATGTAGCAATATTTGAAAAAAATGTTCATTTACTGTATAAGCCAGTGGTTCCCAAACTTTTTTCAAGTCACGCGCCTTTTTTGAACTAAGGTTTTGCCACGGTGCCGTACCTTTGTAAAAGCACGACTTATCATAAGTAAGAGATAAAAATATGAGATACCATGACGCCTCTGATGGAAGACGCCTTAACTTCCCAGGGTGCCGAGGCTCACGCACACTTTGGAAACCACTTGTATAAGCTATTTCTGTATCATTTGTCGAATTCATTTTTACTCGTTTAGTAAACTTATACCCTTCACTAATATTTAATTTGATTTTCTGTGCCCATTTGAGATTTATTAATTAATCTATTAATTAATTACCGGAACAAGGGATCAGAATGTATGCCATAGTTTATATATGTATAATTTTTATTTTACGCTATACATGTCTTGATTGGTCAGGATCAATGGATGCTAGGAAAAATAGTCGACGATAATGATTGAGGCGTTGCAAAACAATTAATGTTTAACAAACTATTTTCCGATATTTTTATTCTTATTTTCTAACTTGTTTCCAAACTGATACGAGATCAAACTTTTATATTTGACAGTGAATTCAATAGAGATTATTCATCTGAATAGCATTGATGAAGTGTCACAAGGTATACGGCGTAAAATTACGTGTCCTTGGAGTACCCTAAGTTAGGTTTCTTGTGATTTTGGACATGAAATAAAATAGTGTTTGTAGTATCATGTTAAACTTCTGTGTTCTCAAGATTTTCGGATACTTTTTGTGGTATCCTCAAATAACTTATAATTAAATTATTTCAGAACATATTAAGCAAAGAAATTTTAAGTGTCCGTGTCTCTGTTTTAAGGCCCTTATTCTTAAATACATATTTTAGCTGTAATTATAAGTGTTAAGGGCGCCAGGACATGCGAGGAATTACGAAATACCATACCTAAAACTCCTTGTTTTTGTGATACATATAATTTTGTGTTCCTAATAATGATATTTTAATCATTCTATAGAACTATAAAAGTAATTTTTTTTGTCAAAAATATTTTTCTCTCCTCTTAGTTGAACATGGACATGATTTGTGAGGTAATTTACATTCAGGTACCATTTTAAAGAAAACTATTGTACAATATGGTGTTCCAAAATTTTTATGCTTCTATAAACAACACTTATGCATATAGTGAACCAAAAATATTTTTTCTCTGAAAGTACTTATATTTTAAGAAATATTTTTTGTATGTAAAAAAGAAGAAAATTAAAATTTCCAAAATTACTAAGATGTATAATTTATTCAAATAAAATTTACGTTAATATCATTTAAAAAGCTGGCTCACTATTTTTTGTTTATTGTTTTATTTATGAGGAGTAAAATATTTTGAATATTTGTGGAATATTATTTTTAAAGATAGTACCTAAATCAATTATATCTGAAAAATCATGTCGATATTCAACTCAAAATAGGTGAAAAACTTTTTGAAAAAAAAGAATATCTGTTATAGTTCAATAAAATGATTAAAATATCATTATTAGTTACACAAAAACCTAAGTTTTACGATTAGTTTCAAAACATAAATGTCACATAAAAAAAAAGAGTCTTAAATTCGGTATTTCATTTCCCCCCGCATGTTGTAGAACCCTCAAGCATTAGAAACATTGTTAATGCGGTGAATCACGTATAAGCACGTAAAATGCTGTTATTAATAGAGCTATTTTATTTTGATATGATGCGTGCGCACACATTTTGAGTAAAATCTTTTAAGGTAAAAAGGTCATCAACAAGTTGAAATTATCTGTTGAAAATCATAATCAGAAAAACCACAGGGGGGGGGGGGCCCAACTCATAAATTTTAACAACTTCTTTTAAAAGTACATTAACCAAGACTGTGAAGAAAAACAAATTTAAAAAGCCCAAAACCTGCAGACTAAATTAAAAGAGTATAACTGAAAAGAAAAACACTAACGCGAATAAGGAAAAGGAAATAAAAAGCGAGACCTGAGGGAATCCCAAGATACGCTGCCTCGGAATCTGTAATGAGTAAGCGAGCCAGGCATTTCCGATGTAAATGAAATAATATTTTACGACCATAAGTCAGATGATAATGATGTGCGTCTTCGAGAAGAAGCTGACCATGATGAGAAGAGCATCATTTTCTTCCCTGGTCTTTATATCTTATAATGGCTTAGGTCACTTTTGAATTCTTGGAATCGGAGAAACTGTTGAAGGTGACATTAAAGAGTAATTTGTATTTATGAACGTAGTGCAACAAATGATACTCGTTCAAAGATGGTTTAGTGATTTCTTATTAATTTTTCAGAAACTGAATATTGAATTAAATTCAATGAACATGTTGGCTTGATTTTTTTTTACGAACATTTTAGTTTGGAAATCGCGAATGCATGAACCTTTGTGAAATACCTGAATTTAATTCTTTCTTTTTTCTGGATGGAGAATAGAGATTCCAACTTCTCTAATATACATCTTTGTTATTTAATAATGATTGCTACAGAGTTTGTAAAATAATTTCAATCCTTCCTGGAATTTTACTTACAAGTGATGATTGAATGAAGAATTTTTTTTTGAACTTTTATTAAAAACAAAAGTTGCAATCACGACAAAAATTTTAAAAGGGGACCCAGTTATTATTAATTCTTTTTATTGAAACTATTTTAAGCCATCTATAATGCCACGGGTTGTTTCAAAATTGTTTCAGCCACTAATACTAATAACAATGAGAACTATTATTATTTTAGTGTGTGATTGCTTAAATTTTTTTAATTAAGTTTCAACTCCGCCATTCTTAAAAAAAAAAAATGTAAGATTGATTCTTCGCAGAGCTCGTCTTCAAGCTATTTTGATTTCATGAACGTTATGTTAATCCTATGCAATTTCTATTCAGTTAAAAACAATGCTAGAAATTCTTGAAAAACAAATAACATTTTTCTCTTAGTTTTTAAGTAATAATAATAAAAAAAACATTTAATTGACAATTTTTGAAATTGGAGCAAAATAAGCTTTTAAAACATAATATTAAGAATTTAAAAGCTAAATACTGAATTAAAAAGGTAAGTATCGAATGATATGGAAGAAACACCAAAGAAAAGTAAAAACTGCCAAGCGGAAGGGAAGGAGAAAACATCTCAAAATAAAAGGGGGGAAAAAGAACGCGTGAAGATGAAAAAAATGTGAACAGTGAAGAAAAGGGCATTTTCATAAAATGTATATTCCACAAGAGATTTGAGCCTGCAGGCAAAAGATTTCGGCAACCGCTTGGAATAAGTACATAAATCGAATAAAATGGCACTTCTCTGCATTTTCCACAAGAGCGAGAGAAGTAATTTTTTTCAGCTGGAAGAGGTTAAAAAATATGTTTTATTCCCCGTCAACATACATTTTTTGGGGTCCGAGTGACAGGGAAAGGGGGGGAGTACAGCGAGTTTACATTTCAAAGGAGTGAGGAATCGATCCTTTCAACATCTCCAGAGCGATCATAAGAAAAGTAGGTAAACAAATGCAGAGAGACAGAACGAATAGATATGCAACAGTGGCTACCCGGAATTTATTTGGTTTCCCACTTTTATTCGGGCTTTATTCTTTTACTTCAAGTGGGAGAAGATAACGGAGTCGGTTCAATGTGGATGGCTGTGTCGTTTCAGGTTATGAAACGAATTATTTTTATAGTTTAACATGTAATATTTATTCCCCCTTCTTTGTCTTTTTTTTTTTTTTTTTTGCTTGAGTCATATATTTATTTTAAATTTAAAGCGAGAAAACGGGAAAGAGAAGCGATAAAGTGTCTATACGTAGCAGGAGGAGTGTCTAGGAGATTGAAATATTCCTCAAAATTGCATTTTAGAAAAATATTTACTTTTCATATAAAGAAATCGCAATGATAATCTTTAAATTTCTTTCTTTTGGCGTTGAAAAATGTATTGTTATCTGAACTAATCGCTGCTGTTATGAAGAGCCATGAGCTTCTTAGTCGGTGATTTTCAAGTTGAGTCGCAGGTTCGAGTCCTTACACCAAAGGCACATCGTGTGCGATAATGGGGGCTGCTGTTTGTTAAGTTGAACAGGTTTTCAGAGTCTTCACGTGGTGTTGTATGACAGGAGGAGGAAGTACCAGCTCAGGTGTCATTCGCGTCTACTGACCGAGGCTCAGAATTATGCAATCCGTTTCCAGTAGCATTCTTGTAGCTTTTAATGTCATCTCAAATTAAATAATTAATGCTATGAATTTGAAAGTGCATTATTAAAATTAATTGATTTTCCACACACACGCGCGCATAGATTCGTGTTATAACTATAGATCGTAATTATTTTGGATTACTTTTTTTTTTCTCTATGCTTATACTAAAATAAATTCATACTAGAATACAAAACTGAATCATTGTAAAATGCAATTGCATCTATTATTTGGAGAAATTCAGCTTGTAAATTATTGGACTGTGAAAAGTAATTTAATTTATAATTATAACAATCGCGCGAATTTATTATTAGTCCAAATTAACAATGGAACAGATTTCCTCCAGAAAGTATTTCATGACTATGTTCCTTTTAAATGCGTATGGTTTTGTCGTTTTAAATTAAGAAATAAATTTTCACTTAAATAACTGCTTAATTTCGGTTGTATTCAATTTTTGAGACAAGTTATTGTTATAAAAAAGGAATTTATTATGTATATTGAAAAAATATTTTATCGTCGAATTAATATGATATTCAGTTCTACTGCATTTGATAGGGAAATAGGAGAGTAAAGTATATCGTTCCGAAGGTATTGTACTTGTGTCATCTTACCTAGGCTTAAAATTAACAAGGTATGTCGCTAACACACTATTGGGTAATTCTAATGGTATTTCCATTAAGTAAAATGAAACAAATCTCCTGAATTCTATTTTTTTTATTAGTATTTAAAGTGTTAAAGAATTATAATGGAGATCATGAGTATATCGTCTTAAGTTGCGAAATTGATAATTAATAAAATGTTAAACCTGAATGCCATTTAATTGATGTAACAAAAATGTTTTTGTATGTTGTAACTCATGATAACAATTTAAAAATACATTTACAATTTTTTAAAAAAATTCTGTTTACCAAATGATTTTATCTTACATTAGTGAGTTTTAAACTTTGTCTCCTTTTGGTTTTTTTTTTTTTTTCAATCAATTACATTATAAAGACTGTTTATGTTAGAGTGTTAAACTACAGATTTTTAATCTAACACTCTAATGGTATTCTGCAATAAAATTTCTTTTTAAAGTTCAAAATATGCTAACTTCTGTTATTATTCATATTTTTCCGAAGGAGCTATTATCCTATTATTTTCGACTAATATTTTTAAAGAAATGTATATTAAAACATCTACATTTGTTTCTGATCCTAGAGACAACTACTATCTTGTTTATTTCTGAATTAAATAAAATTTGCATCGATTTTCATCATTTGCAAAATTATCAATCAGAACTTTAAAGGTTTAGAAGAGAGGAGGGAATGCAATTATTATTATTATTATTTTGTTGGATTCTTTAATACTTTCTTTTTATGTATCTTCCTGTCGTTTTGTGTACCTCAGAGAGGACGCCGTGTAGCTGGGGCTGATGCACGTTAAATCTGTCGGGCCCCAGAGTCCTCTCGTTGGAGTGGTGTGGAAGTTAGAGAGGGGGTGCCACCTCAGGTGTCGTCCTTGTCACTTGACCGAGGTTCAGAATTACGAGGTCCGTTGCCAATAGCCCTCGTGTTGCTTTTAGTGCGATGTTAATAAAACCAAAACCTCTATGAGGACAAGTTCTCTCAGACCATGACTCTTCTAAGAATCATGGTCTTATTTGAAAGAAAGTAAATGAGGTTTAAAAATTCTTATTGTTTCTCGTTGGTGATAAAATAATTTGAATAAAACAATGAATTTTTTTAACCATAATAGTTTTTTGTAAGATTATTAAACGAACATATGAATCCTTTTTAAATTTTTTTTTAAATTTCCTCACAGACTGGATGTTTGATATTGTATTTAACTTATCGTAATTAAATTTTTATGTATTTTATTACTGCTTTTATACTGCTAGATAATGAACCTTTCCCAGCATTCGTTTATCTTTCAGCATTGCAGTATTTTTGACCCATTTTTTGCAATTTATTCAACAAATATTGTACCAATGCATAGTTATTAATTAAAACGTTTTGTACGCACATACATAAACTATAAAAACTAATTTACTTGTAATATATTTGTTTAAACAGCTAAATAAATTTTCTATGCAAAAAAGACGAATGTATTTTTAATATTATATTCTTCGGACTAAAAATAAACGTATTAAAGTGTTAGGCAAATAACCCATTTTTTATATATTTCTTCAAATATGAATTTGCATAGATTGATGTAAAGAAGGATCAGAATTAGATCAAAACTTTGTAAAAATGGTGAGAGAGAGGGGAAAGAAAAATAGATTTATAAAAAGAAAGGGATACAAACTTTATCCATTTTCAATGTAAAATTCCTATTTAATATTTAATTTTTAAGATTATTATTTTACAATTCTGGTCTATGTTTTAGTAATCTGAAACTGTTTCAGCTGAAAAGCGTTAGCGTGATATTAATCAAACCGAATATTTTTAAAAAATAAAGTTCAATTGAAAATTTAAGGTTTTTGTGCACATAATACATAGAACGTTTTCTCACAAATTTCGTAAAAATTATATAAGTACATTAATTTTAAAAAATTAAATATTTTTACACATTTCAACGGAAGTAATGTACTTAAAATTTTTAATGGGCTGAATATTTAAAAAAAAAATTAGATGAAAGAGACTTGTTTTTTGATTGATTAAAATTTATTTTAAAAGAAACTCACTCATTTACACAATTTGCTTGCAAATGATTTTTTTTTTTTTGAGTGATAAAAGCTAAGTTAACATAAACTCTCAAAAAGGTAAATTCATCATGTACATTTTTTTAGTTTTGATTCCCTGATACAATCTATATAACACAATTAGAACAATTCATGGAGCAATTTTAATATAGAAGCATTTATATTAAAACAATTAAGTGGAGATACATTATACGGAATGAATTGCTGGAAACAAATTTATTATTATTATTTTATTTACTTCTTAGAATGAGACTTCGAATTCACTCGAAATATTGCCTCTTAAAACGCAGTTGCATGTTTAAAAAAATATTACTATCCGTTTCGCTGTCAGTTGCTAATCGTTTACTGTTTTCTTACCACAACATATCATTAACGTAATTTTCCTTCGATATCATTAGGTTTAAAAAGTTTTGCTAGATATTTATTATTCACAATAAAAATTTAGTGAATACATGATTTCAAAGTCAAACCGAAGCTTTCGTAGAATTAATTTTTTAATTTTTTTTTTACCGTAAAAAGCTCATATTTGCTTTGTATTATACGGAGGAAAGACATCCCACTCACGATGACAACAAAGCGATTGCGTAACATCGTCTGCCTGCCATTTAAATTAGTCTATAATTTTAATTTGTATTAATCACGAAACATGAACCCTCAACTTTCTCGGAATCAAATCCAACCGCAGTCTTGACGACGCCATAACCATCTCAGTCACAGTTCATTGAAATATTCCGAAAGGCAAAGGCTGAAACCCTTATATTCTATTACTATCGAATATTGTTTGATTCTCTATTTCCTCCTACTTTTTTTACGTGGTGTTTATGCACCCCGAAATTCAAACCTGCAACCCCGAAACAAATGCATCCTTATTCAGGAAGAACGGGGGCACATTCATTTTTATATATATATATATATATATATATATATATATATATATATATATATACAAATGCTTTTTTTCACTTTCTGTGTGAGTCAGGGATAAAATAGAATAGAACATTTTGGGCCACCGTCATATGTTGTTCTTTCCTGGACCCGAAAACTCTATTTTGCGGAAGAATAGTTTTCCACCTAAAGGAACGGTTTTCCCCCTCTTCTTTTAGATGCTATGCGCTGTTGCATCTGTGCTTAAAAATGAGATTTTCTAAAACTTATTTCCCTCACCTAAAGATACATTCGCTGATCTGACGTTTTTATGCTGTCCGCGAAAATATATAGTAATATATTTGCTGTTTCATTCTATTTCCATTTTCACCTGAATTTCAAAGAAACTGTTTTGTGTATATGTATGAGTATATACATATATATTTATTTATTTTCACGAATTTTATTTCTTTAACCTTGTTGTTTACTTTCAAATGGCTTTTCGCATTTTGCGCTTCCTCCCCTTTTATAAAGTTACTTCTGTGTGCGTTCGACAAATAGTAGCATTAAGATTTGTGAATTTATTAAATTTTCTGCAGATCGTTGCTGCTTGTTTTATAATTCAAAAACTACACAAATATTTTAAACTTGTTTGTATACTATCGATCTTCTGGTATTGATACATCTGCTTTTTTATTTCGTGTTTTGTTATAAATAAATTCTTTGAATTTGTGTGTGTCTACTCACTTTTTTTCCAAAATTTTGTGATCTTTTGTGTGTGTGTCAAATGGCGGATGATGATCATTGCATATGATATTTTATTGAATGACCATTGATCGTTATCTTCGTGTTTTGTCGAATGGAATAAATATATATTCTTTTATTATACACCATTTTGATCTGTAATTAACGAGCAATTTTTTTAAAAAGAATTATTCGGTTATATTTGAAGATGGGGCTTATAGCAGAAATTTCATCCACTTTAGATAATCATCATCCATTCCATATGAATTATTTAATTAATCATACAATGTCTGAAAGCCTGTCAAAAGGACGCTTTGTTCACATTTCTTCGATATATTAAGTGAATAAAATAATAATTGTTGATGCATCTCTTTGTATTCATGGGATATCTGTTTGCAATGGATCAATTAAAAAAAATCTGAAACATTACAATCTTAATTTAAAAAGCATCCAATTAATCATTTACGGCTTTAAGTCGCTTTTTCATAATTTCTTTTCTGCGAGTTTGTTTTTCAATGTTTATCAATTTGATGAGTTTTTTCTTCTATTTTTTCACTGCTATGTGACTTTTTATTAATGTTTTTGCCCAAACAAGTTTATCAAAAAGATCGGCTTTATGAGAGCCCAATCTTTTCAGCAGAATTCCTATATTTATATTAATTTTATTTTTCAGTCGTTCTCCCTTTATTAGATGTATTACAATGCATTTCGAGAATCTGTATTGACAACTGAATAGCTTGTCAAAAGGAACACCGGGACTTTGTTTGCATGTCAGATTGCGGACGAGAATTTCATTCTGGGAAAATCCAATAACATTTCCTTTGTTAAGATCATTGGACATTTAACAGATTACTTTCGTCTGGGCGATCTGCATAATTTGCCGGTATATGACTGCTTTTAATACCCGTACCCAATAACTGTTTCCGTTGGTGTCTGTTCCCCTTTTGATTTTGGCTCAAGGTTGCGGTTAACTGCTTTTGTTCTAGATGGAAAAGAAGAACGTAGTGGTAAGACGAAAGAAGAAAAATCGTTAAGAGTCCAGGGTTTGCAAAACCTCAAAATCCTTGATGTATAAGCTCGTCGGTCATTCTGTCCAATGTGGAATATTTTTTTCATCTTCTTTTACTTCTTTTTTGCATGCGTAATTTGATGGGAAAGGCGGGAAGATGGAAGTTCAAGGTTATCCGAAATCCCGGGACTTTGTTGTAGCAGAAAGAATAATTCCGCTGATTTAAATAGATCTCTTTATTATCCTGTTTCAGGCGTTTATTTTTATCTGGCGCCATGGGAGGGAAGGTGTCTCGTTTGCATTCGAAAGACTCTTATGGTTTTATGGACCGCGTCTGAAGGAACCTGTTTTCGCATCCATTAAAAGTGTAATTTTCTCAAGTTCCGTTCCCTTTATGTAACTATTTCTTTTCATGTCCGATGTGTCTTTTACGTTCGTAATTACTGGACCTGGGGGAGAGAGGACGATAAAATGATCCTCGTGGTGATTGCAGCTTTGAGCGATGTCCTGGAACAATGGAATGGTGTTCAGTGATTTTCTTTGTTACTCCTGCTCCTTCTTCTTTTTTTTTTCAATATGTTCTTCTAAGTAACCTTCGTTTCCTTTCATTTGAATAACGTTGAAGAGGTACTTTGCGTATTTGAATACCGGTTAAGATGCTTTATTTGTTTCTTAACGGTTTGAATGCTTAGCCTCGGGTTATTTGGCTGTTGATGTGCAAACTGGATTAGTATTTTTCACATTGTACCAGATATCTACCATTTTAAATATCAATTGTTTGTACTAAAACGAAAGCCTCTTTTTCAAGGCCACTGAAAAAGAAAATTGTTGTCGGATTCTTAAAAAAACATTACTCAGAAACTATTTGCTAAATATAGAAAACAAGCCAATTTTAAATGCTAGATTGTAAGATTAAGGAAAGAAACTTCCAAATTTTGATATTATTGGTGATTGAAAACTTTCAATTCTTTCATACAAATATATAATAGGATTATACTTTCATACAGTTACAAAATCATTCTTCACGTTTAGGCTACTCCTCAAAGTGATAACAGGGAGGGAGAAACTTAGAGAGGATCGATTTCATGGTGATTTAAAAGAAGAATATTTCATTTAGAAAGGAAAGTTTTTCAGATCCTTGATTTAAAATATGAATAGATTCTTTTCGCTTATTCACATATTCATTTCGAGCCAGTAGTTCCTTTCTTTCTTTAATTCTGAAATGAGGTTATGAGAATGCTGTTAGTTTTTATAGTTTTTTGTGTATGATGTTCCTGTGCCGAAAAATTAGCTATTTTCACTAAATCGGAAGCATTTTTGTACAATGGTCATGTCACTACTTAAATAAAAAAAATATCCCGTTTCTTGTTAAAGAATTTTTAAAATGTCTTCAAATTATACAGAGTATTACATTTTAAAAAATAATATTTGTGTGTGGTTTTGTAACGGCTGGGAGGTGGCAGATCACAAAACGATAAATTTAATGTCTTACGAAGGTAGTTTATTAGTGTCAGATTCTTAAAAAAAAATAATGAACAGCAGAATGCATCGCTTTAGATCTCTATAATTTTATAAAACTGTATAAAAAAATTTCTGCTGTAAAAAAATTCTGATTAACCATTTTTATTGATTATAAAATTTGACCTTCTTATATGCATGTTCTATTTCTAGCACTAAGAATATTTTATCTTTTGTAATGAGAACTATATATAATCGGAATTAGAGGGAGAAGATACGCCCAAGTCTTAATTATTTTAATTTCTTTTGTCTGTTATTAACTAGTTGGTCTAAAAATCTTAAATGTGACGAAAATTAATGATTATAAATTGTATCAAATGCATATTTCCGAGTTTTTAATCTTATTAAAATTATTAATGAAGGAAAAGACACAATGGGTTTTAGTGAGGGGGGGGAACCATTGAAATTATTCAGTTTGCCTTGGCTTAAATTGTGCTCTGCAGATGATATTTTGAAACCGTTACGAAGAACTCTTAGTATTCATAACCATTTACTTCACATCAACATATTTCATTACAATGAAAAGGGATCCTTATGTTACATTGTGTCATTTCCCCATGCTGAGAGAATTAAGCCTAAAGGGAATTCTCATTTGAAAGTTCATATTAACGATGTTCCTTTCATACTACTCTGAGATAATTATCAAGCTTGAGACAAAGGTGAGATTCACTGATATCCTAAATGAATGTTTTCGAGAACTGCTATTGCTTTCAGATGAGGATCTTGTTGAGATTCATAAAATATTTGCAACAGATGTTTGCCTCAGAGCTCATGTAAATGATCTTTAATAATATATATATAGATACAATTATATTTCCTGTATTAGGTGTATGATTTCTGACCTCACCTGCAGATTTAAAAAAGTTATTCTAAATATGGTACGTGGGTTCCATATTTTAGATGTTACATTTGTGTACTTAACTGTCATATATTACTTGAACTCCCTTTTTCAACAACATAATAATTTTCTTATATTTTATCTATTTTAATAAAAGGAAGAATATGGCAAAGTCTGTGTATGTATAGAGACGGCATAGCGCAAAGATGAAAATGCCCAGACGTATGAAATTTGGTATACTAACACTATGAGTGATGATGGTGGGCACCTTTTGCTTCGTTTGCAATTAGACTTAGATTTTTTTTTTTCAGTGTTAAAGAAATTTTTGCGTCTTTTTAGTATACTTTTCGGCAAAATTCTCGAAGGAAAATCACAGGATTGCGATTCTTGCGCCAATTGAGAGATTCAAGTATTTTTTCTATGAAAACTTGCTTTGCTTCGGACGTGTAAACTAATTAATTGATTCGTGGAGAATTTTTAAAAATAGTTCTGAAAAGCGGTAATTTCGAATTTTTTTTTTATTTTAAAATTGTTTCATGCAAATGTCTATCGATCGAAACAACTTGGAATATGGAATTAACATTTGGCCCTCTTTTTTTTTTTTTTTTTTTTTTTTTTTAAAAAAAAAAAAAAAGGAAGGCAGAAAATATTTATTAGCGGTTATTGTACAAATTTTTAACTGCACAAAAACGGTGAACGAGTTTCGTTTTTTTCACCTCTCTTATTTCTTATTGCTAAGGTAGATTACCGCTTCACCACGTAACTCTGGTGTATACTCGTATCACATGGTCTCTCTTTGATTTTAACAATTTATCTTTCATAGTTTTTTATTATAAGAGTTTACCTGTACAAAGAACAGCTACCCCAGTTTGTATTTAGGGAAGAAAGACTTGCCCAACCATCTTGATTTATGTAATGTATATATTAACTATCAGAAAAATGATAGAGTAATCCATACAGATATCAATTCTCCTTTTAAACATTTGTAGATGCAGGAATAACGACTGATCTCCCTCAGGATGAGCTTGTTATATATATGACTTCTTTTTATGGCCATGGTAACCGTGTGGTCATGGTCACGAGCTTATAGTCGGCGTTTTATTATTATTATTTTGTTGTTGAATCGTAATGACACTAAAAAGCCTTGATGTCACTAAAAACCCATCGTGTAACAGGGATAATGCACGTTAAATATGCCGAGGCTTAATATTCTCTCGTTAGGATGGTATGGAAGTTTAAGAATTAGGTGCCAGCCCTCAGTGTCGTCCTCGTCATTTGACCATGGTTCAAAATTACGAGATCCGTCGCCCATTAGTCCTCGCGTTGTTTCAAAGTGCGACGTCAATAAGCAATTAATCAATTAAGATTTCTTCTTATATATACTCAATGATTTCTACAATTCTTTTCACAGCTACACAATATTGATATCAATGTTGATGGCTAAAATTTTATGGTGTTCATGGAAACTGAAGGGGCCGTATATTAGTGCATAAGTCTTAATTTTCGGTTCAATCATCGTGCGGTGCAGAGAAAACAGTGTGAATCGTTTGCGTAGAAGAATTATAAAAAAATATCCCTTAACAATTTTTATCGATTATTTCTGGAATTAATTACAGGATTCGATCGAAATTTAAAACGTATGCTATTGAGACCATTCTTAATTCTGCAAAAGAAAAAAAGAATAAAATCCCATTTTTGAAAAATTCTGCTTTAGAAATAAATTAACCAATCAACACCATAATTTAGTTCCCTTTGAGCTTTTAACATTGATATATATTTTAACCAGCTGCAAAGAGAATTTGGAAAGTAGAGTAT